>VXAY01002359.1:752144-832007 GCA_013399855.1 Oxyruncus cristatus
TTTGGTTGGTTGGTTTTTTTTTCCCAAAACTATGAAGTTGCGACTGTTCTAAACAAATGATGAAATACCACTTCCTGTTCTCTTCACTGCTCTTCCACCACAACGGGCAACAAACCCGAAAAAACTTCCAAAGAGATATCCCATTTAAGGCTGTCAAATGAATGAGACTTAAGTCTTCAACAGCTTTCCTAAGCAAAAAGAACATTAGAATTTTCATCTTAAAGCTTCCACATAGCTTCATAATTTCAAGATGTTTTTTACTATTCAATATGATGAACATAACCTTAAAGTATTTTTTAAAAGTACAGAGATGTCTTTTCGCTGTGAGGTCATTTAAAATCTTTATATTGTAGACTCGAACCCACAACTGAATACAAAAAAGCAAAGCACTTAAGCACTTGCTTAATTTTAAGCACGTGACTAATTGTAATTATGCCCAGAGTACTTCCCATGCTGCAGAATTAAACCTTAAGTAACAGCCAAATACACATGATAAAGATTCAAGGGTATTTTTACATGGAGAAAAAAAATAGATTTTTCTGCGGCCTGAGAAATTCCAACACTGTTCTCAAATTCCTGGAGATTACAAATCTCATATTGGAAATCTTCAGTTATCATATGAAAACCTATAAAAGTTGTCATGCTAAAAGCCATCATTTATCAAGAAGACTGACTTTTCCAGAACAAATTAAAAAAAAAAATGAAGTTAGTAACTTTGAACCTTTTCCTTTTTAATTATTTCATAATTCAGTTACAGATTAGGCAGATCAGAGTAATGAGCAATATCTATGTCATCTTCACTTTCCCCATTTCAAAGCCAGTGTTCTCATGACGTGCCTACCCCACCATAAGTGCACACAGAACTCAGGAGTGTTCTATCCTCCCTTCAGTATGTTCTGGTTTTGCATTTTAATGTAAACAACTGATCAATATTTTGAATAAAAGGAACATTTACAATCTATTGGCACCTTTCACATCTGTAAAAATGTTAATATTCAGAATATATGTGATGGAAATTCACTGCAGGTCTTTCAATGCAACCAAGGACTGCTGTTAAAAGTTCTTACACAAACATTCCCTCCCACCTGAAAGAACTCCAAACCAAAAAATCTCAAGCCAAATCCCAACTTTTACTAATAAAAACCATGCAAGCCGTCACACTTTTAAACAAAAATTCTATTGTCTTATTTATCATTCAGAGTTAAAGTGCACTGCAAAGCTCTTGGGTTGATGTGTAGGCAGACTGACAGATGCCCTCTGGCCACACATGGACAGGTAACTTCACTGCACTCCCTGATCCTTGTACCAGTATCAGGACAAGTAGTCAGCTACTTTAAAAAAAAAAAAAAAGAGCCAATGAAACAAATCCCCAACCCTAATCCCCCTTGATGCTCTTGAGGAGGGGAAGAAGGAGTCAGAAATCTGGATTAGTGGGGTGCTGAGCCTCACGACACGATACAGCAACTCTGCCTCTCTCTGCTGCTCCACATGCAGACAGTGAGCCTGTCCCATGGAACCACAGCCCTTCCATGCATCTGGGGACACTGGGAGTTTCTCTGAAACAAGGAAATCCTTCTGTCCCCTCAGCAGAGCTATAAAAGACTTAGATAAGGACACACCACTGCTGCTTCAGACATCAGATCTCACTGACCACCCACGAAACATTCATCCACTCAGGCTTCTGTGTCATTCTCCATAGAAGATTTTTCCCTTCCTTGGATGGGAATCCTTTTGGGTATACTGCTCATCATTCTAGGGCAGGCAGATAAAGCATGGCAAGCACACGATCCTGTTTGGTATACCCTCCTCGTCTACTGCCTCTTCAGAAATATATGAAGAGTGGAATTCCAAGGCACCGGGCCTGAAATATCGACCAAACATTCCAGGTTTTCCATGAACAACAGCAAAAATTTTGCTAATGGCTATTTCTGTTCCCAGACAGACTGTTACCACAGCACACACTAAGCAAACCCTTTTCTTCCTCTACTCTTCCACTTGCTCAAGAAGCAAGAACACACCAGCACAAAGCATAAAATACAGTGTAAAAAGAGGTAGTGAGAGTTCACAGAGAGGAATTTAAGGGGTAGAAAGACCTGAGAAAAACCTCCAAGGAGGAACACACTCAGAGAAAAACTAAAGCAATTGCTAAATATTTTGGTCGTGTCATGCACATGGTGTTGAGCTCTTCCCCGGTGCCACAGCTTCAGTGGAATTGCACCACGGACACACTGAGTTCTCACTGCCTGCCCCAGGTGGTCACCATCACACTGCAACTGCTTTCCAATCAGAAAGGGTCAGTATTCAGGAAGAATAACTTCGATAAAAATCTGCTACACCATGCAGCCATTACTTGACATGTTGTATGACTGTGTGAAACAACACAGCACGGCCTCAAGTACAGCCAAACATGAAGCCCTCCAGGGTTGCTGAAGGCTGCTGAGTCCAGTTCGCACGTTACAAATGGAAAAGCCCCCAGGAGACTTTAGCACACCCCCAGTGAATGGAATTACTTTAGCTACAGTTAGATCTGGTATTGCAAACGATGTTCCTTTCCCATGATGCAAAGCTAAACACTTAACACTCGTCCAATGTTCCCCAATACAACTTCCTATAAAGGAAGAATATACTCAGATTTCTGACAGTACGACAGCAGTTTTGCACAAATCAAGCAAAACATTATGAAAACTGGGCATCCAGACCTATCAACAGTGAGGTACAATACAGTGACAAGGACATACCAAGCCACTCTAATTTTCATGAGAAGATTTAGCCTAGAACACCAAACTTCATAGCATGCACGTGCAAATCAAAGTCAAAGAGGCTGGGAATGGTATGAAATGAGGTGGACCTCAAACCCCAAAAAGCTCTATTTAAGGTAGGTTAAGCTCAAAAGCCATGGTAACTTCCAGCAAAAAACAAATGCAGACACACCTGCTATAACTTTGTGTCTGAAATATCAACAGTGCAGTATCCAAACCATTTCTGAGTGCTACGTTGTGATACAAGACACAACAAGATCTTTCTTCATTATAATCCTCAATGCAAGGGGGGAAAAAAGTGCGATGCGAGACACCACAGTATCCCTGGAGCATGAACTCATGAAAGCAAATCACATTTAGGCACCATATTAAAATAACCTTCACAAAAGAGGATGCATGTAATCAGCTAAAATGTACTTTCGTGCAGAGTAATGCAACCACGTCTGTCAAATGGATATTTCATGAGAGTGAAGATGTTTAAGTAGAAAACTGCTGTGCTGCAAACATTTTTCTTGAGCACTAAGTGCATTAATTTTCTAAAACAATCAGCACAGTGGGTACTTAAGAAATTGTATGTTTATAATTTCTGATTAGCAAAACTGCTCTTAGTGGCTTTTTGTACTGCCACATCCACTGTTCATAAAAATACCAACATACAAGAGCAAATGCAGGTCTGAGGCAAGGCTTGAACCACAAAACCCTCTGAACACAGCACCTAAAGGGACCATAAGAATCAGTTTATCAGTTCCTGAAGCAATATAGCTAGTACTAGTTTCCATCCAACCCAAGCCTGGAGCATCCATTCCTGTGCTATGCGCATGCAAAAAACTTTTTCATCCAGTATGTGATTTTAATGACTCAAATCCCAAGAAAGGAAGCAGTAACACAGTTCATTTTGGCATTTAGTGATTGTGTTAACTACTCCCTAAAACCATCCTGAGGTCACAGGATACAAACCTGCCAGAAAGAGGAGTATGGGTAGAAACTCACACATGTAGAAACGAGCACCAGATTCTTAATTTCTTTCCACTCAAGTCAAGGAACTTGTTTTTGCTCCTCCCAACAACATTACACTGATTTTAATGTTCTGCCTCCACGAACAGGAGGGATGCCCATCTACCCTGACACCTGCACATCTCTGCAGCCTCATCACTGCTGTACAATTCAGCTATAAAGAACTGAAATCCTACTCTCTGTTACACAGGGTAACTAAAAGGAAAATTAATCCCAGTTGAAGCTGAGTGACATTTATGCATTATTAAGGAAAACAAAAAGCCACCTTTCCCGTATCAACTGTGCTTTGAATACGCAAATACGCTTCTAAGGATTTGAATCAGCACTAATAGGGTTTGTTGATACTACTGAATTCTGCAGAGTCTTGAACTTTTCTGAAAGACCTTTTCTTCCCCTTTTTAAAAATGCAAGGCACTAAAAACACAGTAAAACAAGCAGAGCTTATGAGACAAAGGAAAGTGCAAATATGAGCAAAGCTTAGCAAATGACACCAACCTAAAGGGAAAAAAATTTAAAAAAAAGGAAGGACTTATGCTAGATCTTACTGTGGTAAGTGTCGAAAGTCTTCTGAATACTGTTCATATTTGTAGTTCACAACATGCCACTGGGAACTGTAGTATTTACAAGCCTAAAGAGAAGAAACACAAACAACAACAATAAAATTACTACAAGTGTTTAGACTCAAGAAGGCTTGAGAACTAATAAAGATCTCAGGGAGTCCTTTGTGCTAGAGAACATATTCTTCTCTTTTATAGTCGGGTGCACAGTTCTTAAAGGAAAGCCAGAGTCATATGTTGCCATATTTTGAAGCACAATTTCCCTTTTAAATCAAATGCACTGAATCATAAAAGATAGAGGAGGGGACTGATAGCAATTTAACATGCTTTACTGATTCTCATCTGCTCTCTAGGAAGCATCATTAAATTATATAGTTACTGCCTCAAAAGACACTATCTAGTTTAGGCCTGACTTCCTTCATGGACATTGATTATACATTTTTCGTTTGCATCCTGTTTCATTACCTAAGCCTTCCATTGTAAATACATTTGCCCTACTCCTTTTATTCCCTGTTGTTGCAGCACAAGCCCTCTACTTCTTGTTCTGCCCTTAAGGATTGATCTTTAACCGCTTAACAACATTCAGGAATATATTAACAGGACTACCATTTTTCATCAGTTTCGTTTTCCCTTCCACACTGAATTTGCTCAGTCATATCACCATCTTTTATATTTTATTATATAAATAACTCCTTGCTGGTTTTGCATTCACCTTTGGAAATTGCTCTTAGCACATCAATCTCCCTTAAATAAGGCAAACAGACCTGAACAAAAACTATACTGAAGAGCATGGCTATGCTGTCAAATAGACCAGAATAACTGTGCTATTTACTGGATGCAGAACTTTTATCAGTGCAGCTAAGCCCAACATGACATTTTGAAAGGCAACAAGATGCATGAGATATGTACAGTTACTGCTAAGGTACACAACTACAAGAAAAATGACACAATGCCAGAATTTCCACTGATTCTTTATATAGAGTGTAAATTGCAACCTGGTATTCGTACAGGCTGCCGAAGAATTTACCCCAGTATTGTATTATTTTCTCCCTGCACTCCACATGAAAATTTGCACCAGCCCACACGAGATGGAAAGAAAGAGATATAGCCTACAATGTAACAGCAGAAATTGCTGCCCAAGACCATAGGGAAAAGGAGGCAAGTCAGGAAGGACAAGGGTGGAGATTTACAGTAGAGAAAGAAGCAGCAGCATTGAAATGAATCTGAGGTGGAAATGGGAAAGACAGTTTCACAGAAAGGCATGGGAAAGATGAGACTCCAGGAGATAAACAGAATGGATTAAAGGAGAGATCCAAGGTATCTAAATGCCAAAAGCTATGCAGAGAAAGTGGAAGAAAAGGGACAGGACTCCTTCAAACGTGAGTATTCCCACTCTTCACTCCCAGACTCTTCTGAAGTGCCCATGGGAGTCATTGCTTGCAGGGTGGTCTCTGCCTCAGAGGGATGGAGAGAGGGTTATCAGGCTGCTGGAGCAAATCTGAGATGGGCTGAAAACTTAATGGTGGTGCTTTCTAAATTACTGAGCACTGGTTAACAAATCTTCTTTTTAAGTCTGGTGTAAAATACGCACAGTAAGTAGCCACAAATTGTTTTAGGAATCTTCTGTGAATTCACAGTCTTCTATGACATCTTTATTTGATTTAGAGTATGGAAAAGGCAGCAAGGAAGTGGGTGCACATTTATAGGTACTTCTCTTCCTCCTCAACTGAGCAGTTCAGCACAACCAAAGGCAGAAAACACATTCCACGTGGATCTAGTATCTACCTTCTCATCTGACACAAGCCATCATTATCTTATTGGATGCAGAATAACGTGTGCCTATTAGACAAAATAATCACATATTCTCCAAGAATGAACATAAAAATTTGGCATTATAATTGACTCACTCTGCACCTGGCAGGGTCAGGTCCAAAGTTAACCATGACAACCATGTTCCTACAGCACTCCAGTGTTGTTTGCACTTTATCTTTGAATAGAGAAATAAAAAAAAACCCCACTAAACCTCAACCTTTCTGTTTTGTGATTCTTCATAAAATGACTCGGTCACTCTTCTGTTTGTGTTAAAACACTGTGATAGTCACCTGGGCTGTAAGAATACTCTTACAAGAGCAACATATGCTCTGTTCTACATAAACCAATGAAAAGCTCACTGAACGTTGTGAGGGTAAGCACAGACCCTCCGATTCACACATCACTCACTTTCTCCTTGGCAAACCTTCTACAGAAAGGACCACTTTTCTCCTGTGGTACTTCCATTACTGAGTATTCTACTTACAGATGCAATTAAAGCCCACAGAGAATTCTCAATGTGGGTTTTTATTGCAATCATTATAGGTTGATGTGTCCAAAAAAGCAGTTGTGAATGACATATAGAGCAGGCCACAGTATTTTAGCTTATAAATACAAAGGTTTATTGTGCTCCTCCAAGAAAAAGTTAATCAAAATAAAAATCAAAGGGGACAAAGCAGCACATTCAAGTACCATGCAGTAAACTCACAGAAGGCAAGCCAGCCCAATGCAACAGCTACCACTGTTCTTGAACTAGCTTGCTGTGGGGAAACTAGATCTAGCTTAAGAATTAACACCAAAAAAAGGGTACAGCACTTTTTCTTCAGAACATCCCAACTCAAAATACTTCTGCTGACTGTACTGACTTACAATGATTTTTTAAATTGGAAATTACTATTGGAAATGGAATTTTAACAATCAGGAAAAGTATCTGCAAACCTGATTTGAGGAGTAAGAAAAACTTTTCTAGAGGCAGAAATTTCATCAAGAGACCAGAGCTCGATCCTAATGTTTCTGGCAAAGAGCAGAGGCACCAATGCAAGGGCTGTTGAGCTCAAGTGAACTGTGGGGGAGGAAAAATGTAGATGGAGAAATGGAAGCTTTGGGATGTGGGAGGGTTGGCACACATTTACATGAACTCTGTTAACCAGGCAGGCTGCACAGCCCATTCCCAAGGGCCCTATCAAACCAAGGCCTTTAATTTTTTATTTTTTTTACTTTTTTTTTTTCCCCTTGTTGAATAGACGCTTAATTTTTCCTTAGAGAGACAGACAACCCTGCAAGCTTTTTCCACCTGTAACTTCTTAGCTCTGGTTCTGGCGATGACAGCATGATGGCTACCACTGGGAAACAGGCACTAAAAAAGATTTACCCTGCAATGGAAATGAACCTCTTGGAGGGGAAAAAAAAAAAAAAAAAAAAAAAAAATTAAAAAAAAAGGGAATGAGAAATGAGAGAAATACAGATGAAGCAAACACCTTGACACATCTAAAGGCAACTCCCCTGCTTACATGCTCTCTAAGATAGCAGTAGGTATGTGGTCTTCAGAAATAGAAATGAACATATGATACAAGTAATTTGTGGAACAACTGGGCTTCTTGCAGAGGAACTGCATGCATAGGGCAACTCTGCCCCCTCACTTCCTCTGGAAGAGAGGCTGTTTCTGAGGTGGAAAACAAGAGAGATTGGACAGGGCAGAGCAAGCCTATGCAAGAGCTTGGAAACGGAAAGCCAAGACCTTCCAGAGCTGGATGTGAACACAGTGCCAGAGGAAAGCTGCAGGATGGCTCTGTGCTCTTCCCGTGACATGCATAGCTCTGCTCATAGAGCCTTCCCACTGCTCCACCCTCCTCTGACCTCTGCTGCAACAACCAAAGTCAGTGTGCCAGGATTTGGGAAGGTGGTGGGATCACCCTGGTTTGAAATTCAGCCCCCCACCCAGGCCTATCCCAGATTCTTCACGCCCATGGCAAGCATGGCAGCATCACAACCAGCTGCTTCCAACTTGGATCTTCCTTCTGGAGCTCTCAAAACTGCTCCCAAAATAACACAGTTCACACACACAGAAGAGTCCAGTGATAGAGCTGTGTAACAACCCAAAACATTAAAACAAAGTATTATTTTAAAGTATCGAATATTTTTTAAAAGTATTTACCTCCTGTGTTATCAAAAGATCCACTATCCTTTAATAACATATGTCCTGACACCACAATTCTCTCAAGTACTGAAAAAACTTATATTTAAAAGTTGGGGAAATCTACACTGTGATGAGCAATAATAACACTTTCTGGGTGACACTTACCAACAGGAGTCCCCATTTTAATTTGATTTTGAAAGAGGTACGAGCAATGCAGATTAGCCTTCAAATCAAAAAGCCTCAGAAATCAACTTTATGGACACACAACTTTAAGAAGTTATACAGGAGGCTGTGGCTCTTTTAACACTGTGATTAATAAAACTCATGCTTAATAATTAGTTACAGATCCTACAGACCCAACTTGCAAAATCTCAAATAAAAAAAACCCCAGATGAATGGCAAGGGCCATTCATGTAGTAACAAGGTTACTACAAGTGACAACTCCCACTTGGGTGTCTAGAAAACCTCCACAGGAAAATTCAGAGACATCCACATGAATACTGTATTGTCTTAGACAAAAATTAACTACATCATTCATCAAATGGAATTTCAATATTCCTACACTGTTATTTCATTTTGATGTTGTGTTTTTTACCTAGGAAGCTTACTCCTTCTGCCCCTGCACAGCTCCTACACACCTCCTCCTCATCCACAGGGCCAGCCCCTCTGCAAACAGGCTTCCCAAAAGCTTATCCAAGTAGCACCTATCATTTTTGGAAGGATCATCTGGCTTAAACTCATTTTGGTAGAGGACAGTCGACAGCTAATATTTATTTACTTTCTGGATTTTTTTTTTCATAACTACCTAGAATTTCATTCCCTTTAGATATAGATACATATATCACAGCAGCATGTATGTGTGTTTACATGCCTGCATGCTTCCTGAAAATACTGACTTGATGCAAACCAATATGGCATTAAATATGTTGCAATTAGGCAGTTTAAGTTCCTCAAACCCAATATTACTCTGAATTGCAAAATGCACTATCCCCTTATATTTCCAAATGAAACGTGGGGAAAATCCCAAGAACTGCCATTTGATCTAAATATTCAGGATAAAGAGTTGGGAAAGGTGATATTAGGAATTCCTCCTAAAAGGAAGAATTTTATTTTGTTTCTTGTGGAGTGAATGTTTCTATTTGCCAAAATCATGGACCGTGAGGACAATGCTGACTGGCATAGATACAGCAAGTGTGCAGCTGACTCTTTGAGGAATTAGAAATTTCAGAATTTGGAAGGGAACAGCATGATAAAAGTACAGAATTTGAGCAAGTCAGAAATACTTTAAAAACCCCAACCCACTGAAGACAATTTTTTTTCTGGCTTTATAAGTTTCAGGAAACTTCTCTTTTCCTGGAACCTAATTTAGTTCATCAGGCTCCTGCTTAAGAAAAGTTAAGGTGGAAAAGTCCACATAAAAAAGATCCTAGGACAACTACAGGTATAGGAATAACCAATTCACAAAGTATTACCATTAAAATATAGCTAATAATTAGATATAAATTAACAAATGGACTCAGATATTAATCAATCATAAGATGTAAAATACTTAGTTTCTTTGCATGCAGAAAATACTTAAAGACTGTTTGTTTATGACCTTTGTTTTATTCTTTAAATTTTCATTTTACAGGTTCAGCAAAACACAGATAGGTGGTCAGATATCTTATTTAAAGTGAATTCTTCTGCTTTACCCATTGCCATGACATCCGAGTTTCTCCAACAGTGAAATTTTTTAGTTCCTGAGCAATCTAAAAGCAGTATTAAGAAAACTGAATAGACAGCTAGAGGCAAAAACCTTTCACTGCAGGTGGACAGCATCAAATGCCATCGATACTGAAAGCTTTCCTCAGCAACATCAGCCTCATCTTCCTTCACCTGGCTTGTCAGCTCTCTTGTGCCCATACACTGACACTGCGCAGGCAATTGAGTCATTGTGGCTGGCCTAAAGTACTGTTTACAGTCACTTGAGGAAGGGAAATCTGATGAAATCCCCAAGCTGTCTTATGTATGGATTTTAGTAAGGGCTGGGGAAAAAAAAAACCCTTATCCTTGAAGGACTCTAGCAATGAAAGATCTAGACATGGAAGTAAAGCTTTCCTACTGTCACCAGTGGGAAAAGAACACCCAGGAAGAGACAGGATTTTAAAGCATTATCACAGACTTTTGGCAGGCCTTGTAGACAAGACCATCTGAAAGCCAACAAAGAAAGAGACAGGAGATCATGGATCTGAGTTCTTAAAATAATTTCACTACCATGTCTTCACACTGCACCTATGAAGAAAATCAGTTTCACCTCCAAGAGCAGCTCCTTCCTTTGCAGTTCACCGACTCGCTCCATGTCTTTGTGTCTCAACTTGCTAAACTACTGAGATAGTGTAACATAAGTGAACAGTCAGAGGCAGCTGTTCCTAAAATGGCTTCAGCCAAGATGAAGCTGTACATTGCCTTTGTATATCTTCCTCCACAGTCTGGTTGGGATTTAGGCATTTGATCCTGGGCTGTAACAAGTCCAGGTGACCAACAGTCAAGTGTGTACAAGACGGACACCTCCACTGTTCATGATACCACACCATATTTGAAGGAAGAAGAGAAGCTTTTTCATGGTTCCCAAAAAAAAAAAAAAAAAAAAAAAAAAAAAAAAAAAAAAAAAAAAAAAAAAAAGAAAGTGAAGGTCACAAACTCCACTCCTGCACATCCACCCAGAAGTGCTGAACACCTGCCTGGAACATAACAGGTTTCTGCTGGGTCAGTACACATTTGTACAATTGCTGCAGCGGACCAAAATCACAGGTCTTCACAGAACCCCATGCTCGGTTTCACTTAATTTTGGACTAGAAACCATCCTCTTTCTGGAATTTAATTTATTGCATATATGCACACATTTACATTCATACATACACACACACATACATATATATATATAGCTTTTGGCTTTGTGGCAAAATGGAACATATGCATGACTACTTTAAAAAGGGTCTTTACTGCTCCTATTACATGCACAGGCTTAGTCCTGTAGTACTGTTTTTTTTTCCACTGCATTGCTCCTCTCTCCCCCTCCCCCTGGCTCACTGGTATTGCAGAGAAAGCTAATAGATGTGCTCAATATGTATGTTACCAGGTTGTCATTAGTATCCCCTTGGAGTACTCAGCTGTAATGATTCCCAGACTCTGTGTACTATGTTCCATTTTTAGACCCACCACTTTCTCTGTAAAGCCAGGAGCACAATGCTGGCCTTGCAACTTGTGGAACCTTAAACTAAAAAGCAGACCCCAAAGTGCTGAAAGGGCAGTGAGGCTTCTGGGAAGGTAGATAATTCCACAAGCTATGTTATCTTTTAACCCCGCTGTCAGATTAAGAAAGATGGCAAAGTTCAGGTAATCTGAGCTGGCAGTAAATTGTTACTGCTCTTTTTAGACCTGCTGAAAAGAAATAGAGCCAGCCTGTAAAATGTCACGTTGCATACAATTCAACACCTACATTTCTGCCTAGTGTTGGACTTTATGCTTTCCAGTCTGCCCTGTGTTTGTCTGCAACTGACTTTGCCTCCACAAATTTTCTTGCAGTTGTAGCGCATATGAAATATTTTTTCCAACCAGGAATCCAGGTGTGAAAAATCCCAATCTGGGAAACTTAAGTAGAGAATTTACACATTATGGGTTAATTATAAATACTTGGAATGAAAATCCTTAGAGAAGCTGACTGAAAATTTGGTTTCATAAACCTGCTTTGGTAATGCACATGGTGAGCTATATTTTACATGTGTAGTGAAAGATGGGGAAGGTTCAGGGAGCCATCTAAAGTAAATTCCTCTGAACAGTGTAACCAGCATCTCTAATGTCCTTCAAAGTGATAATACCACTGACAAACTGAAATATTCCTTAGGTAGCAGGATGAGCAATCTTCTCCTACGATCTGAGATCAGGTATGGAAACAATACAACCATAGGAGTCGCTTAAAGGTAGAGCAATCATTCACTCCTGGTGGGGCTCTAACTGTCATGGAAGAACTTTGTTCAACTTTCTACTGCAAAGGTAGAACAGACTCTAAATACTGATTATAAATATAAACCCCTACACACCCTTCATGGTGAATTTACTCCTCAGATAGCTGTATGTACGCCTCCAAAATGAGATACACACCTCGTTACAACTCTTAAGAGTCTAAACCAGTGCCAATAAGTTATCTTTTTTTTGGAAGATACCAATATTTTCAAAGTGCAAAGAGCATTCAGATCACCAGTGATCAGCACTCGTGTAAAAATGCCAACATCAATATCAGTAAACTAGTAGTGACAGGGAACACAGCTGGAAAACAGTACAATGACAGCTGACCAGTGCATTTGCAATTTTTCTAGATACAAGCATCTCAGAATAGGGAACTGCAGATATGCTGTTAACCCTCCCCCTCCTTCTGGCCTTCAAAATTCAAACATGATTCAAGTCACCTAAAGCATATTAAAAGAAAAAAGATACTAATTATCATAGCAAGCCTCCCCCAAACCCTTGGTTTTGTTTAAAATTAAAGGATATACACACTAGATACTTACCTCTCTAACAAATAAATTTTCTGCTTTTTGTTCTGCATCTTCAGGTACAGAAGGATACAATGTCCTGATTTCCAGTGAAATTGTGTCTATCTGGCAATAAACAAAAAAATATGCAATTTAGTCAAAGTGACAGAACAGCAGTTTTGTCTCATGAAAAGGTTAAGAACCTTGTTATCATGGCTTGCATTTTTTCAATTTGTCATGCAGCCAACAACACATGCATACCAACAACTGCAACCCAGCTCCTGCCCACACACACTACTCAATACTATCAGCTAAAGCATTAATTACATGCAAGAGCACAGTTCCAGTAGATTGCTGGGAATAAAATTGTTCCATGCAAACTTGATTCAGTCTCTGAGGTTTCTGATAATAAAAAGTCATTAAGTCTTCCTTACATCCTCTTCCAGAAATATGTGCCAAATGCAACAGTGATACTTGCGTCCTCCACTTCCCTTCTGCACCTCATGCCTTTTAGGCAAGGAATGTGGAGACAGAAGTAAAAGCTTTGACTCTTTTGCAAGGAGAAGAGAGGAGCAGAGTCATCCCAACAACAGGAGGGCCACAGGACAGCTGGATGGTCGGAAAGCAAGGGGACCCAGGCAGCAGCTTCTCAGAGGGACATTCCCACCCGTGGGCACAGGTAGCAGGGCAGGGCTCACAAAGGGACCCCTGGCACAACCTGCAGCTTTCTTCCAGGCTCCACAGGCGCTGTACAAATTAGTCCCTTTTTTTGAAACCAGCTGCTGTGACTGAGCTGGCTTGTCAGGCCCCACAGCAGGAAACCACACAGAGAAGTGGATCTCCAGAAGTTCTCCACAAGGAGCCAAGCTTCCCTTAACTCCCAGCAGGCCAACGAGAGGCCAGGGCCACCAGCAGTGCTCCTCTGTGTGACCCAGGGCCCCCGTGCTGGGGTCATGCAAAACAGCCACTTTGCAAAAGGCTCACAAGAGGAAGCTTTGGGGTATTTTCAACTAAGCTACAGATCTGTCCCACTCATTCTCTCTGCCATAAGAGGGTAAAACAAACAAAATCAAACCCCAGCAGCCCAGATTATGCTCTCCATTGCAATGGAGTAACTCTGTCACTCAAGACAGCAAAGGACTGAAACCCAGACAAACCTGACCTCCCAAGCTCATTTTCTCTTCCCATTACAGAAAGGCACACGAATTCCAGAAGAAGGTCTACGGCATACAACTGGTTCAATATGAAGAACCACTACTTATTAATAGCATGAAGCAGCTTGCAGTATCTACTGTGCCCCTGGAGACCTCTCTTCCTATCTTCTCAGACTAAAAAGTCTCAGGCTAAAAGGTGATGTTTTTCCTCTATGAATTGAAGCACCCAAACTCTACGTGACAAGTGCCTGGAGATCATTGACTACATTTTTCCCTAGAGCTTGCACAGCCCACTCTGATTCCCTGACCCCCCCCATCCCTTTCTAAGTGAGTAATTGTGAAAGAAAGGTATGTATCACTCAGGCAGAAACATCATGGGATTCCCCAAATTTTTCAGTTTCATCTGGAGAGCTCAGGATACTACATGACTAAAACACTCTGGCTCTCATGAATAACGATGGTGCCTCATAGTCACCAGAAAGTGAAAAAAATCCTGTTGTTCTGAACAAACTAAATATAGTGTCCCAAGTGTGAGTTCTCTACCCAGCTGTATCACCAACTCTACGTGAAGTGATTTACGAAATCATTTAGTCTGTGAGTAAAAGAGACAGCAGATGGAGAAGTATGAATTTTCAGGCCATGTTTAGTAGCAGATGTCTGAATCCTTGGTTGCTTAGGGACTTCCCAGTAGTACCCACAGTCTCTGGAATGCACCTCGTTACTTTTACTTCACACATACGTGACATTTTAAGTCCCGGTTTTTAGGCAGTCACAAGAAGACACAATCCCCGAGCACAGTTGAAAACCCACGGGCGTCCCTGTGGCCCATCATATGGAGCTCTTCCCAGGGCTGGGACCCTGCAACCAGCAGCAGCAGCCACAAAGCACACACACCATCCTTCCAGCACACACACCATCCTTCCAGCACACACACCAGTGCTGGAGATCAGCTGCTGTTCCCAGACTAAGGAGGAGCGGCAGGCCACAGGAGAAGAGACACGTGATGCACTCTGTACCTCACGCTGACCCCGTTACAATGGTGAATAAACTTCAGAGAGAGCAACAACCTGTGCTGCTCGCCCACAGCAAAGCTTATCTGCCCCATATACTGTGCAGAAGATAGTTTCCCCTATCTTTTTTTATAGATAAGACATATAGCAAGTCAACTTTTTTACCTAGTACAACACTTCTTGTCAACTGATATCAACACACCGACCAAGACAGCTAACAGTTACCTACTGGGGCCATTGTGCCTCCCTCCCCTTACACAGCCTGTTAAAGACTGTAGCTGGACAAGACTTGTAACCCAAGCCCACTGTTTTCCTTATGGTACTTTCCCCCACTGTCCTTCTTAACAAGGCTGCACTTTAAAGCAATAAACACAGCCATGCAAACCTGAGAAATCAGGTAACACTGGGCTTGTGCATTTGTAGACTTTAACAAAGAACATCACAGGCTTATTTACAAAGAATTGGGACACGGAAAATGTTGTCTGTTGTTATATTTAAACTCATGTTAAAAACTACAAAGCGTTTCCCTTCTGAGAATTAGTTATGTTTAACCACTTTGCTGCAAAAGGCCACAAAGGCACTTCCTGTTCACAGTTGATTACTTCCAAAGTTAAATGTTCTTAAAGGCTGATCAGGCATAGCATTAATCACCAAAACCTATTTACTTCAGAAAACAACTAAATTTCAACAACTGCTGCTGAAAGAGTCATCAACAAAATAAGGGATTCTATTTAGAAAATTCAGTATTTATAAATGTGCTGTGAATGCAGCCTAATTTTCTAATGTTTAGGCAATCATAGCAATTGTCTGCTCAAACCAGAGGCCGATTACCCCGTCATTTGTGCATGCAAACTGTGATAATCAAATAATGCAGGTATCAGCCTAAAACATTCAATTCTATAATTCTTCTGAATTATTTTTAATGTATTTTATATAAATATCCCACATAAAACCACGATTTCCGGCATTGCCAGGCTGTCTCATTTGCATAAGATGTTGGCCCCAGGTGTTGGATGAGTTATAAGGTGCAATTTCACTAAGCACCTTCTCTTGCTACATCTACCTTCTACAGTGAAATGCAGAAGTTAATATTGCTCCTTATTGACAACTAATTAGGAATAATGTTTTTAGGCAGAGACTACTTCCCAGTGACATGGTGAATTTAGCATTTGAAAATGGAGTTCAAACTCCATTAGCCATTTCAGACATTTTCAGTCTGATCTATTCTAAAGAGCTTTTAGTCTGAAAGCATGTTTAAAAAAGTGGTTAAATCTTTTGACGGATGCATCAACAATGATGGTATTTACTTCCTGCAAAGGCTGCCCTCCTAAGAGAGCTAACCACACACAGGCAGACATGTTCCTCTCTGTTAATGTTTAGATTTAACCTCTCTAAAGAAAAGCTGCTCAGCCCCATTTTATCCAAGTAAACAGATTTACTCAATGTTACCAAAATGTGTAATGAGTTAGTCCATTAAATTAAAATGCAGACTAAGGTGCAATTATGCTGTACAAATACCACTATGCAGAGGCCCCCTGACAAACTGCTGGTCTGCTGTCCCAGCACAGACCTCACCACGGAGGTACGTGTGTGGGGCAAAGCGAAAGGAGAGCAAGCGCAGAGCACATTTAAAGGACAGATTTTGTGGCATCATTCCCTAAATCACACTCTGTGCGAGAGGCTAAGCTCTGCCCACAGCTTGCTTTGCTGACTGCATTAGCTCTCTCTACTTAAACAGCTGGAGTGAGTCCCTAGAAGTCTAGATACCTCTTGCTCTCCTGCCTCTGCCAGACGATGTGAAGTTGCACGTCAATAATACCCATATCCTATTAGTCATGAGAGTAATGGACTCAGTTTCTGCTCCTCTAAGAATGAGCAGATACTGCTTGTCACATGGGAAAGTGGGAGCTAAGTCATGTGCTACCGAAAATAACCCGTGATCTCACCAGTGTAACCCTTCTGATCTCAGAAATAACAGTCAGATTTACAGAGGCATTTCCAAGGAGGCTCCAAGGCCTGTGCTTCAGGCTGCCCCTACGGCACACATGTTGTTTCACGTGAAGAGGCAGCATCCTTTCCTACTCCTGCTCCCTCCCATTAAAGATGCATCTGGTTCTTTTATGAACTTTTGTATCCAAATGATCATCTTTTGTCCCTCCACAACATCTAGATAGTAGAGGCTTCACAATCTGAAAATCGTGGAGATTTTGGCTCTTTCTTGTTCAGAGCTAAAAAAAAGAAGCCTGGAAACAGTCACACCTGCAGTGATGGCAAGGACCAGCAACTGCACAACTCAGAGCCTCTTCTTCTAAGGCCTCTGTGATATTTAGAGGGAACAGGGTACCCAGGTGGGCTTTCAAAAGCCCAGAAGAGTCAGAAGCATATAAGGCTGAACTTCATCAGGTTTTGCATTATGCAGGCAAGCTTTGCCATCTTACACCTGGTCCTAAACTTAGGCAATTATTTATTGTTTCTATTGCATGTTCAAAACCAGGCATATGGCCATATTTCTACATACAGTTTAAAAAAGTCTGAGTTCCACTTTTCAAACAGAGATTGAAAAGAATCATATATATGGAGAGAAGAAGGAGCAAATTTTCATGACCCAAACAGTTTAACATTCTTTATATCACACCAAATTGGAGTGCCTATTAAATACTTTCAGCTACCTTTTTAAGACAATTAACTTCTGTTTATCAACATACCATTAACATACATTTAGTTACTAAACCTCCACACACGCAAAGGGGTGCTGAGCCTGTTGCCACTAAGGGAGAGTATCAATGATTTTATGCAAGACTTGAGATCCTGGAGAGATTTGAAAAGAGGGTGCTGGGTGTTCAGTGAATTCCAAAGGATGGTGATGTGAAGAAAAGATGAAAAAATACTTATGAAAGAACACAGCTTTTTTTGCTTGCGTATATGACAGTGCTTAGGAGCAGAAGTACAAATGTATGACAATGAAACTGGGCAAGAATAAGATGTGAAAGGTTAAGGGTGAGAGAAGAACAATTTGAAGGAAGGTGTTACACTTCTTTCATGGCCTCCTTTCTGGTAAACACTTAGAAGAAAACAGAGAAATAAGAATGCCAGACAGCAGAGGTTCCATCTGTCAAGTGAGAGTGTGGCCAGGTCTGGGGAACAGAAGGTGAAGGAAGCACAGTAACTCAATGGTAAGGATGCAAAACCACCAGCATCACTAACAAGCTTGCCTTTTCTATGAGCACAACAGGAAGCCCATCAACTCTGTCTTACTACCACCAAGAATAACAGTGCAAGTGCTGTATTCATGTATTGTTGCAGAAATTTCCACTGGCCATTGTTTCACAGCACAGCAACGGAAGAGAAATTTGTTCACAAGACACAGTAACAGCAGAATAACAAAGCTGAGCTAACATGCTTTTTCTGAAGTGGAAACTGGACTTTGGGCAGGCAGGAGAGTTATAAGGAAGGCATTACAAGGAAAACAAGAAGTGGAACTGGCGTGAATCAATTTTTTTTATTTTTTTTTTTTTAGAGATTATTGAGCACAGTTACAAAAAAGGGAAGCATCTTTTCCCCAGCTGGAGTAAAACCAGAGAACGCATCTTCATAACGTATACACCTTGTATTCTTCTGCTGAGATGCAGGGAAATGGAGGCATATGGTCTATCAGCTTCAGATTCATGCCAAGAATTCTCTCCTGACTGTGATTCCACAGACTTCACATAAGATGTTGGAAATGACCAACAGAAGTCTTGTGAAAATAACTACGTTCTCTTTGAATACAAGTCAAAGAGAGAAAGCAATTCTGAGATGAAACAAAAGCTATGAGAGTTGACAATAACTGATAATATCTGATGTATGCGGTGAACAGAATAGATCCAGAAATGGGAAATCATTATTAAAAGCAGAATTTTCTCCTATGTTCACTACTTCAGCTCATTCTTTTGATGGGGTCTCACTCTGAAGAGACTTTTGCCCACAGGATGTGCTCACTTATGGGCCTAAACTGGGGTTGTATCAACAGTGAGCCACAAAGTCTGCAGCAACTGCAATCATTAGTTAAACAGTGTCCACCATTTCCTGGGGCATTATCACATTAAATACCACTCAGACACAGCCTGAGCACCTCCTAATTCAGTCAGACGTGGATTTCTTTCTACTCAAATGGTTGACCCAGACTTTTGCACACAGGTGATATTTCAGCAGGACGGAGCAGGCCTATAAATAGAGACTCTGCAACTGGAAAACTTGCCTGGTATGGAAGCTCTGTAGCCCTGTCTGGTGGCAGAGGCTCTTGTTACTGCCGCTGACTTCGGCAGAAGATAACAAAGATGAGAGAGATTTATCACAAGGATATGGACCCTACCTACTGCTACCCCTGCTCTTCTGTGAGTAGAGGCCATCTCTACCATGCAAGTACCTCTCTCATCTGTCTTAATTTTTTTCCTATTTTTTTTTTAAATTTAAATAGATTATGCTGAATAGTTGCAAAGCATAACACAGACAAACGAAAATAGAAGTAGCTACTAAAATCTAGGCATCAACTGCTTAAAATGAAACGAAAGTAAGGTATGAAAATATGCCTGACAGACAGAGCTTCAGCAGTAGGATGTGCTTCTTTCACTGAGAGGGTATGCTCTATGGACTTGAGCTCAGTTACTCTAAATCAAAGGGCTCAAGGGCCTTGTGACAGCACACACTATCTCTAGTCAGCTTTGTAATGCTAAATTTCAATTTCATAAATTGACAAATGTGCAAAATGGATAAAGGAATTAACGATAATGAGGAAATCTATTCTGTTTAGTTTTCTCTCAATCCCATGAGCACATTAACTCAGCTAATGCCACCAAGGAAATAGAGCCATTTAGTAAAACAAAGCAGTCAATTAGATTAAGCTGGCCTCATAGGATAGTAGCAGTGCCATGAGCTGATGGGAAGGGCCCTCACACAAAAAATTGAAATGTATTTCCATTAGAGAATGCCTATTCATCAAAACCTAAATATTTTACAGAGATGGGTTGATTTTGAAGAAGTCGCTGTATGATGCCCACGCACTTGCCTGGCAACACGCCTCCCCAGCCGCCCGGCAGGCAACCCCTGCCCTCCTGAGCCGCCCCACATGCATTGGGAGAGCTGCCCTGCACTTCCAGGTTCTCAGGTTTCTTTGCAGCTTGGCAGGACGAGCAGTGGAGAGCCCAGGATGAGGTCAGGCAGTTCCATGGCTGCAGGGTCTGGGATCCACTGCCTGTCAGTGTCCCACCCACGGGAGCCTTCCTCAGCACCAGGGACTCCACTGGCCAAATCCATCAAACAGAATAGGATCAGAAGGTAAAGATTAAATTAGACTAAAATTAGACTAACAGTTGGGAGAGATTCTAGTACTGGCCAAACTACCACTGTGCTGAGTAAACAGACAAGTATACATTATGGAATAACATGTTTAGTGAGTTCCCAAAATATATTTGGGAACAACCAGGGCTTCGAGCTTTATCTAATCCTGAATAATAAAGTTACGCATATAAAAACGTCACAGGAAAAAACCCAACAAAAACAAGTGAATTCAGTGGGAGGGAACTAAAGCATTATGCATGATTAAGAAAATATTAGAGAGCCCTTGGACAACTTCTGGCTCTCCCTGTAGCAATGGAGATAAAATAAATGAACAGATGAACCAAAGAAAAAGAATAACATATTTGTCTTGTACTTACTGAAAAGTCATCATCAGGGAATAATATCAGATCCTTAAACTGGCCGTCCCCAATATTTTTTTCGATCTCTGTGATAACAGCTTCATAATCCAAAGGCTCCAAGAGTTTGGGTTTTTCCTGCTTTGGAAAAAAAGAAAATATCAGGTAATCTCTCTACATCCAAATTTGCCTTCCTTCCCTCTCATAAACTGAGATCTAATGTATTTTTTCTTTTATACACCAAAACATGAATAATTTCTCTCCTCACCCCAGTCTGCTCAGTTTGTTGTACCTGAGCTCATGCGAGAGAGTGAAGTGAGGAAGTTTGGCCAGTTGTAACAGCCTCTTTCCATCTGACAATTCCAGAGCAATCTGTCAACTCACTGCAGAGACCAAAACTTCTACATTAGCTTACCTGGCATTCTCAGGAATTCTCTCTCTCTTTCCCTGAAAATACATGTAGGCAAATTGACACACACAGTTTGAAATGAACATAGATACAGCTTTGAGCTAATATGTTTTAGAATAAGAAACCTACTAATTTCTTCACTGTCTCACACAGTCCCACCTTTTGAACTGGTAGCTTGTGAATGCCAACATACTGTTTTAGTTGGTAATAATCCAAGACAGTTTATTTCAGCAAAATAATCTGGCATCCACCCCCATGGTCTCCCTTGTCAGAAACAGGAGTAGTATCATTGTAGTATTCTATTACTGCCCAAAACAGCAGTAAGGATACCACCACAGGAACCACCAAACAAAACTAAAGTCACAATGTCTTGAAATACAACCCAAAAATAGAAAAAGAGAAGCCTGTCTGACATGCTAGAATACATTAAACAAATGAAGTCAAGTATTAAGAGTCACAACATTTGCTTAATTTAAAGTAACAGAAGTGTGAGTGAGAAAGGGCAAGAGAACTTCCAGGAGGGATGGAAGAACAGGTGATAAGAGTGAAAAAGGACACTAGTGAAAAGCAAATGCAGAAACACTTCTGCTGAACACTCTTTCAATCTGATGCAACAGTGGACCTTAAGCAAGTGGTATTTTACTCACTGTTCTTGCATTGGGGTATCCACATTAATATCAAGTTTCCCTCCCTCTTCCCTAAATGAAAACCAAGATGTGTAGAAAAACAAAGCTTTGACACCTCCATAAAACAAATTTTCTCCAGTGGACAACCCCATGATTCTCCACTGTGTTTGATTTTTTATATGTACATACATATATAATGGGCTATATGCAAGTTTTTTATATATGAATATACATATATAAAATTCATGTATGGTCCATTATACACACAATGGTTCAAAAATAAAAGTCCCTCTCTCTTTTGACTTTGTTCTAAAGAGTTCCTGTTTTTTTCAGTCATCACAGTCATCTCAAGATTTCTCTCCAGCTCTTGTAAACACTGTTTCCCTTCTATTTTGAGTCAAGACTCCCTTTGGCATCAAATGCATCTATGAAAAGTTTAATTATGTATCAGTAACTCAACCACACAAATTAGATTAAAACAGTGGGATACACATGTTCCTAGAAGGTTATTCAGTTGCTGAGCAGCTGATGCTAGAATCACAGAACAACCCAGGTCCTCCGCAGGCCATCCACTCCAATTCCCTGCTCAAAGCATCAAAGCTCCTTTAAAGGATGGAGAGACAATTAAAGAAGTCTTCAACAGTTCAGTCTATTACCTCTGTTCTCAGTCTGTTAACTCTCACAGTCCTGCTTGCCAGCTTAAGAGTTAACAAACTTCTAAAATCAGTAGTGTTTAGCATTCACAGGCCAAAAGCAGTATCTACTGATGCTGAGACATTAAAGAATTGTAAAAGACAGGCAAGACCAACACGTAATAGTAACAAATAGAATACATAGTCCTATTCAACCTGGCCTTGAACACTTCCAGGGATGGGGCAACCACAATTTCTCTGGGCAACCTGGGAAGAAACTGCTTTAATTGTTTAATTTAGATTCTGTGACATCACACTGGTTGTGTGATATTCAGGTGAGACAAGGAGCCCTACTAGGACACATGAGACTTCACAACACCCCAGCCACAGCACCTTCAACTGTCTCAAGCAGGTACTTGTCCCTGGTCTACAGCAGTTGATACATAATTATCCAGCCCTGCTCCAGAAGCTCTCGGGTTGAGTAGCTGCCATATTCTTCAGTGAGGTTTCAGTCTGTAGTTTGCCGACAGTGGTTTCCCACAGGAACTTAATGGGGTCATCTGACCACGTCACCATGCACAGCTTCTTCTTGTTCCCTTTCAAATTACATATAACTCACCGCAGTATCTTTTCAACGGGAGTTTTAGACTCTCCATCATTCAATCTATCATTGTATCTATGTATTAAATATTCCTCTATAAACATAAGCTTCAAGGAGTTGAAACCATGAAGAGAAAACACCAGTGCACCTCTATGCTGCACCACTCATTTTGGTAATGACGTCCAGGTCTGAACAAAGTTCACTCACTTTAAATTTAGCAGAAAGCAAACTTTTAAGTAGTGCAGTTGTCACCTTCAGTAGGAAAGCATATAGCAACCACTTACAGGAAAACTCAAAGTAAAAGTGAAAATATACATGCACTGACATTTATGAGGCACCAGTGTTTCACTGAGGCATTTTTCCTGTACACTGGTTTCATTGAAACATGAACATTTTCTGCAGAAAGTTTGTGACAGCACATTGAGAACACCCCCTTCCCAGAGCTGATACTGTCAGGCTAATGGTTTTGCAACAATATCAACTTTTAATAAGTTGGATATGCCACTGATATCATAAATGTCCACTCTCTCAAAGCAGACATGTGTCAACACAATATTAAACTTGGTCAGATGCTTCTTGGAAAAATCATGAATGCCAGCTTTCAAAAGTTTAAAAAACCATTGAGTAAAAAAATGACATAAATAGCCACCTTTCTACTGAAGTCATAGAGTATGGAAGAGCTGGGAAATCCCAGAAATCTTGGGACTTCTCTTGAAATAGGGGAGATCCCATAAAAACTTCTAGTATTTGAAGGTTCTCTATGGCCACAGAAACTACCCTTTTTGCAGAACAAAGAGGTATTACTTCTTCCCCCTGGAAATCCCTGTGAGGTTGGGGTGAACACAGCTACATCTCCTTCAAAATTAACATCACACAGATATTGGGATGTGGAGGCAGGGTAAGCTATGTCACATTGCCCTTTCTTCGCTCTTCAGAAACTGGCAATGCTCAGAAAGCCAATCCTGATAACTGCTGAAGCACTCCAGGGGAAAACTTCTCCTTGGCAGCTACAAGGTCATTTGCATGAGACAAGAATACAACTCAAGAAAACCCTGGAGCAGAGAAACACAGCAAGTGCATGAACATCACTGTTCCTACAGCACTAATTCTCTTGCTCTCAGTGCATGCAAAGGGCAAGATCTGATGGAAACATTTTAACAGATGTTAACAGAGAAGTCTTTTGAGAAAGATTATACATCTGAACTAAATGTAGGTAGGTGTGACATTACCAAATTTACTGCAAAACTTTTCAGCAAAGCACTTCAATATTAATGGTGATGTTTTTCTACTGATGCATTAAAAATTACTTTCTTCCTTCTATGGCATTACAGCAAAATCCTCTACAAAATGCAATACTGTATTATGCCAACTCCCATAAATCAGAGATGCAAGTAATAGGGCATCCTTGTCAATACAGTGGCTGCAGAGATCATCTAGTCCATTCCCTGCCAACAACAAGCATGATGGTATAATAAAGATGATGCCTCCCTTCATTGATTCTGCCTGTTCCCACAGACCTAAAGACTAGGTACTGTGGACACTCATTCCATGCTTTGTAGAGCCAGTACTTCAAACTTGGCAAAGCTCAGCACTGCAGTGCTTAGTGTTGCAGTTTTGATGGGAAGTCACAGCTGGTTATCTCTAGAAGCTGTGGGATGGCTGATCAGTTTTCTCCTCACAGGCAGACAGAAGCAGTGATGTTGGGATTAGCAAATTTCTGCCTGCAAGCACTAGCAGAGATCTGTAAATGAGTAGGGCTGATTTAAAGCTAATTTAATAACCGTACTGCTGCCTATTCTCAATTTAACTTGTCTGTTCTTTTTGGAAACAGGCCAACTTGGCAATCTGAGCCAAGATCGAATTATGCTGGCTTGGATTTTTATAATGCTTTTTATATTCTCCATCTCAAGTGAGTAATGAATTTAGTTGTGCTGAAACAGTTGTGAATACATCTAGTAAAAAGGCACTCTCTGGCTCCTCACCTGCTACAACAATCTCAGCAGTACCATTTACTTCACACCCTGACGGTGTTGTGGCGTGTAGTTTTGAATTTTGTTGAGTCAACTTTTCCAAACTCTTTTAGGATACTGAAGAGCTGTTAAATGAACATTGGAGCCAACACCACAGGAGAATAATCTCTAATTTCACACAGGTGTATCAGCCCAGATTCCACCAGTGGCATATGGCTTCCTCGCTATCATCTTCTGGTCTAGGTACAAAAGCATTATTTTTCCCCAGTAGTAATGAGCAAAAATAGTAATATAAATGATGTTACAGAATCAGATATGATACCTGGCTTGCTGCCAGCTGCACAGTCATTGTGCACTGATGCTTGCACCCATCTTCTCTTCATAATTACATATCATCCTCCTAAAGTCCTATTTCTGTTAACACTCCCCAAAGGAGGAAATGATGTAACAGACCAATAGTCTCTGGATAGTCATCCCAAGCACTTCCCCATCCTAAAAATAAAGTAGACCAAATGCTGTGATTTTCTAATGCTTTGCCGACACATTCTTCTGACAATTAATCTGAAGTATCTAAAATTCATTGAATTCAATACAGATGTTTAAATAAATTCCTTCTCTTCCACATGTCAGGAAGAAAAAATTTAAAAAAACAGATAAACACAAAGAATTTAAGCTGATGGACTTCAGTTACCTGGACTAAAGTATCTCTTTGACAGAAGAATCCACTGCATGTTCATAAAGAGAGTCAAAACAGTTATGGTGGCCAGACTGGTCAAGATCAAGTAAGACTCTGATTTTATATTTCATCCAAACTATGGCTTGTCTAAAATTTCACTTCATTCTAGCATACATTTGAAATACTGAAATGAGCAGACTTACAAGAGAAAGGGCCACTTAGTAAAATAACAGCATTGCCTTCCTTTATTTTTATAGACTTCTTAATATTATTAACCAAACCCCATCCTACCAAAACTCAGGATAGTAAATTAAATTACTTTCTAAGATGGCATCAACGTGAAATGTTTTTCACAATTCTTTTGTCCTTCCTTTCCCTTCCCCAGTTAAAAACTCTGTCTCTGACATAATACATGTCCTTATATTTTTTTATGTGGTTAATATATGTAGTTAATCATATTCCACTAGGGCAGGCCAAATCCAGTCGAATATTTCTTTGTCAAACCTGTCCAAAATGAAGCTAAAGAGTAGTCACTACTCCACGACTTCTGGAAGAGGTGTAGTGTAAATGCTGAATTCAACCCTGTCTTCAGACATACTAGTGACACAGACTGTCCAGCAGCTCTGAGATGTGCTAGCCACAGATCCTAAATACTCAACGAGATGCAGCTGAGGCTAGAAAACAATTTGGTTTTTATGGAGTCACCAAAACTTCTCCATTTTTGTAGGACCAAAGTATGTCTCCATTCACCATGAGACAGGAGAGCAGTTTGGTGCCTGGGGTGGGCACCATGGAAAGGATATTTCCACTGAGTGCACCTTTCCCCCCACCCCCACCAGAGATCATGGGTGAGCAGCCTGAGACCCAGAGTGCTCCTGGCAGTGGCTTCCACAGCAGGGTTTGTACCCAGTGAGCAGAGACAGAGCAGCCACATGGGGATTATGGTGTCCCCGACACCCTCAAGCAGCTGAGCTGGGAGCGACCAGTCTCACCCACTCAGAATGCTCTCAACCCCAAAGGCCTCCCCTCTCTCCACTCCCAACACACTCTGCATCATGTTACAGGTTTCCTTCAAGGAAAACAAGTTTTGCATTTCAAGCAAAGGGGAGGAAATTCAAGGTCTGCAAAAGGTATTCGGGGAACGGACAGGGAGGCACAGCCAGAACCAGCAGGCAGACGGCTTCTCCTTTGATTCAGATCTCCTACTTTTTATGACTGCTTGGCCTATTCTGCATCTGTTTACAGTCAACAAACTCTCTGGCCACATTAAAAAGGCTTCCTTTGGCTCAGTGTGATACATAGTCAACAAATTTATTAAAATTAGTGGCACAAAGAAAATTTTTTTTGACACACTCCATCTCTTCCAGCCTAAAATACATTCACTTGTCGGGTCCTACATGCTTAATTTGTCATGACTTTCAGTAAAACTTGGAGAATTGTATTTGGAAAGAATCCAGTCAGGGCTGCACAACACAACTGATACACTCTTCAGTGGCAGCAGTGAAGCCAACGTGCCAATAAATTTCATTAAGGGGATTGCCAGTTCCCACACAATTCTGCCACAGAGAAAACAGCAAGGGATTCCAAAGAATTCAACCCCCCAATTCCTAGTGATTCAGAAATCACCAAAACCCTCTAGTACCCATCAGCTCAAGCAGAGCAAAAGCAACGAAACCTATTGAAAATCCTGATGGCAATAATGAAAGTGAAAAGTAATTTTCATTCATTAAAGCCTCTTTATTCAAAGAAAATTCTGATTGATACCAATAAGGGACCTAAGTGACTAAATGATACTTAATTGGTAGAAATACAGCCGGGATAGGATGAATTCTAACTGCCAACATTCCCACTGCTTCGTGGATCAAAATCTATAAAGATCTACGCTGTATATTTTCCAGCTTTAAAAGTTACTGTGAGAGAATTCAGTGTGTTAAATATTTGAAAAATTGACACACCTCTCATCTGGATGAGCTAACTCAGAAACTCTTCATTTTAACTGATGGGCCAGTTGGAGCCTTCAGTGGCACACGTAGCTCCTCCAGCAAGCTGACCAACGAGCGACCAGGGCTACGGCTGCTAAAACCACAGAGGTCTGTTCCCAGGCAACTGGGAGTGACTTACTCTTTCTAATACCTCTTATGTCCCAAGTTAGAATTTATCGTTGCTTTCGTTATGAATTTTGAAAGTTCTAGGCCTCACAACACTACCCCACTCACAGTTAAACTGTGCAAGCCACACAGGACTGTTGGTTCAGCTGGGGGGAGAGAGGGGATGGTTTGTGCTATGCTCTTCTTAGTCATAAGCATTTCCTGAATTCTGTTTCTCATCCATGATTATGCACCTGGTGCTGTAGCATCACTGTGGGTCTTTCTGAATCAGGCATGTATATGCACGGGCATGTATATACAAGTTTCATTGCACTTGTCACTTTAGGCAGTGAATAAAATTATCAGTACAGTCTGCAGAAAATACTCAAGGTAACAAGACAACAACTTACTTGTCCTCTCTGTTTATGCAGTATCTGGAAACTCTTTTTAGGAAGGAGATAAACAAGTTTCATTTAATCATATGACCACTAAAATCAGCCACTGACAAACCTCTAATAAACTGCTAAGTTTTAAAATTAAATTTAATCAGTTGGTTTTTCAAAATGTCAAAAATGACAGCTTCTAAATAGTGAGGACTTATGAAGCCTAGACTAAATATTTGCCCATAGGTCACTTCGGGGGAAAAACAAGAAAGTTTTGTAAAGCATCATAGAGGTTTTTTTTTTTTAAGTTTAATTTACACAGACCTCTAACCTGGCAACACTCAGCCACTTTCTCTCCCCTTACCTGACCTTAACGAGGAAAAGAAAAAGTACAGTTTTAGCAACAAAAGGCTTTCTTTGAAGCTACCACACTGAACCTATTCAGAAAGCAAGCAAAAGCTAAAAATGCAATTCACTCTTCTTCATGCAGACATCTGAACAGACAGGTAGGATGTGGTGGAAGGGGTCTGGGCAGAAGGGATGGAGTTGTGGGGGAGAGGAGAGGAGCTGCCAACAGAGCTGGAGTGTTCTGCCCAGCCACTTGCCTTGTTAGTGATTACTGCACCCCAGGGAAGGAGAAGTGCCCTGTCACCACAAAGGGGATGTTGAAGTGAGTGTAGTTCAGCTATTCTGTAAACAGGCTTTGCTTCATGTTCACTTTTTTCTAGCACAGTCTCAAGGTGGGCAGCCATGGCCGCAAACAGAAACCTTAACAAAACCAGCCTGCAACCTGCAGGTACTGGATTTGATCGAAGCTTTTAAGCTTCCAGTATAAAGTTCTTGTAGACAGCACTCCTAAGTCTGTCTGTGCATACACACACACACGTATATATAGATAACTGCACAAACACAGTCATTGTAGTCTCAGGGAAGTCTATGTATAAGAAAAGATACTCCCAATTTTTGCCCTTAAGTGGTACTCAGATGACCCTCCTAGCAAGGGTAGAACCCCAGTTCTGACACTACACAGAATTAGTTACAGCAACAGGCAAACCAGTCCCCTCTGTTTGTGTGAACTGGGTGAAAAAGGGGAGATGGAGTCATCTACCCACAGTCATCTGTGTACAGGCTCAGAGAAAGTACAAAAGGAAGGATATGCCGGGTGATCCCTCCTCACCTGCTCCTCCGCCAGGCTCATCCAGCACAAACCTACGGCTAAAATGGGGTATATTTTACATAACGCCATGCACAGCACAGCATTGTCTCTAAAAACAGTTTTATTTGCTTTGAAAATAAAGATTTCTTTTTAGTAGACTTTGTTTTTACAGTACATAGGAGAGTTTGTTTTTCAAGGGCTGAAGGGAAAGCTCTGATTGTGTTTCTGATAAGGACTTTGATCACTCTTTCACATCTGATGAAGCTGCAATGCAGCACAAGCAAATATCCATCGTACATTTTCAATTCAAACCTAAAATTCAGATGTACGAAGACCTAGACCTGTCTGCTGAGCAAATAGTTTTGAAAAGGGCTCAACCACTTCAGAAGCCTCTGAAGCAAAAACAACTAAGAAAAATGTTTGCATTAGCTCTAAACAAACTTTTGAAAAAATACCATTTGACTTCTAGAGTACTTAGTAATAAGTCACTGTCCTGTGGGGCAAAATCTCATATATGCTGTTCCACTTCATTTTACTCACTGAATAACCCTCTTTCTCTACCAACACTATAGTCACTTATCTCTTCACAAGTTACAGATATTTCTAATGCTACATATCTGAGAAACTATTGTATTTCCACAGAGGCTTTGTCTGTAAAAACTGGTATCATCTATACATGGCCATTATAAACTCATCTCTCACCATGACGTTAAAATTGTAATTGTTTCCTTGACATCGACTCCCCTCACGGTCAGTTGTCTGGCTATGAAGGCATTTACACACACTGGATATAAATGAGAGGGAAATCTGGTCAACCACACTGAGCTCAGTCAACAACCTACAATCAATTAAAGCTGATCAGATAATTAGTCTTACAAAAAAAAGGAGTTTCCAGAAAATAATACAGTTCATCTACAGAAAACACAGGTATACACGTAGTATATGAAGAAATGCACTCTCTGAGTAAGGTCCCCATAAACAAAAGCCTTTACAGTTGCAGTGGCAGTAACACGACTTTGAAATCTGCAGCACTGGAGGGCTGATGCATGAAGGAGAAACTGGCGGCTGGTTGATAGCAAAAACTGCCCGTAGGCCAAAGATTTAACATGCTCCAATTATGAAATATTGGGTAGCAAGACACAGATTGCAAGTCACAAAAGTAAAGCCAAGTATTCCTGCATTTCCTAAGGGCTATTGAGAAATAATTTCACAGAATAACGACACAGTGACCCCATCTTATGTCTGAAAAGAACAGAAATCAGGACAGATTCCCCTAAAAAGCTGAGTTATGTCCCAGACGCACAGCAGCCATCCATGTCAGGGCAACTGCAGTGTGATCCACAAGCCTCTGATGAAAAAAGCACGTTGCCTATTTCCAATTAAATGCAACGGGCACAAGGCTACAAGCACTCTAAGTTTTAGGTCAAACTATGAAACGCTGCTGTGATTTCTAAGAATCAATAAAATTTAAAGGTTCTCTGACACCACTAAATTGAACATTCAATTTCTTTTATCAGAGGATACAGGCAAAAAGGAACAATTATATTCCTCTTTCTGTGCAGGCAGGCTGCTGGTTTATTGTTACTATTTGGGTTTTATTTTCAACCATACTTTCCTCTAGGGCTTTAACCATTTCTGGTAAGCACTAAAAGTATAGTCAGGATTTGTACATTAATGACAAAAATCCCTCCTAACCAGAATTTAAGAGAAGTCAAGCTAGCAGTGCCTACCTCCTACCAAAGCCTCATGAACTGTTTAGATGGTTAGATGATTTCAGCAGCACCACCAGCATTCATTCCAAGAGCCCAAGACAGGAAGTTTAAACATGGTATCTTGGACTGCATGCCAATAGTTCAGAGTAGCAGAAACTACACTGCAAAGTAGCCTTGTCAAAAAGATCCACTTCCATACAAAATACCAGTCCAAAACAGCAGCTAGGCACAAGCAAAACCCAAGTACCCTACTAGATGAACCACAAAGTATCTTAGTCTGTGACCAAGTGTTACAACTGCAAAGTTCTTTTCCTTCCTATTTAAAATAGTTAATGAAAATGCTTTTCCTTTGTGTATTACCACTGATTCTGTTACATTGGACACGCAGAATAGCCTTGAAAGAGCCCTCAGCATGCACAGGCAAACAGTTTGTAACTAGATGTACAAAACTACAGAAGAAAACTAAACACATCTGGCCTTGAAGAAAAAGATTCACTGCCTCTTCTTGGGGACGCCATTGAATGTTTTATGACCTGAAGTAGTCTCTCAAGTTAAGAGAATACACTGAAAACTGGTACTTGCCAAAGACTCCCAAAAAGCAGGCTTTAAGCGTTTTACCTAAAATTATCTGCAGTTTTAGTTTCAGTCAGCACCGCTTAGGCACAATGCAGTTAATGTGTGCTTCCCAGGGGCCCATGGTGCAGTTTCAGGAGGCTCAGTCCTGGCCCAAAGCCACCACTGGCAAAGCTGCCATCTAGCTTGTGGGGCAGAACCTCGCTCCAGCTTTCAACCAAGAGTTCTGGAGCTTTCTCCATTTGCTCCCTGTACTGCAGAGGGACAGTGTCTTCCTCCTCTTCCTGTCCTTGAGAGATGCCCATCATAGATCACGAAATCCAAAACAGCACAGAGTAACTTTACTCCAGAAGCAGCACTAAGGATTTTCATGGAACTACCAGACACTGGCTATGAGGTGTCAGAGAGTCTATAAGTTTCCCAAATGCACCTGAGTTCTGTAAACTCCTGAACTCCCTGTGCTTCAATCTCAGACTCCAGTAATCAGTCTCCACCGTTCAGTACCTCATGACACATACGGAATGAGACTCGGTCAATCCTACATACGCACCGAGCAATAAATCCTACTCTTTCCTCTGTGTAGCACAAGGAGTGTTTGACCTGCAATTTCTTGGTGATTTTGCAGAAGAGGGGGAAGAAGGGGTTCGTACTCACACAGCTTAATCTGTGAATTTCTCCTTGATTCACTCGCCTAGTGGTCCTTCTCTTCTTCCGCAGTTCACTGGACTCCTTTCTGAATCTCCCACGAAAGCTCATTGTATCCGTAGGAATTAAGCACCAAACGAATCTCCCTTTAAAAACTGTGCTCCTTTAACCTCCTTCCTTCAGTAGCTTCAGCATAACAACTGGAAGCTGAGTACACTGTTCAAAGGGGAAGTATGTCTAAAAGTTACACGCTGTATCCACAGTTACTGAACAGAAAGAAGAAGAAAACCAGCAATAACTCATTTCTTCCTGTGAATAATATTGTGCTATTAAGGCGAGAGTGTCTCATTAAACCATAAATACAGCCAGCCCCCACCTCTAATGCAAATTGAAATAGGAAGTTGTAGAAAAAACACTGCAACTGAAAATGTATCTTTGTCTCAAACACCATTACATCCTTTCTCCTCACCACCCTCTCTGATTCGAAAGCCAAAACAGCTGCACTCTTACTTCATGTGCATGTGTGTCTGCAAGCCAAAAAAAGGCATTCACAGAACAGCCACCTCCTCCTGAGCCCCTCGGTAGCAGACTTCAACCACTGAGCATGCAGTGACAGGTTTGTGCTGCCAGGGCCCAGGACCACCTCTGTTTTTGGATCAAGGTAGCAGTTCCCCTTTCAAAGTGTCACGAAACATAAATAAGAGGAAGAACCCTGCAAATTCCTAAATTTGCAGACAGTTGTAAAAAGTGGAAAATAGAGAAATTTATATGCTGGTATCCAAAATGCATTTTTGGCTTGTAGAAACCTGGTTTTAGAAATGCCTGCAACCTGTCAACTAAGAACCATGTTGCTTCACCCTGCTCCCACCTCAGGAGAAAGCAAAGCTGCCGGACACAGCCTGCTCCCCACACAGGATCAATCTCAGCAGTTCTCCCACCCTACTACACCACACAGGGGCGATCCCAGTAGCACCTTGACAGGCCAGAAGCTGCTCACTCAGTGACTCAGAACTGCAGTGGCAATGGGAGCACTGACATGGCCAATCAAACTATTCTTAATTAAGGTAGGAGACTCACTCTGTGCTTGGCTGTCTGAAGGCTGGCAGGGCACAAAGGTCTTTTAAAACGGAACAAACCCCCTCAGTGCCCACACATGTGCATGAACACACACAGAACCTTTTCTTCTTTGTTCCAGCTGAGGATTCATCCTGCTGCAACAGCAATGCTACACTCCCCTATGCACACAGCTTTTATGTGGCACACATTAGGTTTTTATTTTTATTTACTATCTGTGTGCATAACTAAGACAAAGTGATAGTTTTTTTGCTTTCTCATTCTGGATTTTTTGCAAACCGGACAATAAGCATCTTTTCCACAACTTGTTTCAATTAAGTACTCTGAGATCTGCAGCTTTATCCTGAGTGACATTTTCTGTTCTTTTTCTTTCTAACAAATAATTCTGAATTCTATGAACTCTTTCAAACGTTTCTCAGCATTAGAAATTTGATTCAGCGTTACATTTGATCCAAAGTAACAAACCTCTGCAGAAGTTCCAAGGATTGTTCCATATGCTGGATTTCCGAGCCAGGAGAACAGTCACACCGAGCCCAGCATGTCTGATCTGAGCACTACAAAACCACATTGGTCTGACCAGTTTGCTTTCCTCTCCTACAGTTAAAACATGGAACAACTTCATGAATTAAAGCCCCATCTCATTGTTATCTTTGTCATTCAGCTTTGCCTTTGAAAACATCACCTCCTTTAAACAGTCAGCAGTTTAAGCTGTGCGACTGCTTAAGGCAGATTTCACTGTACTCCTACTTAGTAGTAAAAACCATCTGTGTCTAGCACTAGAAAACAGAAAGGACTACAGACACCCTTTGCCAAGGTATGCAGACACTTCAAGTGGCTACCAATATAGAACCACAACATTAACCAAGTTGGAATCACCCTTGTTTTTCTCAAAGTACCACACTATCTACTGGAGTCCCGGTGCCTCTCATATAACACAGCGAACGCGGCTGCCAAGACAAGAGGCCCTTGCCAGAAGTTAAATTTAATGCTGGAATCATCAGTTCTGCTGGCTTAACTTTAGGCAGGTATCAATTCCTCTCAGAGGTTCCTTTGCCTATCCACTCCTTGCTGGGACTGGCACACAGAATGAGGAGAGCTCCATCTTTCCTTTCCTTGGGAAGGCTCTCTCCCAGCTTCCTGCCTCCTGCAACATGGAGTGGCCCCTCCAGGTCGTCCTTTCCACTGAGACAAGGGTCACTAGCACTTCCTGAAACTTTAATGAACTTGTATTACTCCAAAATAATATAAAATAGGAACTTAGGTTCAAGTTTCCAGCTGGTCCTTATCCAGTTTACTCCACTGTGTATGTTTTGCCCAAAGGATTTTCATTCCTAATACTATTAATCCTTATTTATTTCCATATCTCTGACAGACAGACTTTTGTGAACAATGCTAAAGGCAGTCAGCATTGCATTTTCTCAACACCAAGGCATTAAAAGGTTGAAGCAATGAAATAACAAATAAACTACAGCATTCACACAGAGATATGAACCAAAGTAATAGTAAACAACTGCAAATAAAGACTCCACTTTCTTAGAACTGTTTTGAATGCAAATCCCTCTACACTTGTAATGGGGAATAACAAAACCATTCAAGTGTCTCATAATGCTTTGTCCTGTAGCAGAGTACAAAGCAAACTTCATTAGCATCAGTGTGACTAAAATATTTTCTAATTTCTCCTCAAGACTTCTCTACCTCTTCAGCTGAAGGTACCAAGTAGTTTAAGATGATAATAAGAATAAAGCTCCTGTGCTGCTTTTAAATTTAGAACTATTATGTATAAGGTAAGAAGTATTATCCATGCCCCAAGCTATCCCAAGAAAAGTTGTATTTGGTCACAGGAAAACCACAAGCTTTGGTTTACATTTGTGAACTGCTGTACCCAATTCACATAGTCAAAAAAAGGGTGCTGAAGCCTTTCAGAAAACAGTAAGTTATGTAAGGTAGTCAATTCAGTGTTTAATTGCCTTCTCCTCTGCTGTCTTTGTGGGACATTTTAATCGGCTCCCAACATTTTTCAGAAACTTACAATATCTAGATAGGAAAAATAGTAACACTTGATATCTCTACTCCAGCTAAGGAATAGCTATGCATTCCTTTTGCTGCAGAGCCACTAGTATTAAGTGTTCTGACAGGGGTCACAAGTTATTAAAGAACATTTTAATTCCCTTTTCCTACATTTCTTCTAGAGCTTCTCATTTCCCTTTTAGGTCTGTTCACTGTCTTAGATAATTTACTTTAGTTTGAATTGTGATATACAGCAATATGTAAAAAAAATGGACAAAACTAATCCACCTCTACAGTGTGTCACTGGAAAATGTATTTCATTAGTGCTTTGCTAGCAGCCATAGAAAGAAAATTCAGTTCCTAAAGTGTTTGTCTTCTACTAGCGTTAAAGACACCCCAAAACATGCTGAATATTTGAGCTGCTGTGTAGCAAAAACTGAATTCACTGTGCTGTACTTCTAAAATAATAAGATCTACCAACTCCAACCAAGAAGGATCGAGAAGTGGTGCTTCAGTTGTTCACATGGGCATTCCCCTCCCTCTCCCTGCCCCCCACCAAATTTAGAGCAGAAAAAAAACCTCATGCAAACATCAAATTCATAACAAATTTCAGGGAATGAATGCTTCACTTCAGCTCAGGACTTCTGTCCAGAAGCAGTGGTGACATGTACAAACAGCGCCACTCAAAAACATAGGCTTGACTTATGCCAATGTATATATAAATAATTGCACATCCACAGTCATTACACACCTAATCACAGCTCATGCCTTTTTCTTAACAGATTTGAGAAAGACAGTTTAATTCACAAGTAAGAAACCTTCTTTTGCTGGAACGAGTAGCATCAACTGCTTATTACGCCTATTCTAAAATTAAATTCTGAAATGAAACACAAACCTCTCATAATAAAACTTGCTTCATGTATAAACTAAGACCACTGTGATGACAGTGACACAGCCATTCATACATTCTTTGCAGCACAGACCAGTACTGAGAGATCTGTCCAACAAAATGAATGTTTCACCACTTGGCAGGGTGCAGATAAGAACCTGCCTACATCCCTAGAATGGCTTGTGGCATTTCCAGCAAGTCAGAGTTCTTGGTAGAACCACAGCACTAAAGTCGTTGAAGAAAAAACAAAGGATGCCTGCCCTGCCCAACCCCTCGGCAGAAACAGAGACAGTCCTGCACTCTGTGACCGTGCCATTATCACATGGTGGGCACGCAGCTCTCAGCTCAAGTACTGGGGAGAAGAAAAACAGGGTACCCTGGAGTGGGTCACAAAGAGCCCTTTGGTTGGTTGGTTTTTGTTTGTTTTATTTTAATTTTTTCCACTATTTTTTCAAAACCTGGAGACCTAGCTGGCATACTCAGCTTCTGAGGCCAATAACGAGGAAACTAACACAGTTCATAGCCCACAGCATGCAGGCAGTGCCAGTACACATACTATTGCTGCTTTTCATACATGCCTCACTTGGTCCTCAGCGTCAATCCCCCAGCAAGTCCCCCACCACTGTCTGTCACACCCTGAACAGGGCAGTGCTGCCAGAAGTGAGTTATGTTTGGACGAAGCCAGATACATCAGATACAACGTGCTGTCCTTTCCGTGGTCAGAGTGCCCGCTAGGAAATTGATTGTACTGAGTTCCAACACACTGAACACGTTTTTTTTTTTTTTAGATATGAGTACCAAAAGTCTACTAATGGGACAGTGAGACTAAAAGCTGAGGCGACAGTGACTGGACATCACACACTCATCTTACCTGCATTGTCCAGGCATCGGGAATAGCGTGTGCTCTGGGGTGGTTTGTGAATGTGACTGAAAACTGCACTTCCCAAAAGCTTCATGTCGGACAGGTAAAGCAGATTACTACACTGGGCCAGAAACACATAGGTGGTTTTTACTAGCACCTAACGAAAACAACAGAAAGCACTAGTGACCTCCATCCTAATCCCTTTGTCAAAGACTGAACATTCTCTCTCCTCTCCCCCCCCCTCCAAAAAACAAAAAAAACCCACCACAAAACCAAACCAAACCCACAAGAGATCATATTTTCGAATTAAATGTTCAGTATTGATCTGTGCTTTGAAAATGTCCTTTAAAAAAAATAAATAAAAAAGGAAAAATATGAAACCAAAACAATGTAAACAGAAAGGTAAAACAACTCGGTTAGAAAAACGACATCTGAAGCAAGCTTTTGCAAAGCCGCTCTGGTATTGTATCAGCTGGAAGCAAATGACATTGTTTTTTGAGAAATATGACTCCATCTACGGCCTAACTACTTAAACTGATACATCAAGCCATGCACACAAACACTCCACAAAGCTTTCAGAATAGCTGATGCTTGCATTTTGCCCACACATCCATACAGCTAGCTCTGACCAGGCAAAGGGCTGGGAATTCATCACAGTTAAATCAACATCAGCACACAAGGTGAGCTCTCCAAGGCAGGGGCACGGCGCCCCTGCATAAATATCCATGAAAAGCAGCCCTTATATCTGTCAGAGCTCTGCTAACAGATCTTTCCAGATATCAGTCCCTGATGTCAGAGACTCCACCTATGTCAATCCACTTCTTTTCTTCCCGGCCCGACAGAGTGCTGATCTCAGCAATTCCTCCCTCTGTGCCTTCACCTTTGTTTCATGCCCCAGATATTAGTGCACTCATGCAGAACACATTTGTGAGAGGCTGGTGTATTTCTTTGCCCTGTGTGAAAGGCTAAAACACCCCTTCCAGCTGAACTGGTGGTGACAGGAGCTGTCCCCAGGTCGAACGTGCCAGTCTCTTTGTGCCTTGCCAGAGCCCTTCACCCGTGGCTGGAGGGGTCCCTGGGGGGGTTGAGGAGGCGGCCTTGGGAGGGCAATCTGGCAGTTCCCAGCCTGATCTCACGCAGTGCTCAAGGGTCATTTCATCACCTCAATGTGACCATGTAAACACTCACAAGAGCTTGCTAATAGTGTCCACACTCAAAAAGCCATTTACCCCTTTGCTGATTTTACAGCTCCTGTGGAATGTCTTGCTGTCCTCCTGTTTGGGAAGCAGGTTTGGCTGACCCAGAATCAGTCCCTTCCTCCTCCACAGCCTAGGAATGGTGCTCCCCCTGCACACACTGTCCCACTCTCTCTTTGCCACTGCAGTGTGATGCCTTAAGCCCTAATAGTTTTTTAGTTTTCTGATTTTTGTAAGCTTTATAAGTTTTATAAGTAGTAGGAATAGTTTTTAAAAGCAGCAGCCCTTGTTCCCTTACCCTGTAGTACATTCCTAACCCTTTTACCCCATTCTGTGCTCCCCATATCAAATCTACCCCTCAATTCAGTAGAAAATGTTTAGTCTCTTGTCAAGGCAAGGCCTAGGCTGTTTGGGAACAGCCAAATCAGGGCCTGAACAACAAAACAGGGTCAAAGACTAAGTAACTATGTACCCTTTGTGCTCTGAAAATGATGATGATGATGAAGAGGTGGTCCCAAAACGCCCCCAGACCCAATTCTTGGGGTTGAGTCAAGAAGTAGACCAGAGCAAAGGCTACGAGGTGGATACATTTAAAATTGGACGACTAGTATTATAAAAGATGTGATACCACTGTATTCCGGAGTGCGCGCGTCTTGTAACAACTATTGCCTTGACACAGTAAAACCCTTTCCTTAATTAGGGTGAGATAACTGCTCCCGAGTTATTTCTTAAGTCCAAGTGCAAAGAAGCATCAAGTGTTTCTATCAGCTCACCCTTATCAGCACCATTTCAGCAGCTTCCCAAGCTGGAAACCCACCTGCACCCAACATGAATATAATACGTTCCCTTGCCACAAGGCTGAGAAGGGCCTTGGAGAACCTACTGGAGGCAACCCTGAAGCCTCCAGCTGTGACCACATGGTATCACTTATAGAACACCATGATCTCAGCTCTCATGCTTGAGGCTGCTCCTCACCTACCCTGTCAGCCCTCTGGAGACAGGAGCCATGGGGGGAGCACAAAGAGCAGGGGCACTGGTACTGCTGTGGTGCTGCCAGCTGGTCCCCTTTGCAAGTGCCAGGGTCCCAGGGGCACAGTGGCACTGCAGAGCCACGGAGAGCACAGCTGAGCTCAGTCACCACGGGCTGCTGTCCCGGCTGGCTTTGCACAGGTTGGGTAGAAACAGGGCTGCACTTGCTCTCTCTAAGCAAACAAAATGCTGCTTCTTACGCCGGCAATAAGGTTGGAAGAATAAATTTTCCATTAGCAATGTTGTCCTGCTGATGTGTACAAAAGCAAAATACGCAATCACTTTTAATTTCTTCTTTACTTTAGTCCGTTGGGAAATTTCAAGTAAACATTACCCATTTTGCTTTCATCTGCATGGACTGGAATCAGCCCTTGATAACAACCCACATAGTGATGAAGGGTCATGAAAGGTGATTAAATAATTTAGTCATCTTAATTTACACTATCTTCAGATATGTCAATGCAGCTGTGACTTGGGCTTCTGCTGCATGGTTTTCTGATTGCAATTTTAATGCTTGTTATTCATGTCTATGCTGTGCTGCAGAAATGATTTTTCTTTATCTTTACCAAGAAAAGCTCAGTCCAGACATCTGGTTTATAAGGAGAATCCACATTTTCACCTAATTTTCCAGCTGGAATAACTGAAGCAAAAGGAGGTTGGGCAACTCACTCATTTACTCAAGGTCACAATCAACATCTACAATGACATAATATTGATATAAAATAACCCTGGAATCCTCTTCACTGTTTGTTTGGGGTTTTTTTTCCCCATGTACTAAAACACACTCCCCTCCATACACGTGCAAGCTGACTGTACAACTGTTTTTGTGTTTGATATCACATAATTGTAACATATATTCAATGTCATAGATTCCTGTGAACTCTCTTCTAATGCCTGTGGGTATCTTAAGCAATTTAGAAAGCAACTGCATGTAATAATTCATCATCTGGATCCTTTAACTGAAAGCTAAATCATGGCATTTTGGAAAAGACAAAAAAAGCACACGAATTTCAAAGGCAGATAAGCAAGATTACTTACTTATTTTAGCAAAACAAAAAAAAAGTAGTGAAGTATAAAACCCTGGAAGTCAGATTTACATTATTTAAATTTGGTATGTGGGAAAGAGAAAAAGACAACTTGCATCACTTCGACATTGCCGTTCTCCTTCTGTTTTCCCGGAACACAGAAAACAAAGCAGCGTAGTGGAACAGACACTGCCAGCATCTGAGATGGTATTGCTTACTCTGACACAACTTTCCGTAGACCCAGAGAATTGTTTCACCTTTCCAGGCCTTTTTAAAAATTTTCTTAATTAAAAACTAATCCTAAAAAGTTAATCCTAATTGAGACTTAGAACAAATACGCAATCTTCAGTATTACCAAAACAAGCAGGTTAAAAAATACGCAATCTTCAGTATTACCAAAACAAGCAGGTTAAAAAACTCCAGGAAAACACTGAAGCAGCAGTGGTTAGGGTCTCTGGCAGAGCCCTACAGTTTGTGAAAGCCTGTGTAAAGGCATTAAAACTATATATAACCCAACCCTGGCAAAAAAAGAGACGTAATTTATCAAGTTCTACTCCTTCAGTTACCCCATCCTCACAGCAAAGGAATATCCTGACACAGAACCACGCACCAGCCAACCTGCAACGCAAAGGGACTGTAACCTGCAACAAATGCAAAATAATTCATGGGAGCAGAAGCAACTAAGCCCACAGATTTGGCATGTGTAGAAGGCAAGACTGCACCGAGTGCAACGCTGTTTCAGTAGCAAAAAAAGGACCGAATATTCACCTGGATGCCACGCTAAATTCCAGTTTAGGGAAGCATGGTTGTAACACACAGGATTTAACACAGATTTCTGTACCTGTGTGAGTCTACAGATGTCAAAGTACAGAACACATCAGTATAACAGTGTTTCTCCTGAATTCAGTTTGCATTTCATGCAGGTTCCCAGCCTGAGATGGCAGCAGCATATTTATTAGTTCTCAACGACTTGTCTCTCATGACTCTTTTTCAGTCATTCTTCAACGTTACACATTTTGTGGCAAGGAAATCCAATTTTAATATTAATTCTGTAATTTTTTTCCTCACAGACTTGCCCACTATTAGTTTAATTTGATGATTCCTCCTTCATCTTGTCTCAATGTTGAAAGAAAAAACTGCTGGCAAAGTCTACGTACCTCTGACCATTCTTGGGTTTCATGGCTTTCATCATATCCCTTCAGTTATTTTTCAGGCCAGTCCAGGCCTAGTCTTTATGTACATATGTAGTCATGGACTAATTTTGCTGATCCTCCTCGCCCTTCTCTGTAATTTTCCAATTCCAGTAAGTCTGTTTTGAATTGTATGAGGTATTAAAGCCCTCCCAAGAAGTTGCTATGGAACTCTTCTATCCAAGGACAGATCAAAAAGCAAGATTTATTTACGATTTCTCAGCGAGCTGGAAAACAGGACCAAAGCTATGTCATTCTTAACACAGTAAAGCTGCTCTAAGCTTCCAGGTCCCAGGCTCTGGAAGGCAGAGAGCTGAATCATAGCAATTCTTCTTCTGTCGCCTGCTCTGGATGATTTTCTCTGATGGGATGAGTGTAAGCCAGTATTCTTCCCCTGGTGTTTCTCCCTGCTCCCACGTCTTGCTCTTTGTATCCAACATGCAAAGACAATTGTTTGGACCTTCACTCTTGCCTTATCATCCACCTTAAACTGGTCACTGACAACCTGACTCTGCACCAAGAGGTCTTTTCTTAATTAGGAAATTCTGGTGGGCTTTTTTTTTTTAATATGGAAATTCTGGAAAGTCCAAAGAATTCCTCTCTTACTGTAGAAATAGCTGGAACATCCTGACTCTCATTTCTACTAAGTGCCATTTGAGCTGGAAACAAAATAATTAGTCAGGAAGTCAGGCACTAAGAGGTTAACTTCTGATTTCCTACAAATACACACTATGGCCAGGCATAAACAAGTGCCAGAAAGGGATGTGGACGGGAAATAAAGCAGAGTTTGCTGCAGTTCATCCTCACTCAGCTCCTTGTTCTGCCTGAAACACTGCAGACATGGCCTGACTCAAGGAACAAATCCTTTTTTGAAAATATTTCCAAGAAATACAGTTGTCTTTTGAATGCAATTTACAAAAAGCAACGTTTAGCAACCAATTCATATTCTTTCTTCAGGCTCATGTAACTTAAAATTGCCTTTGAGCTCACTTAAAAAAGGAAAATTGGCAAGCACTTGGCACGTACAAAAGCTTTTGGCAGCTTAAAAGTACTGTGTAAAGAAACTTCTCAGTGGGAGCTGGTACAAACTTTTATGTCAACTCATATCTCAAAACATTTCATTTTAGCAGGTCTGGTTTGGTGCATTCTTCAAGAATTGGCTTTTTTATACAGTGAAAACATTTCAGAATTACATTTTATTAACCAATATTTACAGTTTCAATTACACTTGGAGAGGAAGGGGAAAAACATATTGGTGCAATTCCAGTCTTGGATTCACTTTTATCTTTTATATAAAAAGCAGAATTAAGCACGTGTCAGCAAACATTTCTACCATTTCCAAATAATTTTTCAGTTCAAACTGTGTTCGTGAGTTTTCTCTCTACTCCCGTACATTCTGCTAAAACATTTTGCATTTACACAAGAGTTTGAGGAGTGAGCATGCTATCTGTCAGAGCTGCTTGGTCAGAGGGTTTCTGAACAAAAGCAGGTGACAGATGCACAAACACTCCAGTCACGAGTCCTTCCCCAACTGACGTCTTTGCTACACTGTCAGCACAAACAAAATCAGGTGCTACAGGGGGCAAATGGTCATCATGAAGAGCCAGATGCATCACAAACAAAAAAAAAAAATAATATTGTGCACCTGAAATACTGGAAAAAGTATTCATTAAAAGTCTGCAAAGAAACAGCAAATGTTTCCAGCTGGTTGTGTCAGACTCAAGGTTAGGATTACTCTCCCTGTATCTTCGATGTATCTGATGCTCACATTCACCTGGAGGATGTGTTATGGAGCACATGCACAACACCTGGGAGCAGACAGACAACAGGGGACTTGGTTTCTTTCATAACAGGACAGTTAAAAGATAAAAGGAGACCCAACTGCAAGGTTGAAAGGCCAAAAGAACTGGACATTCCTGGCAACAAACGAGCTATTAGGTAACTGCTTAGATCACTGCACTTCCTTAAGGATTGTGCTCTTGCTTAGAACCAAAGAGCTGATGGTGGTCGATACCTAGAAGGACTCGAGCACTGCAAAAGCCAAAAGAGTCACAGCTGGAATGAGCAAAGCCAGGCACAAGTGCCAGCTGGCAGGTGGAGAGACCAAACAGGCAGCTGGATACTCTCTGCCTCATTGCTTCTTCTAAGGAGCTCTAGGGAGATGAGAAAAGGCTCCTCAAGCATGTGGGAGAATGGGTTAAACACAGGGAAAGGGCTAAGGCACTGAAAAGAAAGAAGTGCAGATCAGCTGTGTGAGCACTTTGTATTCTTTACCTTCAAGCCACAAGTATCAAAAAATAAGAAAGAATAGGCCTAATTCCAAGATTAGTTTCTCTACAGAACTTCTCTGTAATCCCATTAAGATCAGATCTCCTATAGAGATAGGTGCTATGAATGTTTGCACATCATTTACTAATGAGAGAAACATCTTAAAGACGACAGTGGAGCATCTGGTTCCAGGAATCTACACTTAAGTAATTAATCTCTTTACTGTTAGGGCTTACCCTCTGAAAGAGCTAATTTTAGCACATAAGTCACAACCTGTGAAAAACATCAAGGTAACACCAAACCCTTACTGAAAAGCCAAAGAAAGTTACGAGTGATTGGTGGCATGATGTTCAACTCCCAACATCCCAGTTTCAGAGCTAACAACTGACTGATCCAGCAAGGCCACACACATTTTCCACTCCAACTTCATGATCTCTCTTTTTTGGGAAGAGAAACACGCAAGCAGCACAGAATTACCCTTCTGATCCACTTTACTGCATGAAGTCAAAACCTCATTCTGCTGGATTTGCACACATTTAACTGAGAAATGAATCTGGTCATCTCATCTTCCAGTAAGTACCAATACTAATGAAAAGAAAATGAACACAGCAGTTGATAGATGAGAAGTAAGGAAAAACAAACACCAAAGGCACGAAGTGTTCAATTCATTTGGTTCCATACACTGTATTCAGAGTGATCCCTGAGGCAGAAAGAAGTGCGACAAACATTACAATAGCTATTTTTCATCAAAAACCACACACAGAGAATCCATTATTTTTTAAGCTAACCACAAATTGGCAATAATTATTAACAGACTGCAATTGTAGAAGTAAGATATTGCACACAATTTCTTTCTGTTTAGACAGAAAATAGTATTTTGTTCTGAAGAGGCACCAAATTAGCAGGACAAAAAAAGCACATTTTTATAGAATACATTTACTTACAGAATTTAAAAATAAGAGTCCTAGCAAAACTGAAATAATTGAGCCCCAGAACAATAAAGGAATAGTTTCTTTCTGACTAGAAATACGTGCACGTATGTACAGCTACCACACCTCGGTGTAGGAGATCAGGGCCTGTGGTCTGAGCCAGCTTCAGCTGGATTAGTCTTGGAATAGTGCCCTGAGATGATGTCAGACCTTTGCCACCCAAAACATCCTGAAGCATTCATGTGACATGCTTTTTGGTGCTGAATCCTAATCCTTTCCCTACCATGGTATTTCTTACTCCCAATCACTAATTCAAGCTGGAAGCCTTCATTATTCAAGGAAGCGATTCAAAATCTGAAAGACCAGGAGCTGTTCCTGTCTTTCCTAGGCAGTCCCTTTTCCTTCATCTTCCTTGGCTCCAAACACTCTGAAGATAACACACCTGTTCCTGTATTCCTAACACAACAGTACTGCAGTGAACAAGAGTGTAGTCACTTGAGTACTTCAGCAGAGAATTCTTTTGCTTTTTCCCTCTCATAAGTAGAGCTGCCAGTTAATACTGACAGACTCAGACAAGCCGAAGACTTAGAAATTAAATTCTGCGTTTGTCCCGTTCCCCTGAAGGTACAGGAGACATCACAAGCTGGAACTAGCCTGTATTCACCCACACGACAACAGCAGTCATCTGATAGTCATGAAGCAGTGCTGCCTTTCATCAAAACCTTGTATTATTCAGGAAACGTAATCTAGAAGTCAGAATCTCTTGAGACGTTTTAGAAATCAGGTGGCAACCCCCCTGAGATGCACAGACAAAAATAAGAACACCAAAGCTACCCACACCAGGTTTGACAGTGCACAGTTACTCACACCTCAGTTTACACTGCAGAGGCACTCACAGTATCTACCCCCCGGTTTAGCTTTCTGCCACAGCTGATGGTGGAATGGCTCAGCAGCCGCTATGAAGTGAAGTGACTCCTGTTGCCACATGACCTTGCTTTGCTGCCCAGGGGTTACTGGAGAGGCTATGGAGCAACAAAGACTTCCCATATACATTAAAACCAAATAATTCTGATAAATGGAAGAGTATGAAGCATAAAGGCTCAGAGATATATCTCTGTCTCATGAGCAATGAAGCTTTGCATAAGGCTTTTGTCTGAAATGTGATAAACTGGAATTCTGATTTATTTAAACAAGGTTTAGAACAAGTGTATTAAGATTGCTGTTGTAAAGAAGAAACTTCATGAAAGAGAGGAATATCAGGAACATATCTGTCACACTCCATTCAGATTTCCAATCCACCCCAGAAGGGGAATGGAGTGTATTTATGCTGAAGTCAAAGCAGGAGATGGTTTTCCACTTTGGGAAGGAAGAAGTGGAAAAAGGGCAAGGGAGGAGAGTTTAAATTCAGTAGGAAGAGGCATACTCACTGTGAAGCCAAAACAAAGCTTTTGATAAGAACAAGGGGGGGAAGAAAAAGCAGAATATCAGAATATCCTGATATGACAATACAGAGCAGTGGTAGCTTGCCCTCAAAACCTAAATATCTGACCAAAGTTTAACAGTAGTGAGGTTAATTATTTCAGTTGAGAAGCAACTGCATTTTCCACTTGACTTCTCTCTTTCTCATCACTAAATTCTGCCTCTCTTACACATTGTCTTTGCCTCGACAGCTCTCCCTCCTCCCTTTGCCTCTCCCAGCAGCTTTTACTTTGGCAGCGCTTTTGGTTGGCCAGCATTCTCCAAGGGCCTCAGTGTCTTTATGGCTCCCTTCCTCACTCAGCATCCCTGTTACAGGGCATAGTTGTTTCCAAGCTAAATCAATATCCCCGTGTTCATAGCCAAAGGCCTGAAATGGACTCTGGACTCAGCTATATGCACTTAAATCCAGTTCAGTGCTATTCGGAGGGTTCTGTATTGACAACGGCACGAAAAATAAAGCCCAGCCCAGCTCTCAGCCTTGCAATGAATTAAGGCCAGTGAGAGGCAAGGGCTGAGGACTGGCACTAACATCATTTTCTGAAAGCATGAGCTTAATATACTGTGCCTTTGCACTCTTGAACCAGCTGCAACTCACCCTAATTCAGCCAAAGAGAACAATCTGCCAGGGCCTGGGCCAAGGATAGAGCACACATATTAAGATGACAAGTGCTGCTGCCACCACGATGCCACTCACCTTCCCAGCCAGAGGCTCTCCAGCTGCCCTGTGGCACAGGGCAGTGCTCCAGCTGCAGATCACCACAGGCACCCACGCTGGCAATGCAGTGCAAGCACCTGAGGTGTGCCAGGGGTGTGCATCAAGCATCACAGGTGGATCTCTGCACCCTTCTGGCTGTACATGCTGCCTGTGCTGCCCCAACCAGCCTCCTGTGAGCTACAGACTGCAATACCATTTCTAATGGAGATTATGCTCCTTGTAATGGAGCTTGAGCTGTGCGGGACAACCCTGCTCCTCAGCCAAGACCCTGCAGCAGGTAGAATCACTGCTCCCAGTCCATTTCTATAGATATTAACTATCAACCTAATCCACCCACACAGCCTGGCCAGCCACACATCTCAGTACCAACACCTCACCGTGGGAAGCAAAAGACCAAACTATTTGAACCAATAGTTCCAGTCTGGAACTACTTGTGCAGCCCAAGATGTGCATAAAAAAACCCAGAAAATTACTCTGAAAACAGGCCTAAAGGCTGTTGGTTCCAAATACACATATATATGTTTTATATTTGTGTCCAACACTACATTGTCTACTGGTAGCATGAAATGAAATAGCTCTACTAAATTCTATGTGAAATACATTTCAAAGCATTTTCTTGAAGTCTTCAGAACTTCAAAGATACTATTGAATTAATTTTAGATGGTCCACCCTTTGCGTAGCACTTGATATTTAAATCTACATTAATATCTTAATTATTAGAGTTTATATTTTCTTTATAATTAATTTAAATATTTAATATTGTGGTGAACACAGGAAAGCAGACAAACATAAACACAAAATCGATGCTCATGGCTGATTTGGTGTATGAAGGTACCACTGCTACACAGCTCCAGGTTCCTACAACCATAGCTCACACAATCCCAAAATTCCAGACCATTGGGATTTTTTTTCTTAACTCTCCTACCTTCCTCTGTAGGATGATTGAAAGAGCAAAATGATCAAGGGAAACACGGAAAGCTTGCATTTGCTACAGCCCCATCAGAGCTAGAGCCAAGCAGAACTGTAGAGCATTGCAGACAAAACTGGGACAAATCAACCAGATGTGTGCATAGTTTTGTTTATATATGTGCTTATGACACAGAGCAGTGTGGCTGCAGTTGGCCAAAGCCTGGAAAACCTGAAATGGGTTTTTTCCTGCTTTTCCCGTGTGTATTGGTTTCTCTCTTTGCCTCCTTGGTTTTAATCTAGTTCCACTGCCTTTCTGTAGGTCAGTTTTCTTCTCTGCCAAGAAGCATTTTGAACACACACACACACCCCTTACATTGTGATTTTTGTCAAATGCATAAATCACAAAGCCTTCCCAAAGTACTTACAAAGACTTTTCTGTGCCTGTTTAATTTATACCCTACTCTTTCAGGTATGCATTGCTTACAAATAAATAGTTTGTTTCTCTCTCTATTTTTCTTTAAAAAAAGAACAAGAATAAATTGCCCTTATGTAGGAGGATGTTTGCACCACTATTGCTTTCAGTCCACACTCTTCATAAGCTGTCACAAAAATTTGGTTGACACATTCATAATAATCACACTCCACATACTGTCGTACTATACATGTTGCTGCAACACAAATAAGAACTGAAAGCAATATAAAACACTGCTCCTCAGAGTACTAAAGTCAGATGGGGAAGGTCTGCTCAGTGGAACGAGGCCATTTTTAATGCCATCTCTTCCTGATCCATATGCATACTTTAAATGTTCCTGCAGCTCAAGAATGAAAACAGACCCACGTCTTGGGCTCCCTCCCCTCCGTATATAAGAAACTACACCCAGTGCCATAGCTGCTGTCTAAACTGGTAAACACCAAACCAAACCCAGCATCTTTCTGAAGAGCAGTGATGGACACTGTCCCTCCTCTGCTGCTGTGCTGGTGATGGTGCTGAGGCCCCCTGACCCCACCGGAGCACAGGAGCTGAGGGGAAGGGCTGGACATCACTGCAGTTATTCTCAGGCCTGGTGGGCAAAGAAGTTGCAAAGGTAACGAGAACAGTGGCAAAAAATGGCTCTGAAGCAGAACTGCATTTTGTGCATCACTTACTACTTTCCCTCTTTACACTCTAAAGTTATTCATTTATTCAAACATGGGCCTGTTTCTGTTCCTGCTGAGGTTAAGTGCCGAAGTGGAAGTTAAGGTCAAATAAAGCTACATATGTTTATTGTTGCTTAAAAACGTATTACACATTGAAGCTTCTGACTTAAGCTAAAAAGATATGAATATTTTGAGTATTTTCTTTTTGGAACTTCACAGCCCTGGGTAGTGAAAAGCCCTTTGGCTTTGCAAAGACAATCCTTTCCTCAAGACACTGCAGGAAGAGAACACCCTTCTCTTCCCAGTGTTGAGCCTCATGCTCTGTACACACAGACACATTCCCATCTACAAAAACAGTATGCCATGAGTCAGAGATCTTGCAATTCTTAGAGTTGTCATCCATTGATAGCGTATTCTCCAGACCTTCAGAATGGAAATGCATACACCTGAGGAAATGAGTGCACTGCATTTCAACTAGAAGCAGAAAATTAACACAAATCGTGCAACAAAATTAACACAATTCTGGAGTTAAACTGTAGTCCTATATGATGGAAAACTCTGTTTCTCTTCTGTTGTCTCTGCTGCTTTTAGAAGAGTAAAAATCCATTTACAAACTAAGTGGCCTGAGAAGCAGCTTGGGCAGCATTAATGAAGTGAATTAAGTAAATATTGCTGTTGCTGTGTCCAAACAATATTTCAGCTCAAGTTACAGTATTTTATTCAAAGTACAAAACATTTTTTACATTTTTATGAGGTTTATTTCCAGGGGTGGGGGTGGAGAGGAGGATTATATCCTCAAATACGCTTTGCTCTTATCACACAAATCTCAGTTGCCACAGTTCATAATAAATCACATGAAAAAAACAAAGCATGACCTACTAGATAAAGCTCAACTTAAAGTCACAAGCTCCAAAGGCAGACCATCCTGAAGGTTAGTGTCCTCCCTTAAAACACCAAACAGTTCCACATAACCCCATGTTCTACATTGTCTTCCTTCAGGCATCTTCCTCTTCTCCTTTTTCTTGCAGAAACAGCATGCACAGTCATTTGCATTCACTCTACAAGGGTTTCTAATATCTTAAACCTCACCATCTCACGGACTTATTTTGAAAACCAGCTCTTGCACACATGCTCTTAAAGGCACAGCAAACAACAAAGGTCTATCAAATGCATAGCCACTGAACAAATTGATTCAACTTGTGTACCAGGCTAAAAGGTTGTTCGGACACTTATTTTGCATGTCTCTGGCAACTCCCAGGATTTCGTGTCAAGAGACTATGACACACAATAGAAATTGTCAGAGAATTTTGTTTTCTCTTTCGAACAGCTCTCCCAGTTTTGTGGATCCAGCCAAGACAGCCCAGACCTAAACATGACGATTTATTTGTCTTGCCCAAGGGTAAAACCAGATTTCTAAACTAACAAACGGAAGAGAAAAAAAAATAGTCTGTGAATAAAGACATTGATCCTCACTTTCTGCAAGGAGTGGAATGCTGGAACTACCTGCTGTGATGCCTAAAGGTTTCATACAGAGATTAGTAGGTGTCCATTAAGCTATAGCTGGAGGCCGTGTGTGGGCCTTCTTCCTTTCTTTTCTTGTGGAGTGCACCCACACCACCTCCTGCTTGGAGCGCCACTGGCAAAAACACAGTTCCTAGAAGAATATCCTACAAGGATGTTCCCCTTCAGTGATTAACAAAGCAAAATGGGGCACACCCATAGAGCTGTATACTTAGTGTAGTAGTACATTTTGGGGTAGACTTGTGTTATCTCTGATTCTGGGTTGCTTTCTTCATGAAGGCAACACCAAGATGTTCCTTTTGCTTCACACGGGACAGGCAAACTTACAAGAACACACAACAGCCTGATGACTTGAAAAAGCTGTTCAAATAGGAGACATAGTTCATCTCCTGAAATCAATACCAAACACTAACACACTCAGTAGTGAGCATACAGCCAGTGGCACACAAGCTACAAAGAGGGAGACCATTTCATCTGAAGGCACGAAATGACAAAATGCCACATCCTCACCTGACAGGAACCAAATGCCGCTGGCAATCGCACCCAGGCCTGTCAGTGTGCCTCAGGTATTCTGCATTTTGGGATTTCCTCACCTCTCTTCTTTGGGCTCTCCAATCACTCATTGTCCTCAGAAACGAACACTCAGTAATCTGTAGGGATCAGTTTAGCTCCTGGCGTCTGCACAGTGTGCATAATGACACTGTGAACTAAACACTCTTTAGCTCATCTACATAATTGCCTCCACTGTGTTATCCACACATAAACCTCAGTGATCTATAACAGACCAAGGGGAAAAAACTAATCTGTTAGAACCAAAACGTGGTTTTTTAAGGCCTCCAGCCCTCTTTATCATGCTGCTGTTTCAAGTAACATGAGTTTGAGTGGAAAGAAGACCAACCATTTTGCCACAAACTGCTCTGAAGCAGGCACTTTCTTCTCAGCTCAGTAGGTCTCCCCATCATTACTAAGCCTAACTGCAAAGCTGAATGGCAAATTCATTTAGATTGTGACATAATTAACTGCTTCAAGACAAAGAGGCACAGTAACAATACCCATCCCGAAAAGAAAGATGTGTAAAGGAAGACCACTTTCCCAAGTCATCCCCAGCCCAGCAGTTTTCCTCCAAAGCACCTGCCTACACTTACCCCAGCCTTCTGACAGGGCTGAACCATTCATCCTTTTCTTCTCAAAGGGGCTGCGAGGGAGAAAATGATCCCCCAAAGCTCCTGGGAAGGGCAGCCTTTTGACAGGGCGAACACCAGTGCATTAACCACTGCTGCAGAAAACATGAGCCCCTGTTAGTACAATGGGTGGATGCTTGTGAGGCCATGAGGGGATCCCTGAAAGCTCACATCCAGCATCAGGTGACAGACCACCTTGACCAGCACGCCTCTCCTTTGGGTATCCCCAACTTTGCAGGGTGGTACAGGGAGCTCCATATGCAGAGGCATCACTTTCCTGAGAGCCCAGGGGTCTTTGCAGTAGCTCTTGGAAACCTGATCTCCCAGGACATACAAAAAAAAAAAAAAAAAAAAAACAAAACCAACCAAACCTGCAATTTAAGCTGCTGAAAACTGCTTCTGGGTATGGGGAGGCTGATACAGTGTTTCCTGCCACAACACCCAAGACTACCCTTTTCTTCCATGACTGAAGCAAGTTGCACAGATGATCCATACTCAGACATGCTTCCAGACATTTCTCACTTCATTATGCTTGAAATTACTACCAGGAAGGAGACATTTATCTGTTTAAATGCTGTTGAGGTCATTTACTTAACTATTAAGTGAGAAAAAAAAAAAAAAAGTTTGTTGTATAGACACAGATACTTTTAGAGCAAAAGGAGCTTAAACATCAGCCTCACAATGATGAAATCCATTCCCTTCCTCATTATGACCATTAGGCTCCCCCATGCTCTGGATAATACCCTCAGCTGATACACAAAGCACTGCTGAGATTGGGTCGTTGCTACTATAGTTGCCATGACTGTACCACACACCTCTGTATGGGCAGCAGTGCTCTCTATTCAAACCAACTGCTCAGGAAAGCTATTAAATTCTCTGATGTTACCATCATCTCTTCACAACTAAGTTATGGCCCTGTGTGAGAGCGGGGTATCAGAGGGGTGCACTTTGGACTTCATCAAAATACACTTCACACAGAAAAAACCCAAACCTCTACCACTTAAATGTGTTCTGACAAAGTGGCAAAAATACTATTTTCAGCGTCTCGGTAATATTTTTTATCAAGCGAGAGCCCCAGAGTAACAAATCATTGCCACCTCAGACGCAAACCACTCCAGGGTTCTGGAAATGCTCACCATATGTGTGTTTGGCAAAGAAGAGCAGTAACTAAGCAGTACTCCTCATTCTGAAAAAGCGATTTACAATGAGGAACAACCCTGTCACTTATTCCTAATAAACCTATAGCGCTTATTATATTCCCACCACAGAACAAAAATAATCCAATTTAATTCAGAAAGAAAATGATGCTCCAACACTGAGCCTTTCAAACCCTCTTTCATTAAAGAAAGGAGGCAACTCACTAAATTGGAAAGAAATGATCCAGCAAACGTTTTACTGCTGCAAACTGTTTGAGGTAAAGATATATGGGAGTTTATTTGCATATAACTTAATATAAATTCCAACTGCATCCTGGGTGGAAGTAAAGTTTTGTTTTGTTTTCCTTGGCTTTGGGGTTTGTTTTTGTTTTTATGATGAACAGGCTTAGTAAACATTTCCTAGGCTGTCTGCTCTTTGGAATTCCAAGTCTGAAATAAAACATAACCACACTACCGGCTCCAGCGCTGCCTATCTCACAAACAGCAACAAAACCCACCAACAACTAAACAACATAATATTTACTGTAACTAGAGGTTATGTGCAGCTCACGGCTTCACCTACAAAGTAACATTTCAGCTATGTTTGACAACAGATACAGCAAATCTGCCAGCAAACTAATCTACAGTGACAAATTGCCTGTCAATGCTCTTTCCCTATGAATACATACAGGAAAAAAATAATCACATAACATCTGTAATAATAATTCTGTCACCTCTCCATCTTGATTAAAGTATACCATACCATTATGATGAGAGTCCTGGGTCTGCTCATTTCATCATCGCTATCCAGCGGCAGAATTTCATGTGACAACTCCTCTCGTCGTCGTCGCCTGCAGATATGTGGACAGTTCCTCTGTACCACAGAACGAAAGGCTTGGAGCAGAACAATGCTGGCAGCACAACCCATATCTGCATCCTGAAGCCTACAAAATAACTTCTATGTTTATGCTGTGTTTGAAAAACAGTGGCTCCTTGTCCCTGAAAACAGCCTACAGTGCAGCTGCAGCCAGCTCACTCTCCAATCGCTTCCTTGAGCCCTGATCATCTGATCACAACCAAATAGCTTGGATGCAGACAGAGGAAAGATTTGATCCACTGAAACAGAAACACACGCAATATTACGATGCTTTCCTCTCTCTCCCTCCCTCCCTGCTTCTGAATTCGCATGAGAAAATGTACTCCCTCTCTTGTACAATCAGCCGCCTCCTCCAATTCCAGTTTCATGGAACTGAAAGTATTAAAATTCCCAGTTCAAAAGAGCCAGCTGTTCACTCAACGCACACAGAGGCATCCACGACAACTGGCAGGATCAGTTTAAATGCTCTTTTTAAAAAGTCATATGTAGCAAAACAGCAAATAGCTGGGAAGTTATTAGCTTTCATTATCAGCACTGCTGGTTTTAAAATACTTTGCCTAAGGGTTTTTTACAAAAAAAAAAAAAAAGAAAAAAGAAAAAAGAGACATACTTAAGCACACTGAGGGATTTGGACTGGGGTTTTTTTTCCCACCATTTCTTGCAGTTTTCTGAAGCACAGCAAGTTCACTGGAGTTGTAAATGTAACAAGTGGTAAAAATGCAGAAATCTGGTCTGCTTCATCCAGCTCATGCTAAAATAGCTGTGGCTCAATGGAACCAGCAGTGAGCAGCTCTGAAATGCCTCTCAGCAGTGGGGTTGTTCGGTGTTCCCACACACGTGTGCTTTCTGAAGAGTGATACATTTTTACATCTGCACGGAGGGGCTCTGCTGGCAGGGTCTGACACCGAACCACACAGCAATGACCTTCTAACAAGGGGAAGTGTTTCAGCGTGTTATCAACGGGGATCCAGGCTGCGAGAAGCTGCTGCCGGCAGCCAGCACTAACAACTTGCCTCTCTGGCTCCTGCCTGACAAGTCATTCAAAAAGCAGGCAGGGATGCTCGGCAATCACATGGCTGACCTGGAAACACAGTAAGCGCTAATGGGGGAGAGTGTAAGATAATAGCACAGGAAAGGAAGTTAGCACTAAAAATACCTACAGAAAATGGATTTCTCCTACACATTAGGAAAACTAAGAATTTCCAATAGGGTTTCCAGAGTAGCTGCTTTTAAGCTAATATGTATAACTTTATTACATGTGCACCCAAACCCACATTTACCTTGCATCAAAAGGTTTTGATTTCTAATGAAGGCCATGAGAGTTTTGTCATAAATTCCAATGGCGGCATAAGCAACCTTATAATGTCTGTTAATGAGATATTGGTAAATAATACTTCTCTTCACAACCTCAGTCAGGAATTGCACTGAAAACTTTTCATGGAAGTACTCTTTCTGGGGTTGACCAGAGTTTAATTGCTCAGCAATCTGGCAAAAGATGTCATAATGCTAATTAAACCATTTCCCAGAATAGGTAAATCCTTTAGATTTGTTCTTTAAAAGAAACAAGCTCATGACCACTATTTCTTGCCTTTATTTCTTTAGAGCAAACTGCTTTGAGTGCATATGGAAAACAGCAGCACTGGCAGGCACTGCACAACCTGACCCACAGCCCTGCCAATGCACCTACCCAGCTCTTCCCCCTCGGATCTCACTGGGCACAGATTTCACACACTTAAGTGATGCATCTGCCTCTCCACCAGCAAACTCTGCAGAGAGGGCCTCGTATCGTGCTTGTTTGGTTGACCCTCCTAATGCGATTACAAGAGCACAGTGGCACAGCTGGGTAATTTCTGCACCAAATCAGCAACCCTGCTGCTGCTGCTGCTATTGTTTATGTTTTCATCAGTCCCCTGCCTACTCCAGAAGTGTGACTGACACCTTGGCCACACAAAGGATGCACTTGGCAGCTGGGAGACATCCATTGCTACCCCAGTTCCAGCAGCAGCAATACCGTCCCGGGTAACATCTGTTGCTGGCTGTTATGGCAACTGCTCCACCACCTTGGGGGCTGCTAACGCATCTCCCGTCTGTACAGCATCCTCTTTTCCTGACCAGTGCTCAGCTGGGAGAGTTGGCAGGGAATTTTATGAAATTTGGTTTCCATAGCACAGCCCAACACTGTCACACATGTGCAGGCACGTGCATGTGGAATAACACCCTAGGGCTCGAACCAAAGCTGCACTTTGTTCTCAGTGAAGAATCCCACTCATTCCAGTGGTCTTTAGATCAAACTATTGTCTGCCAGTGGCTCAAGTGACTTCATTACAATTATTTGTGGATTAAGCTATTATTAGATACAAGTAGGAATGACACAGTCTTGGCATTTTGTCTCTTTTAGGAGAAAAATGACACTTAGTCTGAAAGCAAGTAAATTAGCAAACCAAAGCCAGCTAAAAGTAGCCTCCAGCTCTTGATCAAAATTCAAGAACTGAAAAAGAGCTAATGCAGAGGGGAAAAGAAAACACTGAAGAGCTAAAAAACCCCTTCTGTTTTAAGGAAATCTCACAGAGGTATGAGCTATCATTGGAAAAGAAATCAGAAACTCCCAGCCCACTAAAAATGCCTGGACACACGCAGAGTATCAGCAGCTTTGTTTTCCAAAGGTAGGGATCTCATTAGCATACATTATGCTTATACACCAACTATCAACAGTGTTAGTTACTCTTGCAGTGAAGCATCAAGCAGTATTTTGTGTTAATTAGCACTTTAATCCAGAAGCAAAATACTCCTTTGTGCAAGCAACTCCTTAATTCCCCATTACGAAGAGTTTGGCAGCAATGCTGGGCTAAGGAATACCCACACTGGAAGCCTTCCACTGCCCACTCTCACTCCATTTTTAGCCACCATCATTTGGCTATGCTAAGGAGCCATGTAACCACCAGCACGGTGGTTTATGGGAAGCAGACCAAAGCAGACCACTCAAGGCAACTCAGTGAAGAAAACAAACAAAGAAACACAAAACAAAAGCCCTGCAACAATTTGATAGGTAAGGTGGTTGTTTTAACCCAGAGGACTTCAGTGACCCAGTCCTTGGCAACTCCAAGGGCTGCGTCTTTGTAGCAGCAGAGCTGTGCAGGAACAGAGGTGGGTCACACTTGCCATGTCTTATAAAGTCCGTGATTAGAAAGCAGAGTTCAAAGGCATCTGGATCCTCAAGCTAACAGCTATCCATCATCCAGCCTCAGCTTCCACATGAAAGAGATACCAGCTCTGCAGAAGGGCAGCCAGGGCCTGAAGAGGTAAATTTTCTCTAGCAGGAAGTCTGCAGCAGAGAGTAACCCTGTTCTCTTTCAAGCACTGGGTTATTTCTCTTCCTCAATATTCCATCTTTCTATTCCTGCAGGCGGAAAGGCTTCCTAAAGATGCCACCTAATGTTTTCTTACACATCTATTTCATACCTCATTACCACACTGCATTAAAAGTTGTTTTCCTTTCCATAGCTTTCTTTATTCCATTAGTTTTCCTTTCTCTTGGTGGCATTTCAATTGCTGTGATCTGAATAAACAGGATACAACCTATTAGTATTTTGGTCTTCAGCTGAGGGCTTTAAACAGAAAGGCAGAAAGGCAGCTCTTGGAGGAGTTCCTTTAGAGAGAGAATGACTTTCCAAACTAAACAATGATCCTTCCCTTCTAATCCCAAAAGGGGGGTTGCATTTTTCTCAAGTAAGGAGGATGGTTGCAAGTTAGAAGAACCCTTTGCCGAGACTCATCTAAGCTGACATGATGACAATGTTTTTGGTTTTTTTTTTTATCCTCTGGAAAACAAGCCCCTGTCTCCAAGATGTGTTTGCATGACATGCACTGAGAAGCCACAGGGAAGCTCTTGCAGAGTGACAATCCTAAAGCAGCAATGACACAGGTGAGGACAGAAGCCATCCACAAACAGGAACACCCCTGGAACTGCTTACAACAGTGTGTTCAGTGTGGCCCACAAAAGCCTCAAGCCATTGGCAGGAACTAAGACAGTACAGCAGTACAAGTAACAAGAATTGCACTGTTACAGGTGATAAGGCTCATTCCACCATTACAAGTTACCAAAGGATGTCCAAGTGTCCAGTTGAGCAAAGTACTCACTGGTGTAAAGCAGGTTTATACAAAGCTACTGTCACAGTTGGCACTCCATAGCCAGCTCACAGGACCATTTACCTAAACTCCAAGGGGTCAATGAACTGGCAAAACACCATCCATTCACTGAAAATCCCTCAGAGGTAGCACAGAAACTTGCCAGGTGAGCTGTTTACCTCACACAGCTCCATCAGAGAAAGCTTGGGGTGGTTCTAGTCCAGGTGATGTACTGGTACACACAGACACGCACAGCCCTCAGTTGAGATCACTGGAGTCAGAACCCCCTTCAAGCCCTGACTGCTTTAAAATATGAATGGTTCTTTTGGGAAGGGTAGAACAAGTCTTTCAGGTTTTCAAGGCTATCCTACGTGAGTCACTATTCCACATACATCATCCTGGTGCAGATGAGAATGTGGAACATCATCAGCACACAAGCAATGTGGCTCTCACTCACAGTTCCACGTGTAGACAGCTATAGTAAAACTTCTCTTAAGGTCTGGCCTATTCAAGTGGCAGACAAACATTTGCAGCAAGATACAACAACAAAATTACAGTCTCTACCTTGATGCAAATGAGGATCACTCATATTTTGGTGAGCTACAGTGCCATCTCTCAGCACTTCAACATTTTAACATCACCCACATCACCCCTCCAAAAACAAAAAGGGCTGATACACATTATCTTCTTAGCACAGGAAATTTTCCTCAAAAACATGGAAGGTCTTTGTCTCCAGTGTTTGTTTTCATAAAGGCTTGGAGGCACTTACAAGGAAAGCAGAGGGAAGAAAATGCACTCACGTTTGAAAGTCTCTCTTAATGCCCTGCTACTTAAAAACAAACACTGGAATCCTAACCAGTCTCCAGGGAATCAGCATCGAGACCCAGATCAGATGGGTAGAGTACTCCAAGAGGTCTTCATGGCAGTCTGCTTAATGACAGAAACGCTCATTAATGGGCCTCCTTTCCTTGCAGATTTTATGCCTGAGGAAAAATCATAAGTATATATTACCTGGCTATAAGCTCAGGTCTTTCCACGCACTTTTTATAATGACTGTAGCCCTAAAGCAGTGTGGTGAATGTTACCATGTTACACTGGTACCTCTCACTGCCACAGAAGCAGCATTTCCAACACCAGCTCCTGTTCCATGTCTGCTGATAATGAGGTCTGGGGGACTACAAGAATCCATCTTCAAGGAGCTGCCCGGTCTTGTCTTCCAATGAGTAGGCTCCAAACCTTTCATATCCAGCCCAGTAGCCTACAAGAGGCTGTGCAGTGCTAGGCTGAAGTACTGGTACTGCATGTTTTGAGAAGGAAAAAAAAAAGGGAGGAAAAAAGCTTTAAAGCATACATGGGGATCCTGCATCTATTTCAAAGAAAGCTTATGCACTCACAGGTGCTAGAAGCATAAGTAGCATCTGCGCTTTCCACTCATAACATACCCTCTTTCTCTCATTTCAAAACATTCATGCACTGCATTTCAAAATGTTGCTGCAAAATGGTTACATATCAGAAACACTGAGGTCTCAAACAGCAGAGCAAGTGACTAAGAGTAGAAGTACACAGGCTTTGTATTTCTTCAGTTTCTACCAGCTGCTCCCTAGTGACCTGGGAAAGCAGGCTTCTGCTGCAGCAACTGGTCAGCACAACTCCTGAACGATACACAGCCTTTTCATCTTGAAATTGTGTTTCCTTCTCACACAGTTATCCTTGACCAACACAAACAATTCCTAACATAGTAAGCTACAGTCAGCAAACCTCACAAATGAGAGTATATGGTTACAACTACACAAGAGGCGCTTGAATCATTCAGCCACCTCATTTCTGTCCATCGTACCTTCCAGCAGCAAGTGCTGCTCACACCGGAGCAACAGTCAGAAACATCCCAGCACTGCCACAATCGCTGCAGTGTCACCTGGCTGCAGAGCGCGCTGGGCTGCAGAAAGTAGGTGTCTGGCACCCTCTAGGGAGTACTACATGAAAGACCAATTCACAAGTGCTGTTTCCTGATTTTACCTGCCGAAAATGGAAACCATCACATACAGACACGGGAGGGGAAAAAAAAAAAAAGAAAAAGTCAGAAATATGACTGCATGTGCCAATGCTGCCTTTTCATCCCAATGTTTCTTTGCTCTTTCATGTTTATCTCTGGTGGAAAAGATCATACAGAAGTTGTGTGGAGGACTCTTAATTACTACCACACTGTATGTGGCCAAAATACAGAGGTTTTCCCATTAGACCCTGCAGTAGTTTACTGATGGCATCAACAAATTGCAACCACTTGACAAATAAGAAAACAGAGGCAAAATGATAAAAAAAGACTGACGAAAGGCTTTCCAACAGGCCAGTGACAGAAGCTAGTCTAGAATCCCACATCTCTGGAGCTTCAACCCCTAAAGGGGTTTCTCAGAATATTCTCTTCACACAAAAAGTGAAGTGAATTCATAACTTGCATGCAAATAGTTCCCACATTCTTATTTCCAAGTCAGGTGAAACACCCTGCCGGTTTTTCAAGTAATTCCTCCCTTTGACAGGTAGTTTTCTACAATTTCAACCTCAGTGAGATCAATGTGGGATTATTCTTAGATTAAGTGAAATGGGAGAACTGCAGACGACAGACGGTGATGAAAACCTCCTTATTTCAATGCACTTCAGTGGCTTCTGGACCTAGCACACAATATCCCAAAAAGCAGCTAAGAGCATTGTTGTGGTTTCCTTAAACATGTAACAGGAAAAATAAATATTTGACTTCAAACCAGAAAAAATAACTACTTAGTTTACAAAGCAAATGTTTGTTTGTCTTAAAAAAGAACTTTTATTATCCCATAAAACTGGTAGTGAATTAGCTGGAGCTACCAAAATTCATCCTTTCTCTGCCACACGGTTAAATAAAAACATAATGCATTAAGATAAACTCTGTGAAGAATTGTCACCATAAATTACAACTCTGGCTCAGCTGAAACTTTTGAAGTAAAGGTTTTACAAATAAGCCACAGCAGAAAAAATAGCCACCACCCCACTGGTTCCCAAAAAGAACTAGTAGCAAACTATTACCTTCTTTCAGAAAGATCCATATTCAACCAGCACACAACCCACCAAACAGCATTATCAGCAGCTGATCCTGTTTCCAAGCAATTTCCGTTTCACTAACCCAATGGGAGAGAGTCTGAAAACCAAAACTAATAGAGAAAAAAACTAATGAGGTTTTAAGAGCAAGATGTGGGTTTGGATGAGGTCCTGTTTGTACAGCAATGTTCTCTATGTTAAACAGCCTGAATAGCTCAGTGGTTTAATAAAATACCAATTCTTCAAAACATAATAAAGAGCCTAAAAAAAAACACTGAAAAACTCTTCCTCGCATCCACAAACTTTGGCCAAGAGCCATAGAAACCTGTATGGTTGACACCTCATCTTCAGGATGTGCAACCTATTCTCTACTTCTGTAACAGCCACAGCTTGCCATAATCCAAAACTAGTATTTCTGTTCAACTATAGGCTAAAAATACAAAGCAAGAACAACTACAGCGACACTGTAGTTATTTCAAAAAGACCACCTAAATCTGGAATAAAGCAGAATTTTAGGACTGTGATATCTTGTTAGAAAATGTATTTCTTATTCAAATTTTCCTCCACTCCAAACCAACGACATCTTTCTATTTACAACCCAGCTGAGAACAGACAACAAAAACCAGAACTGTTCTGTAACCAGACCACTTTCAGCCTCTAACTCTTTGAAAAGATACCTCTTTTTCAGGTCACATGAGAGCCTGCCAAGGAAGGTATCCAATCATATACTCCTTGAGTTTTAAAACAACTCACTTGAGTAGGAAAAAATGGACATGCCTTAACATTTGAGGTAGGAATTTAAATGAGATAAATGAATTATTTCTTTTAATGTTTTTCATATTGTTTTAGAAAGAAAAATTTTAATGGTTTACCACCAAGAAAGAGTGGAATGAGGTACTAAATGAATGGGTCAGGCTTCATACACAAATCCTAACAGCTTACACAAGACAGGTACAAACTCAGGCTGTATCAGACAAGCTAGAGAAGCAGGACTGTACTGATTGCAAATGAACACAGGGTAAAAATATTTTGAGAACTGAAGTGTGGCACTCAGTGGGAGCCCGGATGACACGTGGGTGCAGCAATGGCCATCCAGGCTCTATGGCAAGACACAGGACACAAGACCTCACTCTACTGTCTCCTTCACTGGGACCCTGAAGTCCTCACACACAGAATTTCAGCAGCTTCACATACCTGTGGTCTCATTCTCTACCTGGAGCTGCAATAACTTTTTCCCCAGCACATAACTGTTTTATGCAGACAGTTAACTTTGATGGCATCTTCACCTCAGTCACAGCCTTCCAACACAAACTCCCATTCTTTTGTATATCAGCATTTAGAATAACTACCTGGGAGCCAAGCACATTTTTTATATGTCTGCATTAAAAATAAAAACAACACAAAACGCAGGATTTTTTTCCCTGTATATGAAGTCAAGTCAGAGAGGTTACACTGGCTCATCTCTTGCCTCCCACTTTTGATATCCTTTATCTCTCTCCCTTAGAAGACAGAGGGACAGGACAAGAGTAGTATCCAACACCTTCTGCCTCCAAGTCAGACTACACATGTGATAGAGATCTGCAGCACATGCTGTTCACAGAAGGCTTTTGGATTTTCAAGCCAAGAAAGCCCTTTCCAAACTCCCTCACAAAAATGATGGGCTGTCCCAGCAAGCCAGGAGTTTAGCTGCCTAAAGCACTCCAAACTCATTTAATAAATTTTTAATTCAAAACATCAAATGCCTTGAAGGTAAGAATTTCTGCTGCAAGCTGGGCATCCAACAGATGAAAATAAAGGAGGAAGAGCCAAAAGCAGAGACCAACGCCAAAATGATCATCAACTACCAATATGACACCAGCACAAGCTGAGTTCAATGTAGTCCTGGATATAATGCAAGGGCATCATAGAGACTGTGGGATCTCCATCCTTGGAGAGTCTCAACACTTAAGTGGACAGGGGCTGGAGTAACCGTATCTCTCTGGAATTGCTTTGAACAGGGAGCTGGACTTGACAACCTCCATAAGCTCCTACCAAACTAAGTTATTCTGTGAGTGTGTAAGAACGCAGCTTATTCACCCAAACAAACCAGAGCCCAAATTTGTGCCCTGCCTGGGAGAGCCCCAAACACAACTGAAGCAGAAGAGCCACTTAGACCAAAGGTTGACACAAAGACCAGAGCAAGGGACAATAAACTGGCTATTTAGGCCACACAATTTCACTTCACAGAAGGTTCCATTTCTAACCAAACACAGAAACGAACAAAAGAGTCTCCCAATCACACTTCTTTCAACTCTAAGTCAGCTGTATAATTCCTGCTTATTATTTCAAGGCAATTCCACTTTGAGGCATATGCAAAGAGTTCAGCCAGAAGCAAGGAACCAAAAGGAACAATCTCATTCAATTTCCAAGCATAAGCTTCTACAGCTGCAAGATGGAAAATCAGGCACAAAACGTGGATAAAGTAAGAAAGGAAATGCAAAGTAAAATTTGTACGTACAGGGGCCAGCAAAAACTGTGTTGTCTCAGGTGCTGCTCTCCCACCACCCCACTCTCCCAAATAGAGAAGCTGCAGATGTATCCTTTTATCTGTCAGAAAAGATCTCACAAGAAGAATACGGATTATTTCCACTACCAGTATAATAATGTGGCTTCAGATTTTTTTTCTTTCTTATCAGTGCCAAGAATCCAGTGGCAGTTCCCTCCAAAAAACAGAAGCTGAAAGAGTCTGCAAGTTTTTCAGGCTATAAATATTACAGAAGTGCCTTGGGTTTTTTTGTTTGTTTGTTTACACATTGCTCAAAAAACCCCACCCAAACCTGACAGGTCCAAGCCAAGCAGCTTTTCCTGGTTTGATCATGTCATGTATCTCCTAACCATGACACTTCTTGGGCTAAAGCACATGGGGCAAATGATGAATTTCCATGCAGAAATCCACCTACACAGAATCCTACTGGCATAAACATCAGCCTTCACATGACAGGTCATTTAATAGAAACAGGATCTGTGAGTATATTGTGCCAGAAACTGTAACAGAAGTTATTCTCTTGATTACAATGTGGGGGTTGATTGCCCCCAAACCTTTCCTTTCCTAGCACATCCAGAAGCTCAGGGAGGCTCATATTCTTCCTGCTTTTACACTGGCCAGAAAGTCCAGGCTCCAGAATGGAGCATTGAGACCACCCACACAACAGCATGCAAGAGAGACAAGGTCCCTCAGACCAGCAGTGCTCAGTGGGATGTTGTCGCCCTTTCAGAAGGGATACACCTGGAGCAACCTACACAGCTCCTCTGCTACCGCTCACACCCCGCCTAAGGAAATGCCTAAAACCCACAGTTTTGCCCTTATCACCACGCAAAGGAAAAAGCACCTCCAAAGGCAAAACAAAACAACACAATCAAAAACATCCTGCACCTTTTAGAAATAATATTGCTGTGCTTTTTTTCACAGCACAGTGATGTGCTCACTGTACCAAACCCAGTAAGAGCTTTTGTAGCAGCTCACGAGCGATGCTGTGGTGTTCTGTCCCCTGGACAGCTTTTCTGTACAACATGTGGTTTTCATTTCATGTCTCTTGTCAGGATTTCACTCCCTTTCTTTTACTCGACCTCCAGAAGAGAATAAAATCATACAAAATCTAGAACCAATGAACCTTAGTTGCTGGTATCAATTAATATTCACATCCACAAGGCTCTTAATTCAATAAAATACAAAATAAGCAAACCCAGCCCCATTGTAAGTTCTTTGGCCTGCATTTGCTAAGTTCTAACACAGTCTCTATAAACATGTCTTCTGGTTGGTATTTCAGGAAAAATCTTTAGAAGAAGAATATTTTGATTAGTAACATGTGTGTTTTGAAAGACTAATACTGAAGTCCAAAGGAGATTAAAATATGAGTAGAAATTATGAAATAAATACACACATGTGCAGAGTTTTCATTCTCACTGATGAAGTGTCTGGTTGCAAGCTTTTATTATTAAAGTCTTAATAGTATCTGTTACTGACTTTTTTAAAAAAATTAAGTGATATTTATAAAAAAAGTCCTGTTCTTATAGAACTGTTTTAGAGCACTACTAAAAAGAAAATTATCTGGCATATAACAGAAGTGATGCCACTGTCTATTTTATTATGACACACCTCAAATGAAATGCCAAGGGATTCAAATAATTTTAGGTAGTACCCAAACATTGACTTCTTCTGCGTTTAGTTTTTCAGGACTTACCAATAAACCAGGAAATAAAGAACAAATCAGCCGGATGATGCTTTTCAAGAAATCATAATTATCTACACTCACAATGTATTTATTTCAGGGAAGCAAGCAGTTCCCTGTGTAGAACATGCAACTAGATTTTTAAATAGATGACCAGCTTCCTGAACCACCCCCTCATTCTTCTGCTGACAGCTGGGCATTCAAAAGGGTTGTGTTCTTAAGTAACCCCAGCTGAAAAAGTGCAAATGTATATGTAAATTATTTAAATGTTACAGACTACACACGTGAACTTTAACCCTAAAGATTGTTACATTGTTCTTTTTTTACGGAATTCAACATTCTGTCTGTCTATGCTGCCAAACCTTTCATTAGAACAAGCAATATCCAAGTCAAAACATGATGATACATCTGGATTTCCTTTAAACATACCCTTTTTACACACCAAGGAAAAATATTCTCAACTTTGTCTTAAAATTCAGATAAAAATTTAAATACAGAGATAGCAATTGTTAATTTCTGCTGACATTTACTTCAATATATAATTAGTGCTCTAATTAAAGTCAGAAGTTAACGATCATTTATCACTTTCTGTGTAATGTTACAGTTCTTTCACAGTAACACAGAGTTGCAGCGAACAGAGGAGCTCTCACCTTGCTGTCATTTATGCTTTTGTCAAGCAGCTGAGCAAATTAGGAACAGTTACATCTAAATAAAGCATATCCACACAACCAAACACACACTGTCAGGCATAAGGACAGACTTGGTTACAATTACTCACTCTCAGTATCAGTGTCGTACTCCTGGTGCAGCGATGCTAAATTCAACACGACTGCTCTTCACAAAAGATCAAACTTACTGAGGAGACTGCTGGGGCAGAGCAGGGGTGGCACACACAAGGACTCGGGAATGGAAGCCACAGCATTTCCAGAGAGACACCTCGAGATGCCCTTTACCCGGCACAAACTTACCAGCAGACCTCACCACTCTGGGAAGCAGCACCCTCTGGCTTTCAAATCTCACATGTCAGCATCTGATTTGAAGAAACCACAAGCTTGAATGCCAACCCCGAAATGCTGCTGCACCCTGGTAGGAGATACTACCCTAACCAAGCAAAGACATCCTGATGAATCAGAGTTCACACGACTGCCAGCCAAGAGAAAGAGGCATGGTGAAAGGTTAAGAGAGGTTCACCTCTCCTGGGTGGGAAGGGACCTCGATACCCTTGGGCTGTGGTAGCACTTGCTTGGGGTCTCAAGAGACAAGGATAAAATTAATCTCAAGAAATAACAGAGAAGATGGATTTATCATCCTATGCCACATATAAATTTATCTGGTGATCTGGGAAGCACATCAAATGGCACTACAATTATTATTTGACATTAGAGTGCTGAAGAACTTGTTATCTACCTACGATACCTGACTTCTGGAAGCTCTGACCTGATCCAGAGAAGCAAACCACACCAGTATGAGTCCATACTTCAAAGGTAAATCTAATCCCACTTCCAACTTGACAATGCAGATAAAAATCTGAAGATGTTACACTACAATCAAAAGAATTCCAGGGTAGTTCTAAGTTTTTGTTTGTTTGTTACCAGAACCTGTTTAACCTATTTAAAGGAATAAAGACATTTAAATTTGGCTCCTATTGACAATGTCTATCTCACCTTAACAACAAACACTGCAGCCCCAGAAGGGTTAATATTTCTGAGAAAGTCTTCAGAACAAACAGAACAGGAAATAGTGTTTCCTGCCAAACTGTCTGAAAGCAGTTGTACCGTTAGCACTTGCACTTTGCCGGTTGTATATTCCTGTTATCTCACAGACAAACATGAAAAACCTAAAAAATCTCCTGAGCTGAGCCCATGATAACAGTAACGAGAATGTATTACTCCCCAGTCATGGTTCAATTTTTGTTTATTTTTGTATCCCTATGACGGACAAAAATATTTTTTAAATTGTCCTTGTTAGCTAAGGGCAGCAGGATCTGTTTGGCACACTGGTTATGGGGCACACCTGGAGCTCTGACACAGGCAAAAGAAACCAGACTATTCTCTTGCCTTATCTTCTTTACCCTATACAACAGCAATTAAACAATTGAAATCATAAGCTGCCTATTGTTTCCATGTATTTTTCTTCTAGAAAGGAAAAAAACCTTCATAAACAAGAATTAGAGGAGACTGGTGTGCTAAATTAGCTAGGCTTTCGGTACTAAAGGCACCCATCTCAGAGTTCCCCTTGAGGCACAGCTGTGTCAGTACAAAAAGTTTTTGAATCAAAACCCAGCATTTAACTGGACTTAAAAGAGACACACACTCCAAAACGTGACACACACATACCCCTCTCACACCCTCCCACAAAAAACAGCTAAAGAAACAAACAGGAATATTTCCAAGCAGCTCCACACAATAGTGATTCAAAGGATCACCCCTCACAGCCACATTTGACAGACAAGGAAAAAGATTATCATTGTCTCCCTAAATATTCCCATTTAGTACCATCTACCTAAGTACTGTAGCATTACATGAAAACATATCTAATTCCACTGATTCAAGCCTCTAAGTAAATATAGAAGGAAGGAAGAGGGGGATAGAAAAGGAAAAGAAAGGGTGGCAAGGAAGGAAACAAGTGAGAGGGGAAAAGGAATTTATTTTCATACATAAGGAAATGAGGTTTATTTTCGTTTCTTTAGCTTTAATTCCTGCATTTCTTGCATTTTAAGCTATTAATAACCACACATAAAAAGACTTCTTGCTTTCAAAGGTTTTATCTTTTTAACTGTCAACAGTCAGTTGATGTGTGTCCTTCTGTAAAACTGCAGCTGCTTTTTCCGGGCAAAATGGCAAGGTCCTTTTTGCTGCTGTTCCTTGCCAGTGAGCTTCGTCTCATATCTGCTCCTAAAGCAGAACTGCCTTCACCTTCACACCAGGGACACAATCAAGGCTTACCAGCTGAACTGCAAACTACGCAAGGTGGGTTCAAGACGAGCTGCTGGGGGCGATGTTAGATACAGTCACACTCTAAGCAGCAACTCCTCATTGTGCATCACACAGGATTTATACCTCAGCTTTTCAAGCTCCACTTATAAGTAATTTGCTGACTGCCATTCTTTATCACACAAAATCTTCCCCAAAATAAAGAAACTCACATTTTCATATCTGAATCCCTGCTGGAACCTTTAAGAGTAGGAATCAGGCTCTTCTGAAATACACACTAGGAAGTAGTGGTAGAAAACAGGAAACCAGAATTGTCAGGGCACAAAGACCAGGCAGAGGGACCCTTATACCTTGTTCTAGCACACCTCAGTAACCATCAGCATGGAGTTTAAATGGCAAGTTGTCTCTTCCTAAAACCCCCCAAAAAATAAAGCATGCCACATTATTCAAAGGAAACCAGTGTTAGTCCTGGCAGCTAGCTATTTACCTAAGTTGATTTTAAAATATATATAAATCTATTGATATATTCACACATCAAGACATGGAGTTGTCTTCCACACTATACTGAACTGGGAACCATTAGTACAGAAATCCTTTCAGGAAACAGACATAGGGAAGGTTCTTCTTTCAAGAAGAGTCACTGCTATTTGAATTATATTTTACCTGGTGAATTCAACCAGCAATTATCAATACAAACCCATTTCTCCAATGTAAAACACTGCACTAGAGCTGGGAGAGAGGCCTATCACCAAACCCAAAGACTTTCCATGCCAGCACGGGGCGAGAGGCACGGCTGGGCAGAACAACACGCGAGAGCTGTTCAGTGAAGAGAAGGAGCAGAGAGAGTATCTCTCTGAAGAACTTGCGAGGAGCATTCCTGGAAGAAGTGGGTTTTAATGTGGCGTGGATGGCAAGCAACGATAGGGCGCCTGACACAACTGACATACTGTTCTCTGCACAGAGGGGCATTAAGAGAGGCTCAGAGACAAGTGGGAGAAAGACAAAGCACAACAAGGACTGAAGACTGGAAGGGGTGAGGGAAGCAAAGCCAGGAGTGGGCAGACCCAAGAATAAAAACATGAGAGTAAGATAATATTTAATTGCAACATACAGGCCATGCCTAGTGAATCTGAAGGGTTTTCAATGCAAGAACAAATTTAAAAAAAATAAAAGGAGATAAACTTTATACCAGGGCAGGTCAGTTACTGAGTCCCACTGCTCATCCTGCTTATTGCAACGCAAGTAACTTGTAGCATCCACCGGAAAACCCTCAGCAAAAGTTTTCCCCTCACCCTTTCCGGAGAAAGGATACATAGAAGGCCAAAAAGTATTTCATTGCCAATGTTCACAGCAAGCTGGAACTATCATTGCTACATTAAAAAAAAAAACACAAACAAAAACAAAACCCCACAAACAAACAAAAAACAAACACACAAAAAATCAGACTTAAACCACTTGGATTTGGCATCTTTCACGAGCTTCAATTCTTTTTCAAATTCTACTGAAACACAGAAATGACTGAGTATATATTTGAAATATATAAAGATGTAACAGGAGGTTTCTGAGAGACAACTGAAGAAAAGTAACCATCTACCTTGACTGCAAGGGGTTTTTTTGTTTATATTAGAGATTTCCTAATGTTGCTGTTAAACCACAGGTTAGTATTTGACCAGGAAAGAGAGTAAGCTAACTTTCTGCTCATGTATCTCCTGAATTTCTGTTTGGTAGGTTCTCCTAACAAACCTCCAAAACAGTTCTGATTCTAGAGAAGCTGTGAGGATAAACTCATGCAGCACCGAAGAGACCAGCATAATTCAACCCTCCTTAATGTTGTATGACTTAGTTTCCACCAGTGCTTGCAATTTTAGCTGTTTAATGGGAGGGTGTCAGCAGAACAGAAGCAGTGTGCAATCACACAGCTCCAAGAGAAAAACAACTGTTACTCGTGTAAAAGGCAACTGTCGCCTAACTGAGATGTGAGCTTTGAAACAGGCAGATGCTTTTTAGTAACTTGCTTTCAGACCAGCATTGCTACTGTAATTGCTCTTTATCCGCTGCTGGAAGTCCACCTGCTACACGTGAATGGAAGGAAAAAAAGTTTGCCTATATACTGACAATAGAAACATGATAGCTCAGCACATATTTCAGTATGCATTGCAAATATGTGAATACAAAAAGTACAGACCACATGATATTCTAGAATAAATATCAAAGTCTGCTCATTACTGCTTTTAATACTTACTCATCACTCCCTTTCTCTCTGCACACAGAATCAGAGGTATGACTCTGGATTTGTTTTCCCAAGGTCAATACGCAGTTGTTCTGTACGATGAACTTTCACGTATTTTGTTCCATATAGCTTAAAGTTCCAAGCCATGAAACAGTTCTATCCCAAGGATGGCCAAATTTAGGCCCCTGAACCACTTTTAAGACTTGAGACCACTTTTGAGGCTTTTCTAACTAACAAAAATAGAAGGAAAAAAAAAGAAGCCAGGAAAAAAAAAGGCTGTACACTTCTATCTTCAAAGAGAGACTGAGATTGCTACAAATACCACAAGTTATTTATGGCGTGTGAAATGCAACGGAGGCATTCCTAACAAAAGACATCAAGCCTGGCCTGTGCCATGGTACTTGCACAGCAATGGAGAAAGTTCTTCCACGGGACAGACTCCAAAGATGACTTATTATCTAAACCAGCACAGTCCAATCAATAGCACCCAGGCTGACTTCAGACCTTCACTTTCACTCAGACTCAACAAGCTCTGAATCCTTTCTCCTGTGCCTACTCATAGCATGGAAAGCAGTGCTGTATTTGCTTCCAAAGGGGAGAGAATGGAGATATGGAGGACTGGCATCCTGCCCTCCCTCCAGCTGCACATACATTTTGCACAATATCTGGGTATAAGCAGCCTCTCCCTCATCTGTTCTGCTGACTTTTTTTGCTTGGACTCTCTCAGGGCTGCCAGAGCTTGCACAGGGCTAAGAGGGCAAGAAGGCGGTGGGTGGAGAGAGGGTAAGGAGGAAGCTGCAACAAATACCTCACAGTGGAAGAAAGGGATGGATAAAGTAGTTTCAGGCTTCGTTACATGCCACTGTGGCCAGAAGGTACCACAGCAGTCTTTGCCCTGGCTCTCCTTGTGTCCCTTCTGTCATACACCTTAGGGGACACATCATCTGCACACCAGAGCACCCCAGTGTGCTCACTTCTCCTGCCCTGCAGCTGCACCAAGCCCACCACAGTCAGGGGTCAGGAGCACCCTGGAGCCAGCATAAAGACACTTCCTCTGGCTCAGTCACTCCACGTGGGAGTAGAAGGTCCCAAGTCTCTTCTCCCACCCCACTCCCCAGAAAATACTTGCACAGGTATCAAAATACTCTACAAACACTTGGATCTGTCTAAAAGTCCAACATAAACCAGACATAAGAGAGAACAGAGAGAGGGTCTAGGGTAGGGAAACAGCTGATGGGCAGGAGGGAGGGGAACCAGGGCAAGAACTGAGGAGGTGCAAGAAAAGCAGGGCTTGGGCCCAGCATCACAGACCAACAGAGGTAAAGGCCCACACTAATCCCAACCAGGCTGTCCTTCAGAGCTTTCAAGTGGCAACCATTTTATTGGTCCTACATTGCATTAATTGTAGTCAGAGAGCAAACACAGAAAACTGATCAGAAGAAAGGCAAGAAGAACTAATCCTACATGTTAGAAGAAATATAAAGCAGTTCATAGAAATGACACTGTACACCAGAAAACCACTGGTAACCCTCTACAGTTCTTAAAGGACTCCACTAACTCATGCCAAACACAAAACTCTGGTTGAATTTCAATGGACAATGTTTCGGAAGACAGAGGCATTTGAGTGGGGAGGGCAGGATTTGAAAGCCAGTAAGGTTTACAAAGCTCTCAAAATTGCCCCAAAACCTGGCAAAAACTCAGATCCCAGGAGAGCTTTCTCACACTTTAAAAATGCATTTTCTTCAAACCATATCAACCTCATCCCCCAACATAAGAGAAAAGCCTGACCTAGAACAAAGATCACTGAGGAACTTGCACCAAAACAGACACATTTAACCATTAGTTGAGCTTCCAGATGGCTTTTGGAAAAAAAGATGTTTCTAGGTTTTGCCTCTGCAGAGCCATTGTGCTTCTGATGTGGCAACCTTTTAACTGAGCCCTTGGAAAAGCAGAGGTATTTGTTATGAGACACCTGAGAGTCCAGAATTTCATTTTTGCCTGTAACTTAGAAGTACACTCCTCAGAATCAGCTGACATACATCAACCTTCTCAAAATTGCCAAAGCAGGTACATCTAGCAGCAAACATGCATGGGCAAGCAATGCACTTAGATGATGACAGTTCAAAAACTAAAATCCGAACATAATAGATTTTCTTCCTCTTTGCTGTTCTAAACATCCAGTTTCAGAGAGAATGTTTTTGTATTACTCTTCCTGATAAAGAGTAACACATGAAAAAGGAAGCTTTTTTCCCCCTCTATCATATCCCATTCCATTGCTTTCATTAAATTTCATTATATCTACGTCATTTAATTTAGGTCAACGTGTCAAAGTAAGCTACAATCATGTTTATTTTAAGTCCACAAACATTACTCTCCTACCTGAACAGTCCATTTCATACTCCGTGACAGAATTGTTTTGTACTTCCTCCACACCACATGAAGTCAGAAGCAGGGAACTACACTCAAGAAAATCACTACAATGTTGACTAAACTTCCGTACAACGCACATTATACCACTGCACCATAGCAATAGTGGGAAGAAAATCTAGTAGTAAGTCAATTGTTACTTAATAATGAGTGAATTAGTAATTTAATATGTAATACAATATATCTTTTTCAATTTTTGAGATTTTGGTTTTTTTTTCCTTCGAGTCTGCAAAGATAAACCCATGTTTCATGGAGGTAGCAGAAGACTCCTGTTTCAGGGAGGTATCCATTTCCATTTCCCTATATTTGCCTGGGACCCTAATGACCGTAGCCACAGTTCACACTGCTGTTTGCACAGTATGAACCGGCACATGTCACAAATGTATCCAGATTTCCTCATCTGATGTGTTTTTACACAAGCTTAAAGCACATCTACATTATGTCATCTCCAAACATTACACTGTGTTTCAAAACATGCAGTATTTGGGTTCCAGCTGAAAAGCAACATTACAGTACCCAGGCAAAGAGGCTGGATATTAACTCCCAGAGTACAAGCTGGAGAGGAGAGGCCGGGCAGCACCATCCCTCCCCAGTGCTCCAAGGGAACTCTCCCCTTGGGTTTGCAAAGCACTGTGTAAAATTTAAGAACAAAGAAGCCACACTGACCCCTTTCCTGCATGTATCATGAAGAAAACACCAGAGCCAGAAATGACGAATAATCTACTCAAAATACATTTAAGCAATGCATTTAGTTTGTGATAATGCATCACTGACATGAAGGAGAAAAAATAATAGACTACTGCCTTGTGTCCCCAAACTAAAAAACAGAGGACGGAAAGGGAGGGGTGGGAAGTGAAAAAAAAAGAGAAGTAGAAGAGAAACCTTCCCAGCTCCAGAAGGCTTCACTGACACACATCACCATTTAGCACTAATGCAGCTCAATACCCTCTTATTACACTGGTATTTGGAGCCTGTTTGTGTTTTGCCCAGAAAGGGACAACGTGAGCTGAAGTCATTTAAACTACACAAGCACACAAAGGGCAGGCAGCCTTCAGTTTTCTTATATTTTACAAGAGAGGGAAAAATTCGCCCATGTCAGTAATGAGAACGGTAGGGAAGACTATGAAACCAGGCAAATTATCCATCCATATGGGGCAGGATAGCCTGTGATGTGGATAAACCTAGAGGCAATCTTTCTATGGCTTTTACTATAGATTTATTGCATGATCTTGGGCAGTTAGCTCCTGGTGTTTTGTTTTTCTAATCAACAAAAACCGCTAAAGTTGGTATGAAACAAACAGCAAGTATAACGTAGATTCAGAAAATTACTGTTGAGTTCAGTGAAATGCAGGCAATCCTAAGCTGGAAACATTATACACACAGCAAGCAAGTCTTCATTATTTGTGTAATAATCACATCTGTGTCACTACTTCATAGGCTTTTGACCTTGTGCTAGAAAAGTTACAAATATGTTTTGACTTCTGGAGGTGACACATGCACTGCAGAACTGCCTTTTATAAACCACAACAATATTAAACCTTCTCTCTGCATATCCATCCTCTTCCAAAGCCAACACAAGGCTTAGTTTTCCATATTCTCCTTCTCTTCTCTACTACTGTTCATTCTCCCTCCCAAGTTCCCTTATTTAACCTTGTAGGCAAAAAAAGAAAAAAGTTAATGCAACTTCTATAAACTGAGAGCATTTTGAGTTACTCAAGCTGACTCACTTCCCGTGAATTTAAAACAAAGTGTTAGTCAAGAGACAGATGCAAGACAACAGTAAAAACTCTGCATTTAAATCCAAGTGTCTGGGTCTCCCTACCTACTAAATGACTGCCCTGGGTTGCATATTAAGGGCTTATTTACAGAAGTTATTCACCAACCTGACGTATCTTTCTTGCAGGTCTCTTTGTTTCTTTCCTTCGTTTTAGTGTCTTCTTCAGTCTCTCTTTCCCCACAAAGTCTTTCCTCTTTTCCCCCATTTTCTCCAACGCTTTTCACTTCTTTCTAAACCATTTTCTTCCCTTCTCTGTCTCCACCCTCTCTGAGGCTCTCTTCTCTTATCTCCTTCTCCTCATTTCTGCATCAATTTAATCCCCAGTGCCAGTCTCAGATGAAGTTCCCAGAATTGCTCAGGAGCAGACTTTGCTCCTTTTGTCTGCCTGCAGAGGAGGGAGCCCAGCAGCTGGAGAATGTGCAAGTGATGCATTCTTGCCTGTGCCCTTTGCTTGGTTTGCCCTTACATCTGGGTTCCAGCAGCCAGCTGAAAGCGATCAGATCCTTGCCAGGGCCAGAGGAAGTGTCCTTGGGATACCCCAGCTGAAAACCAGCTACAAAATTACTCAACAGACACTTCAAAATAAATTAAAAAAAAAAAAAATTGTTGAGAAAGGAGACTACTAGCAAATGACGCAGGTCTTGTCCTTGACCAGGTAAGGGATGTTGCACAGTATATTAATGAAAGATAAACTTTTGAGTGTAGATTCATGAAAAGAGTTCACAGGTAAATTTGAAATATAAACAAGTTGTTTAATACTTCAACATTGCACTGCATTCCCAGAAGGTTGCTAATGTTCTAAATATGCCTGGCAAGTTGTCTGCCCTGAACAAACCGTAACTTATCTCAAATGCAAAGGCTCGAAATAACAGAACTACCAGCTCTAGACTGCAGATAATATTCCCTTATGCCTGTGTCATGAATAAACCCTCTCTTCTCAACCACTAGAATGGTATAAAGCTTCCTCTGTACACACATGCTTTTAAGATTCCTTCACCAGGTTATCACCTTGGTCTTAACCAAACAAAACAAAAAAATAAGAATGAACCAACATATTAAGAGATCTGCAGGGAAACAAGACAAAAAGATCTAGTAGGTGGTCTGTGAAGACAGTGCATGCACACCTCTGTACAAGCACACAGAGTCTATTTTGTATAGAGTGGTGTACTCGCTATCTGTATAAATGCCTACGTCGGTTCACCCTCGACAGTAGATGTCAGAACATCCTCAGAAGAAAGGAGCCTTTCACAGCCCAGTGTGTCTTTGAAATAGCTCAGTTAACACTGTGCCTTCTCAACAGATGATGTCTTCAGTGTCATTTCTTTCACAACATGGAAGTCCAATTCAAGCATGATCATCTAACAGGAAAAGGCCACGCAACATGGCCCTACAGAGCACGGGGAGTCAAAGCTCTGTTAAGGCAGTGGGTGCTCTTTGTGAGACTGCAAACAATACACGACTCTTCTTGAGAGACTACAATACACCACTGGAGTCACAAACAGCTTTATTACCTACACAAAACTAGAAATATACAACTACAAATAGAGACTTCATTATTTGTAAAGAACATGCCACATAATATACACACTGGAAACTAAGGGAATCTGTTCTTTTAGGGAAGAAGTATAGTGGCCCCAGCCAATGTAAAAAGGAGAGAAACCCATTTTGCATGGAAGAGAGAGCTGTGTAATCTGGCCTTCCACTCCTGAGAGAAAGCCAGTACTCAGCGATCAGACACCACAACTCTCTGTGCTTGGCTGCAGAGTGATGGAAAGAAACCTCTGCCAAAAAAAAGACACGTGGAGCTACAGCCCAATTCCAGACTACTATTAACTTGTTTAACTATGGAAGAGAGATGAAGAGCAAGACCCGCCTCAGCTCTTTTATAAAAAGTGTCACAATACTTCATGTAAAGGATGAGGACTGTAGCCAGCAGTACTTAGCCAAATTAATTGAGACCTGGAAAAAATAGCATAACATAAAGTTTAGTATTAGCTAAGCAGCTAGGAAGCTGATTTCTAGGAGCACTTACTGGCACATCCCCATTTAAAAAACTTCCAGTAAAACACTGCTGCTCTTACAGACATATTAATTTCCCTTTCTTGTGCACAGCTATTCAGCTCTCCTGGGCAGTGGCAGTGACTGTTCATAAAGCAACTTTCAAACAAGTGTTTTCTATTAGAAGAGACAAAGAATTTCACGACAAAGTTTCAAAATACAATAAATAATTCACCTTCTAGATGATACTGATCTATTTCACTGGCTAGTTTGGTGAATTGCCATTCCTACTTGAAAGCTTAGTGAGGCACTTATGGAAACAACCTGAAGTACTGCCACACACCATTCACACCTGTTAGCACCACTCCTTCCACCTGCTGAAGAGCTGGGTAATTAATGTGGAATATCTTACTAATGCCAAAACACTGCAGTTACTACCCCTACCAGCAAGATACACAGATATATTCCACCCTCAACCTCTGTTTCACTCTCTGTCTTTCAGGGCACTGCAGATACAACAGCCAATGGCAAACATCCTTACTTTTGCCAATGCATTTTTCCTGATTATGACACCTTTTTCTTTCAACAAACAGATTAGTGTGCTGTAGCAACTGTTTGTCCCCTATTAAATGGATAAATATCAGCAAAAGTAAACGCAAAGTACACAAAAGAAGAAGCAATCTATATGAAGACAGAAAAGAACTAAAAAATACAACACTCCACTTTTCTTTAAGATAGTTTAAACATCTGATCCTTAGGATCTTACCAAACTGCTAAGATAAGAACAACGTCTAGCATGGGTGCTGTTCAAATTCTACTAACAAAGGTCCAGCTGCAATTCAATACAGGACATATGAAAAAGCAGTACCAGAAAGCTTAATTCTTTACACATTGCACCTAAACAGTATCTATACTTTGTAGCAGCCCATTATCTGCATAGTCTTGACAGCAGCTGTGACAACTTTCAGGACACTTCAACACTAGCCACATTTAGTCTAACTGGAATATGAGGTGATGATACATCCAGGGCAAGATGCATTCAGAACCAATATATCTCCTTGAATATCTGGTAAAACTGGTACAAAAAATCAGCTCAAGTTCAGCCAGAAATTTCATGTCCTGTGGGACTTTTTCACAATAGCAATAGAACAGCTTTACAAAAATGGCTGCACCATCCCAGTGTCCCATGTGCAAGGCACAGAAGCCAGATGTTATGGATCCAGAGGCAACAATCACTGCCCAGTACAGAACATCACAGCCCTACGTGGTAGCCTTAAAACTGCAAACCTGGTTAGCCAAGATATAATGGTTAATTCTGCTCATTCTAAGCTGATGAGACAAAAAGATTTAACCCTGAAGGCAGCTGCTTTGTAATCCATCATGAATCCTCAGCATAAAGTATTTTATAAAACTTTGCCTTTCACAGACAACATTACTGCCAGCCCAAAAAAGTATGGTAAAAAGATAGTAACTTCATTAAGTTCCCCAGAGCCATACATATTCAACACAGTGAGCAACCCAGACTTCAGAACCATTGTGCCTGCTGGTGAATAAAATGCAACATCTGGAAGTCCCTAAGTGCTCCCACTGAGCGGTATAACTGAAACCAGAATTTTGTCTGGTAGCTTCAAATTTTAACTTCAGTATCTTTAGAAGACCATCTTTGCAGATCTGACTGCATTTGCCTCAGATATTGAATCAAAAGCCCAGATGAAATCCAGCACCAGTATGTTTCATCACTCGACAGGAATTCAGCCTCTCAGAAGTCACAGATGATTCTCGCCACCCTACAACTGAAGTCTCGATGTTTTAAAGACAGACTGAATAAAATACAATGCAAATACAGGTGCAGTAATCAAATACCATATTCTTAAGTTATCAGGATAAGATTTGTTAGCAACACATTAAAACCCATACTCTTCTCAAGGGAACCCAACAATCAAATTCAGATTTGCTTCATCAATTTAATTGTTATTTTTCTGCATTCTTGGAGCAGAGACATAGCAGAGTAAAATATACTTCTAACAGAACTTCGTTTTTAATACTATAAAATGCAATAAGACAATACAATAGTTTAGCCAGTATACGGATTGAAATACACCCTCTGGGAGGACAACTACTCAGCACAGCGTTTGGTGAAAGCCCAAACCAACCGTGATGGTTCCTAGAAAGTTTCCTCAAAACTGCATCGGCACAGTATATCCTGTTTGACCATGGGTCAAATTCTGATTTCTGTGCCCAGAGGGCAGGACCACGTAAATCTGTCGGCAGTGCAGTTGAACAGACACTTCATGATTTGACAAGATATCACATACAAGGTTTGTGGGAAGTCAGGAGAAACAAGTAGGTTCTTTTAAGCTTTCACATGTCTGAAGTTTGAGAATGCTTCATGAAGACCTTCAAAGCTGATTGCAAAAGCACTTCAAACCCAGCGAGGTAAAGAAAACAACTCACATTTGGTGTACAAATAGCTAGGAACCATGAACTGGCTGCTGTCTCCAAGCACAGCAGTCATTTTAGCTCTACTCTTCATTTGTACTGGGTGAGACAGCTCAGAAGATGGAAAATGCCCACGAACTTCATGGGAACACAGTTGTGGAGTTATTTTCTGTTTTACGCAAAGAGAGTGCATTGCATTTAGGCACTGCCTAAGGCAGTGCCATTTAGGCACTGGGGTAAACTTTGGTGAATGATGACCTTTCACTTACAACTTTCTCTCTTTCAGCCTTTTAGTCTATTTCATGAACTGTGCTGCCTGAAAAACTAGAAAAGGAAAATATTTATCTGAAATAAAATGATTCACAGAAATGATATGCTTAATCATCTAAGAAGGAGTCATATATCTCTGCTAACACATAGCTTTAAATCCAAAGGGAACTTAATATAAAAATGGTTAATAAATGACTCATAAATGCCTAGGGATTTGAGAAGGCTAGTGGATATTTCTCTGTGAACCCTAACAATTTGACATCTACGCCTATCAGCTAAGGACTTACATGCAACTGCGCAAAGGGAAGAGAAAATACTGTAGTAACAGTTTACAGCCCTTTTGTGCTGTTTCACTGATGGGAGAGGGGATGAATGCAACGCGTTTCAGGAATGAACGCTGCTAGAAGAGCGGAGTCAGTGTTTCTGTGCCATTTCAGGCTTCCTCCGTGGGGTTTCCAGCGGAAATCACCACGGAGCGCACACGCATCGCAGTAGCGATGGGTACACACGGGCTGTGCAGCACCGATAACTCACGTGACTGGCACACACCGGGGCAGCCGGAGCCTCCGTCCCGGCCCCCGAGCACCGGCGCTTGTGCTGGCACCGGCAGCGCGCTCTCCGGGATTCACTGCGTCTGCCCCTGCGAAGCTCAGCCAGAGGAGAAGATAACGGGCGCAGCCGAAGGGAGGATGCGGGCAGCTGGCATTCGCCCCCGAGAGGAGCGAGGGCCGCCAGCCGCCGTCCGCAGCACGGGCGCGGGGAGGCGCGGACCGGAGCACCGCAGCACCAGGCGAGCGGCTGCGCTGCCCGCGGGCTGCTCCGGGCGGGCCGGAGGGGACCCAGCGCTGCTCCCCCCGCCCCGGGGCTGCCGCC
>VXAY01002359.1:832482-849435 GCA_013399855.1 Oxyruncus cristatus
CCCCCCGGGGGCAGGTGCGGGGCCGGGGCGCGGGAGGGAGCCCGAAAAGGTATCCCAGCGCAGGTATCCCTCTCTCCGTGCATGTGGCCACCCCCAAAGGATGCTCGCCCAGCAAGGCTGCTGGTTTGGTTCGACAGGGCAAGAGCTACTCCTGGTGTTAACCACTTGCCAAGGGGAAATGGGACCCTGGTCGCCAAGTTTCATAAGAAATCAACTCTCTGGTCACACCCATTGTCCTTGGAGCTGGTAGGAAGCATCCTCCAAGCAGCAAGGGTTGCTGTAGACCCTGCACGGAATGAGGCTGGGTGTCTCCCAGTCCTGCCAGCTGGCATGGCATGCCTATTTCTTCAGTAAGGAAAACTCAGCCGATTCACAACTAAGCTGAGCCATTTAAGCCCACCGAAGTTGCACAATAGTCACAGTTCTGCCCCCCAAGCAGAGGGATCAGAACTTCTGTTAGTAGGAATACAACTTTATGCATTAACACCAAGCTGCAATGTGGAAAACATACGAATGCTGTGACACCTGTGCCTTAAGGTCTTTGGAAAAGAATACTTACATTCTCCTCTGCAGTGCAGAATTTTCATCATTCAGTTAACATCAGCAGACATGGGAAAGGAGGTAGCCATGAGAGATCACACAGCTAGTGCATGGCAATCCCTGTAAAACGAAATTGAAATCAAACCTGAGGAACTTCAGGTGTGATACTTGAAAGGCAATGATGCTGCACACCTGTGAGAGCAACATCTGAAGCTGAAAAGGCGCTAAGACATAAAACCCAAGATGGTCAGTTAACCTTTAGTTAGACTGTTGTATTGGGGAATTAAATGTTGCAAGAACTCCTTATGTCCTCCCCAAGGAGACTCTTTGGAGATAGTTGGCTGTAAGACACAGCAGGTAGCAGTGTGATATGAATTCACTGCAGCTTCTGCATGGTTCCTACTACTGTTCTCCAAGTTTACTGAAGATACTAAAGGCAGCAATGATAACATTACATCGTAGCCCAGAGTTTAGGTATTCTTCTGCAAAGTAAATATTTCCCAATAAAATGAATTATCTGAAATGTGTTAAGTGCCACAGAATTGCTTTAATTAACTATTAAAGACATTATTTTAGACATTTCTGTCATTCAACAGGTGCTGAGATGACATTTGCTTGGAGCTAAAGCTCAGTAAGAAAGTACTACTGGATTGGAGAAGTTTTCTTGCTCTTGAGAAATTTGACACAAAAAGCCACTGCAAGATGGAAAAGGAGACTCAATTCACTTTGCAAACAATCCATATAAGGCTTATTTTGGGAAAACGCAGTCTGATGTTGCAAGAAAAAAGAAGAGTAAGTAGCCTCAGTGACTAGGGAAGCGTTCTGCCTCAACACAAGGATGGCAACTTGTTGCAGACAGCAAAGAAAACACACATTGCATTGGTGAGAAAGAATAAAGAAAATTAATGGTTTCTTCCATTTGATATGTGCCTGTATGTTCTGGAAAATGATTTTAATAAAATCATCACCATAATCCAGGTCAGGAACCTCTGGCCATCCCTTGGCTTTGGGCACAGTGCTGTTACTCCTGCTCAGAGGTGGTCAGGTATGTGGTCAGGCGATAACAGCCTGTGCTCTACAATACTTCTCCCTTCACAACTACTCATGGGCGAGCGAGGGGTTGAGCAAATATGCAGATACTTGTCAGTGAGCAGTTGGCTGCTGAAATCTGTTAGCAGACATAAAGAAATGAAAGAGCCAGCTGTTTCCACACCACAAACATTTTCAAGGCTGCAGGAAAGCAAGAAATATCCACAAATACTGAAATAGTGAGCAAAAAAAGTGCAGTTGGATTAAATATAACACATTTTTTTATTATCATCCTCTTAAGTAAACCTTCGGCGTTAGTCTGGGAAAGGAGCTCTGTCAAAGACGAGCTGAGTCTGCTGCCTCTCAGTTTGTCACATGCAGTGCAAAGCACAAGTGTCCAGGACTTAACATGCATGTGGTTGTTTACCAAAAAGCTATTATGCAAAAGTAATTGTTTTGTTTTGTTTCCCAGTTCCTCTGTATTTCAGAAGCATTTTAGTTTTCAGATTTCAGTCAGTTGTTAGACAAGGCCACTGCACTTACTAAGAGGCTTTCCATTTGATTTCAAGTACCCCCTAGTGTGGTTCTGCTAAAAAAAGTATCTATGCTATATGCTGTTAGTTCTCCACCTTTAAAAAATTGTTAGCTTGATAAACATGTATTTGGTATTAGTAAAATGGCAACAACAGCAGAGTTGTAACTCTGTATATTCAGTTAGTCTTGGGCTGGAGGCCTGGATTTATAGAAAGAAGTAATTCTTACAACGTGAGTTTGAAGTCTATTCCTTCAACTACTTAAGACTGACCCCAAGAGATGGATGACTGTAACGTCACTGATGAAGAGCAATTTTAGCATAGAATATAATGGCTGGCAGTAACTGTTTGGAGTGAGTTTCCAACTGGAAACCAGCATTGGATCTGTAAAACTTTTGCTCAAAGTTCAAGAATGTTTGGAAAAATTTTGTTTCAATACCACCGCTAACAAGAAGCAAAACCTTCCATTTGCAGTTGCATTAAATAACAAGACCATATGAGTTTTCTCTGTTTAGCAAGAGTGTGAAAATTATTTTGATTCACAACTGTGTGTGAGCTTGAATAGACAACAGTTCCACTTTCTCACAAATGCATCAAAGAATCAGCTCCCCCAATGGTCATTTCCCACAGCCATATGGCAAAACAAAAGACAGTGAAACTCAGGTTATGTTTGCTTTAACAAGTTTGGTAATCTAACGTTTCTAGTACTGCCTTTTGAAGCAGATTACAGAAATGCATCATTTTATATACCTGTACTGGAAAGGTTACCCAGTATATGGTCTTAGTTTTCTAATGCAGAGATCTGATGTCACTATGTGGGAATTCCAGTTCATGCCAACAGGTTACTCTTAAGTGTAGTGTTTAAATATTTTACCTAAGTTTCCTTTGTCCCTTAAATGGTCATTAATTTGATCAGTGAAAAAGTCATTTTCATTGACATAATGCCTTGCTGCTGCCTCTTCTGTTGCTGACCACAACTGCAGTTCTGTCCTATTATCAGCACACAACTGCAAAGTGAAACTAACTGCTGTGGCTTTTTATCATCTGAGGTGCAAAAAAAACGGAAATGTACTGTATAATGTAGCTTCATTTTCTCTTGGGCTTTGGAATCTTTCCTGCGTGCAATGACATGAATCCTCCTGTCCCTGTGGCCCATCTTAGCTTATAGTACAATTTTAAGTGTCACTAACTGCTGATGCAGCTATTTGCAAAACATGGAATTTAGGAACCTCCATTGCTACTGATACCACAAGAAAGTTGACTCTTTTAACGTGATTCTAAGTGCAAGTGCCTTTTAGATTGGTCCAGCGATTTAGAAACTTTTAAGACCTTGCTCTTCACTTCCCAACTAATTCCCACTCGGTCTGGTTTGTTACAAATGACAGCACTGCACAATATTTAATGATTCTGCTACCTGCAGAACATGAGACAAAACCCACTCACAGGCACCTGCCTTTTGTAGGATGATTATGATGGCTCTTGAACACGGTTCAGCCTACCAAGGCAGAAGTCACCCTCACAGGACTAAGGAAGGCTGTTACCTGTACTACATCTGGGTTACTTGACCTCCTTTCATGTGACAGTGGACGAACTCACCAAATATATCATGAAGATATTTCTCTTAAGAGAAATAAGTTTCCATCCCTTCAGCTAACCTCCCTCTAAGGGACCAAGTGTGGTGTAGCTGCCCGAGAGAAGCATCGTTGGTATCAACAGGGCTCTTTCAGCAAGGCACCTAAGAGGGTTACAGGGTGGCTATAAATATTTCAAGCTTCCTGCAATGACCTGCTCTCTGTAGGCTTTCTATATAAATTTTACTGTTTCTGCTAGATTTTTAAAGATGTAGGTTCGTCATTGAAGAGCTATGACTGACTGAGTGGAACTGTTTTTGTTAATCAATTAACATATGTGTGTGTGTCTTTAATGAATCAGGATCAAGTAGGTAATTAAGTGTAAACCTCCAACACCGGGCAAACATTGATCCTCTTTATAAAGACTTATTACTAGAAACCAAACTGCTTGTAGACTACAGGCTTTGTAGTTGTTTTACAGGTTCAGCAAGGTCAGAATATTTTTCCTCAATTACAGAATTACAAAATACCAAATCTGATCCCATATTTAGTTACCTTGCAGGGGCAGAATTCTAGTCCTTTTAGAGTGTTAATTATAAGAAGTTGAGAAGAACAGAACAGTGCAGGGAAAAAAAAAAGTCTGCTATGTTGAAAGACCACCATAGTATTCAAGTACACAATTTCAGTGGAAACGATTTATACATATTTATGGTATCTCTGACCAGGACATGCAATCACATAAGTAGCCAGAAAAATTGAGTATGTCTGACCTCACTCCTGTTTGAACTCCAGAGACACACTCCTCTTCCACCCTGCACCTTCAGATTTTGTATGACAAGAAGTATTTATTCATCCAAAACAGTTTCTTTTGGGAAATGTGGCTTTGCTTTGTGAATAGGCATAAAATTTACTGGCAGTTTTTATGTGGCACTATTAGGCTGCTTTTAAACTTGTATAATGGTAAATGCAAAGAGGTCTCTGACTAATGTTTAAGGCAATAGTCTGGACACCTGGGTTGATTCCTATTCTGCAGAATTTATCTTTGTCTGACTTTGCTGTGGAAGATGGGAAAGACTACATCCTCACCATGGGTGTAGTTTAAAGGTGTTCAAATGTTTAGTTCACAAGGTCCAAATGACTAAGAAGGGTAGATATGGCTTTAGGTAAATATTTGTAAGAACAAAAGAAATTAATACTAATTTAATAATTTAAATAATTTTAAACTGTTTATCGGTCTCAGATCTGGAGTTTCACTAAAAGTTTACATCTAAATACTGTATTCCATTTTCTGATCAGCTGTATAATTGCCATTAAATCATTCTCCCAATAAATGATTTAAATATTTTCTCCTTTAGTATGGTACAAGTGTAAGAGCAATACTGTTTATAAGACATTCAAACACTGCATTAAGAACAGCATTACAAATACCTAGCTAGAACATAAAGGAATTGTTCTTTTCACTTCAGCTGAGCAAAACTAAACCCTTGAATTTGTGACAGCTGTATTAGCCTCTTAGGAGAAGATTCACACCTGTTTAAGCACCTTTATGGAGCAGAGGCATTGCTCAGTGATTCACAAGACACTCATCCTGTAAGTGCTCTGGCACCCACAGGACTACAGACATGTTTAAATTCAGAGTGCTTTTCTTAAGTGTGCAGAAACTAACAAGTTTGGTGTTTAAACCTTTCAGTCTGCAAAGCTGTTATGAATTCTCAAGCATGGCAGCACTGAGAACTGCAGCCCTTCTAAGACTCATTCTTCACGTCCTCTCTCTGCTGACTCATTAGGTTCATTTTAGAAATTCTCATAAATTTCTAACATGGAAGCTGCAAGGAAAATCACGTCAAATCAATTTCAGGTTTATCTTAATCACTGGGTGACTGATGTGTTCTCAATTTCAAAATATTACTGCATTATCAATTACATTAAGCTTACATTGCTGAGACACTCCATTTGGTATGACTGAGACAATGTCATGCATGATTTAATTGCCACACCAACCCATTTGTAAATAGGCTGAGGTCCATTCTTATGAAAAGAAGATATCTATGTCATGTTTTGCATTGGTGAAAGTGCATATAAAAATAAAACTACAGGTCAAGAAGGCTTTTCCCTTTTAAGTAGGAATTCTACCTGTTCCACATAGCACTTGACATGTGTGCACCATTAGAGCCATCGCTTTTGTTCGAAAAAGTTAAATATAAAATAACAGAAGCTTAAGGTAATTCCTTAGACTGTGATTACAGTCTGCATTTAGGAATATTCAGAGCAATGTGAAACTTTTAGTGAGAGCTCTACCTGCACATTTTTCACTGTACTTAGTGATAATAAAGGCAAGATTAACTGTCTTCATGGTATTAATTCTCACTTTTATGTCCCATACCTCCATGGCACATACTCTTCTTCCACAGTGAGCATATTTTACCATTTGTGGAAGTCAACCAGGTCAAGATCCTGACCTTTCCATTTTTAAATGCTGTTTTTCCATGATGATCTATACAAAGTGTACTTGGCATTGAGGATTGCATTCCAGGAGCCTTCTTTTTCTTTTCTAAACACATAGTCTGCCTGATTTTTCTACTGCCTGAAATGATTAATAGGATAGGTCTCATGACTTCTAAATTTTATTTTAAAATGCGTTTGGCCTGCTACCTCACAGGTACAAATTCCCAGTGGAAATGAACTGAGGTGAGACATGAATGCAAATATACTTGAATGGGTAATGCTCTTGGGTGAAAACTGGATGCTTTGTCATATTTTCCTTTTTTACAAGCAGATGCTGCACAAATGTCTTTTCCTTCATGAAAATGCAGAGCACATAGACTATAAGGTCTATGGTATAAAAATAAACAATAAAAACAGCCAACCTGCCTTTACCTCTGCCAGACCTCTTGGGCACTGCAAATGCTGTCACCTCCTTTGAAAAGGGAAACAATAACCATAACCAAAGAATGAAGCAGGCAATAGAAGTAAGGCAGAAAGCCCAGGATACAGTTGACGTTTTAATAAAGCTTTCAATAGAGTAGAGGTCCAATCCAGAGCAGTAGGAAGTAATGGCTGAGCCTACCACTGCCCACTTCATGGGTTGCTTGCTTGGGATGCAGGAAGATGCCTATAGTGATGTACTGCTGCCCTGGTGGGAAACAACTGCTCTGGAGACTGGAAACTCTGCATGGCTGAACAGGAGCAAAAAGGATAAATGTGTGGGGCAGGATTCAGCACTTTCCTTTGTGGAGGAAAGAAATTTTTTTTCTTTCTTGCTCCACTTGAGAAAAAAAATGGAAGAGAAGATGCAAATCTGATTGCTGGAGTTTGCAGTCAGAGCACTCAGCTTGTGGGAGAGATTGAACAGGAAAAGCATCCACCAACTTGCATATCCCTAACTACAGCCAGAAACTGCAGCCTGTGGCTTCTGCCTATATCTTTTCCTTCTCCTCACCATTGAATTCTGCCTGTGCAGGTGAGGGAATTGACCTCAAATGTCACAGGAAAAGCAGAGGCCTTTCCTCTGCTCCCTCTTAGACTGCTGTTCCACCACCATGCCAGAAAAATGACTGGGACCCCACAGCACCAGCCCAAGCCCCGAGTACAATCTGACTGAGCCACATCAGGCTTTTCTGCCACCAGTGCAGTCTAGTTCCTGCCACAAACACTCACACAACAGCTCTTAAACCCTGTTACTCAGAGTAGAAACATGGTCACATCATGAGGTTTTGGGCTAAGTTTTGTTCTCTATTTCTCCTCCTGCCTCTCACACAAAGTGTCTGAAACCACTTTTGGTTTAGCTACACACACAAGTGCTCACATGAGACCGAGTCTCCCCAGTCTGCCATCAAAATGCAGAAAAGTTTAAGGTGTCTCCCACAGCCCCTCTGTAATCTCATCTGGACTCTGCAAAACCACTATTGCCAGAGCTGGTTTAGTTGTGGAAAACTCTCAAATGGATGTAACCCGGCATTCTGTAAAACATCCACAGACCTGTGTCTTCCAAGCTAGAACACTCTTGGTCCCACCCCCGCTTCTGAGTCAGAGGAATTGAACAAAGTGCTACACCATAAACATGTGTCAGAAAAAAAAGGTAAGCAGGCATTCTGAAATTTACTTTCTAGGGTTTATTTTTCCGAAGTTTACTGCTTTGTTCTTCCCTTACAGGGGAGATTGTAGAATAAAAAGGGAAATAATTGTATTGTCTCCCTCCTATTCAGTCACAAACAGGTAAAATATATCTATAAAAAAGAAAATCTCAACAACTCACAAGGATGCATTGCCAGGAGAAAGAGGGGAAAAAGTCATCACTGAAGTATAAACTCTTTGCCTAGAAGCTGATTATAACCAATTTATGTAAGCAAAAATCCAGAGTGTAATCTAGTTTCTGTAAGTATAGAACCTGCCACTGTGTCTGATTTTCATAAAGTTTGTATGCCTTCAAGCAATCACTTGATGTTTACAAACAGCAACACTAGATTTGCAATAGGCTTAATTTTAATTTAAATTTAGATACAAAATAAACTAAAAATAATTGTATTTTAAACAAAAGTCCTTTTTGCCTATCCAGCAATAAGGGCAATTTGAGGTCAAATTCAGATTGTAACTCATATGATGTAAATGAAAGCAGCAGGCTGTGCGAGCATATTACACACTGGAGAATCAAATGTCTTCTTTCTGATGGATTTCTTGAATTTTTGGGGTGTATGGTAACATCTATAAATAAAAATTCTTATACAGCAACAGAGTACAGAGATACTAATATTAGAGAGTGATTTGTTATAAAATGAAAGCACAGATGGGCACCACAGCTACGTAATATCTTATGGAGAGAGCTACCCTTGGAGACCAACTGAAAATCTCAATGGGAACTTTTGCCAGCACCAGCCAATGTAAAATTATTCTGCCCCATGGACTGTAACAATTGCAGGTGCCAACATATCCCTCCTTTTTCTGTACTCATAAATAAACACATTCAACAAGATGGAATAAGAAGTACTCTGCTTAGGGTAACTATATACGTCATGTAATTAGAGAAGAGTGTTAAAAACTGGCTTGCAACTGTACTCTGAAGCTGTTATCAGATTCTTGATTTCAGTCGATAGTGACGGTGTTACCATCGACATGTAGTCGATCACGTTATTGAGACTGACCAAATCTCATTAAAGTTAATAAGTCTAAATCCACTGACTTCACTGGGCTCTCACATTCTCCTCTGCATAAGCAAAAGGATTCCAATTTACTTACTACTGAAGTATATTTTCAATATGAGGGACAAACTCTCTCCTGAAGTGTACACACATATTCTCATTTGACTTCCACAGATGCTAAATTAAAGTGGCAGGGGGAAGATGCAGCCCTAATATCTAAGAGAAGATTTTTACAGTAATTACCACCTCCTTTTATATATATAATACCTTTTGCTTTACCATCTGTGCAGTGGAACATAGAGTCCCTCATTTCCCCTGGTGCAGAAAATCAAGTTTAAAAGAAGGCCTTCCCTGTCACCTCCTACAGTGGGAACAGTCATGTAGAATGTTCTTGATCCAGCTTTTGCCCTCATAATAAAACCATTTTGCCCATAATAATAAACTACTTGTTTTTTCAAATTTACTTATCAGCTGTGATAAGTCACTGTAGCATTCAGGCCCAAATGAGGTTCCACTGCAGACCCACTGTTGCTTATGAGTTTATAAGGCAACAAGCTACTGGGAATGACTCATGGGTGGATCAGAGACAAGGAAATAGAAATTCTTCTACCCACATTTGGAGAGTTGACGGGACAGGAAAACTGGAAACACTTTGGCACTACAAGCTCTGCAAGCAGCAGGTACTGTTCAGAGAGGGTACCATTTTCATAAACAATGGTTCTTAAAAGAAGACTACATTCAGAAAGCTGAAAAAAGACACAACTTTGAATGGTGACACCTAAAGGAGCCCTAAAATCATCAGAAAATACAAGTATTACAGGCTGCATTAGTGTACTACCTGGGACTTGATACTGCATGTGCACACAGGCATTTACTGTGTATGTATTTCTTCCAGAGCAGTGGGCTGAGTAGCCACATACCAAAATCTAAAAATAAGTCTCTGGGGTCAGCATCTGCCTACATGGTACACTGTCCAGGTGGCTTTGGCTGCACCTCTGGGCCCATCACAATTAGACTGCTGCTCTGTTTTCTCAGTTGCTCTGTCTTCCTTAAGGTCATTTCTTCAGCTTTGGAATAAGACCTTTCTTCCCTGTTCAGCCATAAGATGACAGGAATCCGTGATACTTAACAGCACCTTTGAGAGATAATAACAAAAACACCAGGGGCTAACATCAGGATTACTTTAATGACTAGAATGTAATTATTTATGACTAATGGCACGTTAATAATTATAGTTCTCTGAATTCCCAGTTTAACATGCAGGGAGTCCCCGACTGTGTCCTTAAATGTTGTTTTATGTGGACCCCAACAGCTTAAAATTTCTAGGCCCACTTTCTCATCAAATCACACTTACATAGAAGTGGAATGATGCATGCAAATCAGGCACAACACATGCCATAAAAAAAACCGTAGATATTACAGTCATTCCCTCCTCATAGGCTCACACCGTAAAGTCCGCCTTTAAAGTTCTCTCCCTACACATATTTCACTTTGGGGGGTGACACTTGAGTTTTTGCCAGCTGATTAGTCACAGGTGGGAGAAAAGCTCTGTCCCCGTAAATGGTTTCCCACCTATAGTGAAAGTTACAATTAGATGATTAAATCAGAAAGAAAATTAATAATCCGTTAATACTAAAACCCCAATTCACTTGTTATTATTTATTCCATTTTATATTCTCTTTTTACCTCAATTTACCTCAGATTAGGTAAAGAAGCCTTTGTGTAGAAAAGGCAAAAATGGTCATAGGAGTCATGAGAGTTCACCTAGTTTACCTCTGTTGTTGGAGGCAGGGCCAAGGATATCTCCAGGCTTGGTGTTATGTCCCCTACCCTCCACCTTTTTTTATCCCTGGACTAAACTCTAGTTTTTCTCATCACAAGAAGATTTACCTTTACAGTAACATCACCATCTTGGTGCTCCTATCTAGGTATGAGACACTCCTGTATCTTTCTGCTGCTTACCTGGTTACTCTTCTGTTTCATATTTGGGTACCTAATTTCTCCAAAATGCAGTGTTTTGGACCTGGACCGAATGCCAAGTGGTGAATTTCAGACCATTTCTTATATGTGTGAATACTGTTATTTTCTGAATCAAAGCACTGCAACCCTTCCCTGCACAGGACAGCTTTCTCTTGAAATTTCCTTCTGTTTTAGCCAGCTGATTGACACCTAGCCTTTGGAGAGTTTTCAACTGGTTGTGTACTCAGCTAATGATGATTTCATCTGGAGCCTGCTGCCTTAGTCTGTTTATGAAAATGTCACGTGGGAATGTGTTGTGAGTGTGCCTCGTATCAGGTATAGCATGACCCTGCTCTGGAAGGTCAGCTGGTCTGTCAAAGAAGAAAATTCCACTGCTTGAAAGCAAATGCTTTGACAGATCTATTGCTCAGGCAATCTGGGCTACACAGTGTGCAGAGAAGAAACAAGATGCAAAACTCCCCACAGATTTATATGCCTCTCCTCTTCTGAGTAATTGCCAGTACCTCTAGTTTTTCATGCCCTCTCTGTCTCAGTGCGTCTTTGATTGCTGCACACACCTTAAAGGCAACCGTATTCCAGCTTTCTATTGCTGCAGTGAAATAAAGAGACTTGAGGTCATATGCTCCCACCTCTCCCATGTCCTCTGCCCAGCCTGTGACCAAGTCCAAGTGCAGCTCCAGAACCCCACTGGTTTTTAGTGACAGACACAAAGACACACAGTAATAAGGGACTGAAGAATCCCCAGGAAAAGTGTAAAGGTGCTGCAGAGTGTAATGTCTTGCTGTGCTTCAGACACTCTGGTCTGTAGGCTGAATATTTCAACCCCACAGACGGGGATTGGAGCTTCATCCTGGGAGAGAGGGATTCGTATGAACTCCTAAACAGAAAGCTGAGCTGGGGTTTCCAGCATTTCAGATGCATTCCCTAGCCGTGGGGCTGCAGGATGAGGTGTGCACATGCTATTTCCTTTCACTGCTGAGGGATGCTTTCCACAAGAACCATGCCTCAACCTGTCAGGCAGACTTGGAAAGTATCAGACTGTGCTCTGCAAGTAAGTCAGAAGGATGAAGACTGTGAATCCTAAAAGGGTCTAAGCATTACTTTTGTGCACTGGTACTTAATACTGTCTAAAATGAGAGACTCTGGGGCATCTCAAGAAGCCAAAATGTGATCACTTAGGGCACTGGTATAAGTTTAGACAGCAGCAGGAGACTATCAGAGTCAAAGTCCTCTGAATGTTAATTTTGTAGGGAAGTAGCAGTCAGGTATTTCAGCTTTAAGTGGTGTTAAATCCCATTGTTGGTCAGTGAGAATTTTTATGCTCTGCTGCTTTTGTCTCATTTGCTGAGGGCAAATACAGGGTAAAGGTCCAGAGTGGAAGCAGAGGACTGGAGGGGAGAAGAGAGTTAGGCACAGGTTCAAAGCAGTAAAGTGGGTAGAAACACCTAATCAGTGATGTAACTATCCAAAGTAGCTAAATATGGAGATAGACAAATAGACAAAACAATTCCCATAGAACTGTGTTAAGGAATAGCTCCAAGGAACAAACAATACAAGTTTATTATGTTCCTGTTGAGGTCAAAATGTGTCTGTTTTACAAGGAATATTGAGCATGTCACCTACAGAGACCACTGCATATACTTTTTTCCAGTTTGTAGCTAATATTTGTCCATGAGTGGGAATAGCACAGAAGGGATGAAAGGAGTCCAGCACAGCTCAGCCATCAAAAGTTGAGCATTGATCATACCCATGCTTGAAGTTAACAGGTGTTCAGATTTCTAGAGATTCTATATTTCTGTGTCTGCCAATCAATGGAACTTAATATACTGTCTGAGGATTTCCATAATAAAAAAGATCCTGTTGAGAGATGAGGGCAATAGGACAACAAAAGGCCTTGAATGAGACAACTTCTATTAACAATGGAGAATTTGGGATCATGGTGGAATCATATCAAATACAGAACTCCTTCAAGCTTAAATGCAGGTATAAGATGCTGCACTGCACCACCAAGAGACTGGGGTCTGTTTCCCAAACAGTTTCTACCATATGATTCTCTATACCTGCACTGTTACCACGTCAGAACACTACACCCAGTTTGTAGAGTCGTGACAGAAATCAGTGTTTGTACATGTGTTATAGCTCTAAAACGTTCAGCTAGAATGTTCCATGACTGTAACATTTAGCTATTCTTGTATATGGCTCCTGGAAGATCAAGTTTTTTAAGTCAGAGCCTAAAAAATACACTCCTCTCCCACACACATTGTCTTTATGTACATATAGGACAGCAACATTCAAGAGTTGTCCTGCTGGCAGCACAAACATTGGAGATTAAAGTAAAATGCAATATGCTGCAAATAAATAAAAGTTTAAGAGTTTTTCCCAGTGAAAGCTTTTCAAATAGAAGTATCATACGCTTAAAATCATACATTTCTTTCATTTAAAAATCAGAAGGAAAAAGTCAGACTTCTTAGAATTTGGAATGTTCTGCAATTATTTATTTCACATTAAACTTGGCATATCATTGGGTTAATTAGCCCTGTTGATACCATCTTGCTACTGAGATGTTTCATGTCTAGTTTTACATTAGACACCACATATTAGTCACAGTAGCCCACTCCCTCCCAGTCTTACTTATGAGTATAATTGACTACATTTAGTCTATATTTAACCCTCCATATTGTTTGTTGCCCAGCCTATGGATACAACAAGTTGCCTTCCCAGCTTTTCATCTAATGTTTTCAGACTTTCTCTGAAGTTCTGAAGCTGCACACACACTCAGCAGAAACAGCAATATTTAAGTCAGAAAACAACACTAACAAGGTGAAAAACAAGTGCATCTCATTCTTCAGTGGGGCATCTCCTCTTCACGTGGATTGATAAGAAAAAAGAAGCAGGATATTACTTTCCAAATGGTCAATATCAGAATACAATACTTTCAGGAATGAAGGGAAGTCTTAAAGGCAGGAAATTTGGTTTGGGGTTTCAGCCTTGGCATGGATTTTTATGGCAGAAACAATAGTGAATTACTTTGGAAAGATCAAAAATCCAGTTAAAAAAGCAGCTGTACTATTTGACATAGACTATTTCAGCATTCTTGCAGAATGCCAAAATACAAGGATATGTTCACTTTTTTTTTGTGTATGTTCTCTTTTTTGTATTTCCAGAGATCTGAATTGGTTTTGTACAATGGTAGGGCTTCCCCAAGACAGAGAGGACTTCCTGCTGCTGACAGTATAGCCAAATGAATGGGAAATGTGGGTTTTTAATCTCTCAAGAAGGAGAAAAACTTTTCTAATCCACTATTTTCTACACAATCAGTACAAATGCAGAATACCAAAAGGCAAAATGGTTTAAAGAGGACAATTTAGGACAAGGAATTTCTGAATACCTTTTGCTTAAGAAAAGTGTCTTGAAACAAACATTTAGCCACAGCTGAGCCTTGCAGGATCACAACTTTGCACTTCGGTCACCCAAGTTCCACCTGGTTGCATGCTGGGTGGCAAATCCCTTTTTGGGCACTAGTTTTAAATTGCTGCAGTGTTCAGACACAGCTGATGGTCAGCAGACCCTCCAGGAAAGCCCACAGGCCTGGAATTTAGCAGGCAGAGTGGTGTCACCTCCTGCTAACTCTTAGTAGCCTCCAAACAGGTAGAGATTTTAAACTGCTTGGCACTCTGTTTTCAAGACCAAAGGTGGGAAAGAAACAACGGTCTGTGGTATCACAACTGCTTTTTCAGAAAGTCAAACATTAGAATATTTATCTAGAGTCAGTGCCCTAGAAAAATCGTCTTCTTTGCCAGATTTGCTACATGCTCTTAAGGAAGGTGTGAGCCATTACCAACAGTCTACCCACAAGCTTTGAATTTTTAGGACATCTTTGCCCCCCGAGAACAATTTGCAGGCATTCTTTTCTTTCACACAGTTAAAGTCCTCCTTATTTCCAAAGTGAAATTCCATCCCTCTCTCAGCTCTTCAGTAGTAGTCAAAATACTATGTAATTGTGCTTGCAAAACACACAAATCACACTGATTGGGAAAGCTGGGCTGTGTGCAGGGTGGCACAGGGGGGAAACAGAAGTCCTACTGCTTCAGAAGTGGGAAGGAAGAGACACTTGGCACAGCTGCAGCCGTGGGCTGGCACTACTCTGTGCCTGGTTGTGACCTGGGTGTTCCCATAAGAGCAGTTATTTTATAAGGAAGTGAAAAGAAAAAAAGAAAAGAACAAAGGCATAAACCATGAATTTTAAGGTCTCTAACTTTATAACTCTTATGCCTCACAGAGGACATATTTTATTTCAGATTTGATCCAGCCATTTTCCCCCTTCACAGTCTTAAAATGCTTTCCATATGTTTAACATTCTTCTAATGTATTTTCCATCTATATAATGCATTGTCTATCCTATTTCCATTCAGCCATTTTGTCTAATCAGCAGGACACTCTCTCTGATCCAATAACTAATTTGCCAGCGTTAGGCTCAAACTCCTCTGTTATCTAGGAGTACTCCTATTACTAAGAGCAATTTGCTAATACACTAAAGGTAGCACTGCAGATGCTGGTGTCCTTGCTTTTGCAATATTAATTACTAAGAATCATATTCCACAATGCTCTAGGTTACAGCTGCCCCAAAACATATGCTTATAATTTCCTCCTGGGTTGAAACTTCTCCAGCATAAATTATTTTCTTGTGATCCCAATCTGTGTAAGTGTTCTGGTGCCCAGGACAGTCTGAAGTATATTGGATTGCATTTGTTTCAATTTAGCAGTCCTTGTTGATTAATAGCTCTTAACTCATCTCCTCACACAATTTCCTCCAAGTATTCAGATAATCCATCTTCCACTGCCAGCGTTAAATTAAAGTATCATCTTCCCTTTAGAGAATATCATGGAGAGGCTCCCACTCCCCAGAACTAATACAGTATTTCATACCTCTGTATCCTAGTTCTTCTTACTCAAGCCATCCACAGCCTAATGAACTTCTATTGTTCCCCTTCGGGAGCTCTTCATCCTCCAGACCATTCTCTGCAGAGCAGACACTTAGAGGTCTGAAGAGGGAAATAACTGGTTTACTCTGGTTTGGTTATTGGTACCAAAATGAGCAGAGAACATCTCAGGCTCAGACATGTAAACAGGCAGCAGGGCATGGAAGTCCTGGGGGGAAGAACAGGACTTTTCAAGCATATCCTGCCCCCCCTTGGCTGCCTTCCAGACCCACAGCAGCTCTGGAACTACACTCACATGAACTCTCCCTTCGGAGCACATGGTCTGTAAACCACTTCCTTTATGTTGCCATCCAGCTTAGTGCTTTCCACACTTAGCACAATGCCAGACAGACTTAATATAACCCTTCAGAGAGGTACAGGCTGCTGGCTTCAGCTCCCTGAAGGCAGTCTTCAGAAAAGGAATAAGGTTATGTGATGTATCTTAAGTGGGCTCAGTGTGTGGGCTGAGCCAAACATCAGTTAATAGCAAACCTATCACATCAGGCTCTTCCTAGGAAATCACTGATGGGCTGGCAGCAAGGTCTGATCATCAGAGGTGATTGGTAAGTCAAAGGGTGCCAGCATTAGGTCTTGAGACGGTGAGGTGGTCCTACATGAAATGCTGAGCATCCTCATCTCTGACAGACCCAATAATCAGGGAAAACTAGTGCAGGTAGGGATCACTGGAAGGAAGCGCCTGTGTCCCCTCTCTGGTGTGGAGGCAGACTGCTGCACTCTCCTTTCAGACTAAACCTAAAAAATGCTTCTTCATTTTTTCTTCTCTGATGTCTATTATAGGAACTACAGAAGCATGTTCTCATTCTCTAACACTGAGCCTGTAGGAACATAAATCACCTCCAGATTGGGCTCTGCTATTCCAAAGGTCTTCACACGACGGCAGGCATTACTCAATAGCACTGTGATGGATTTAACATGTAAAAATTAGACATGGGACAAAGAAATACAGTTAAGATTAGTGATCTGTGTGGTCCTAAAATGAGAAATTTTTTTAGTTCAAATGTGAAAGGCAAAATAAGTTACCTAGTAGAGTACTTATGAGCTCCCTCTTGAGGTCTGAGGCTTGAACTTGAAGGTGACTCAGCGGACTGGTGAAGTCAGAACAGGAGAGCAATGCCTATCTTTGGAGGGGGTTTTTTATGCTATTTTTATGCTCCTTTTTTTTTTT
>VXAY01002359.1:849446-1122192 GCA_013399855.1 Oxyruncus cristatus
GGGGGGTTTTTTTTTTTTTTTTTTTTTTTTTTTTTTTTTTTTTTTTTTTTTTTAATGCTCCTGTTCAAGTACACTGAACTAGAAAGCATGAAATCCTCTGGAGTAATTTTCATAGTCCATAATTTTGGAGCTGTTTTAAATGAAGTACACTACGACAGCTTCTGGGAGACTATGAGTTTTCCCAGACCCTTTGACTAACACTGACTTAATTTTGAAGAGTAAGTGGTGTTCTAGGCTGATACCCAGAACATGGGATTACCCTCCACTAGCAAAGAGTGTGACCACCTTGGTGACTTGCAAACTGGCATTTAAAGAGACTTGAGGGAACACTGGCTGTGTCACTACTTCCTACCAGACCCTGCCTCCCCCACCAGGCTGTGTGAATGTGGTCCAAAGGACTTACCACGTGTGGCCATAATCCACAGCCCAAGACCTATTAACAATCACCACTCTAGAGTCTGCCCTCTCATCAACTCCTTCCCTTTCTACTAGAGAGAGCCTTGATTCAGGGATAGAGTTCAGTCAGGTGCAACATGCAGACAGTATATAAAAAAAGACACACAGCACTGCTGCTCTAGTCAGTCAATAACACACCATTAAGTACAACTACCAGTGTGTAGATCCAAAGCACCAAGTCCAGAGTAACCTTTTCCACTTATTTAGTCACTCTTCTTTAACATATTTTCCTTATAATCATGTGCTTCAGCTCCCATCATCACCTATCAGCACATATAGTATAATTTGAAAGTTGAATTTGCCTATTTCCTCATCTACCTATCATCTTTGCAGAGGTATCTGTGGTAGATCATTGCTAGACATCCTTCTTGTTAGTCTTATCCTAACACCTACCAGTCATGTTCTTAAGCACCCATCACTTCAGCTCTCCAGCCAGAACAGTTATCTTCTTGTCTCTTGTGCCAGCTCAGCATTGGGTTCCCCATTTCTACTAAAATTAGCAAGGCTTAGCAGCTATGTGCCTTTGAGAGTTCCAGTCCATCTTTCCACAGCTTATGGAGACAAACTGCACAGGGCACAAAGTAACCATCATGCTAGAACAAGTAAAACCCCCAGCACCTTGGTATTAAAGTACCTTAGAGAGAAACTCTACTAACCTTCTATACACACTATCATTCTCAGTAGCTCAATAGAGCAAGTTCCTCCTGCACAGTGAGCGCTTACTGTTACCAAAGCTGATTTAATTAATTGTTCTGAATAAATTCTGACAACTTACTGAAGCTCTGGAAAGAACGTAACAGTGAAGGAAACAATTCTGCATGTTAGTGGCTGTACAATCTGTTCATCCTGCTGCGCGCATCAAACTTGACAGCCATTTTCAGAACCAAAGTAACTCACTTTAAGTTTGCATTACAGGAAACTTTCGAATATAGAAATGCCAAAATAGAAGAACATTCCCCTCCAAACAATGATGCCAAAAGTGCTGAAAATGGACTGTTTCAATTATTTTAAACCTTATGCTTGGGTGGGGCTGAGGAGGGATTGCCCAATATGTAGTTCCTCGGAGCATCAGTAGGTTGCAGCAGAGTGCTAAACACAACCTGAAACGAGGGTGTTAAAGGACAGGAGCACCACCGGATACTGCTGTGACAAAATGTGCACGAAGTCAACATGGTGATACAGAGGCATCTGGGAGAATTTTGCTCAACAGACTTCAACAATAAGAAGGTGGGCTTAAAATTACCATACACCCAGAGCTTGTTCTTTCTTAGGATGCCAATGTCAGTCTTTGAGCCTCATCAGCCAGTGACATGATGGATTGACATCACTGATTTGGAAAAGTGATGTTTTATTTCTGTGGTACCAGCTCTGCAGTCTGGTTTTGATTAAGGAAGGGGAATGCTGGGGTTAGATTCTTTTCATTTTAGAGTACCACAGTGAAATCCAGCAATTTATGGGAAAAAGAAAATAAGGAAAATAAAAGCAACAGATTAATATGAGACAGTAGATGTATAAAAAGGAGAACAACATAGATAAAAAGTAAATTTTGGCAAAGAAAAAACAACATAATCTAGTACTCCAATAATAAAGCCACCATAAAGAATTGTTTCTCTCTTGATGATACATTTGGCTATAACAAAAACCAGTATTTCAATCAAAGCTCCCAGCAGTTATTAGTGGAGTCTCTGTTCCCTTCAACTGTCCTTTTTCTCTAATTTGATTGTAAATAATAACTCCACAGCTGTGTCTTCTGTAACCAGTTCCATCTCTCTAGGTTCCTATATTTAGACTACATACAAGCATGCACAAAAAGTAACAAAGACATAAAGAGTGCTGCTTAGCCTTTAGCAAAATCATACAAAAGAGCTAATGAAGCTCACTCTAATAAGCTTTACTGAATGACCAGCTGTAAACCTTCGTTTGTATTCCACAAGAGGAATACTCGGTGGCGAGGAGAATGTTACCCTTCCTCTAAAGGTATCGAGTTACTCCCTTTCCAAGTATCACACTTCAATAAGCAGCAGAGATTTCTCACGAACTGAAACCATGCCACTGCAGCAAATGATCCTGTGCAACTGGTTGCACAAAGAAATTTCAGGAGATAAAATTTTTGCTGCTTTTTCTACTCTAAGCCAGCCAGCAGGCTACCTAAAAAATAAACATAGCCATGTTGGTGCTGATAACAGCATCATATCCTCCACTAAAGCCACTATTCCTGCGCTATTGTGCTACCAATGAAGACAGTGGGCAGCAATTATTCCAGCTGCAAGGGAAACAGTCAAGACTTTGGGATTCATGCTTCTCTACTATAAACATGTGGAGCCTCTGGCCAACATCATTTTATGGAAACCTTGGCATATCCCTTGTCCCCATAAGCAAGTGGTATCCGAGAAGCCGTGTATTGGGTTACTCAAGAGTTTACACAGCAGTGTTACAGCACTGACACTTGCCTGAAAGCAGGGCACATCCAGAAAGATACAACTTCCTCTAACAAGCAAATGAATTGTATCTGTCCACTGCTAGCACTGCCTACTCCTGACAGAGCACGGGACCAGAGCACACCAAAGGAATGAGGGCAGAGCTAATGGCTTCCCTTTTCCCAACCACCCCAGGGGGCAGCTGTCAGATACAGACATCTGTTCCCAGTGCCAACATGGCAATACTAGGGCACTTTAATATTGTGGCACGGAGGGCAGACACCTCACAGTTAGCCAGACTTGTTACCTGCAGCTGGCTGGCTGCTTTAGGGGCCAACACAGCAAACTAAATACACTCAAAAAATGAAGTGACCTTTGTGGAGGGCCACCAGAATGGTCAGGGGGTAGGTTCATTTCCTTCCTGTACGTTGTGGAATTGAATGTAGACTGTTCTCTGGAGCAACAAGAGGATGATAACTGGTGCATATTTGCACAGACTAACCTCAGCTGCTCGAGCTGGATTCTTGTGTAAGGAAGTTATGAGACCTAAGCTAATACACTTCTGCTTGCTAGTTAGTAATCCATTTTGCAGAGGACGATGCTGGCCAGGAGCCTACCAAGACACTCCGTGCTTTCAAAATGCTGAGGCAACATGGGGAAATGAGGTACAAACCCCTTAAATAAGGCAGCTATATTTAGACTGTGGGAGTTATAGTACTGTCCTCCACCTGGAGTTATTCCAATTGTGCATAACAAGAGTTGGAAAAGAGCCCAGATAGACAGAATAGAGAATTTACCCCCTCGCCCCCTCCCAAGAACATACTTCTCTGGAAGTTTCATCAGCTTCTATAGCAAAAGGTGTATAGTCATATCCAAAGAGGCTTGGAACAGTGGTTGACTGGAAAGTACCAGTAAGTAAAAGCTTCCATCCACACAGGTAACCTACCAAGCAAATACATCTTGATGGAAATATCTAACCACTCTCTTTTGAACCCAGAAAATACTTCTTTTAGGTCTTCTGTGTAACTGCTAAGATAACTAATGTGTAATTTCTGTTTCTGACCAAACGTTGAACTTTCTTCCTCTGGAAAATGCAAGCTCTCCAAAACTAGAATTTCCCCCTTAAAATAATAGCCTGGTGGGAAGGAACATGGGAAAGAAAGGGTCATATTCCCTTCTGTTTGGGTCAGTGTCCTGAACATGAAATCACACAATTTCCCTTTCCATACAGAGGCCCTTACCTGTATCTGTGACGTGGCACTTAGCAGCACATGATTAAGTTCAAGGGCAGATTAAATGGTCCATTTCCACATAGAAACAGTAAAAAAGCTACTCTTCTCTGTGAAAGGTTTTTAATGTGAAAGCTAGCAGGGACAGAAAACACATAACAAGCATTTGAGAGGGAAATATCAGACCTTTGTGATTCGTGGTCAAACACATCTTGTTACCAGAATGATAAATTCAATGTATTTTTTTAAAAGGAAGCTATAATATTAGCAGTAGACTTTATAGAGTCTGCCTCTCTCCTGCTGGAACTCTTTCATTTTGGGTATATAATTAAATATTCACTGAGCCAAAGAGGACTACAAAGAAAGGGAGAATTGTGAACAGGAAAACCAAGGCAGAAAAACTCTTTTCAAAAAAAAACATGCTAAAAGAGTCATGCAGAATTACGAGAGCAATTAATTTTATTATTTAATCCAAAGGGTTAGCCTGGCCCTGGGGTCCTCATCTGAAAGCTTTACATTCTTGAAATTCAACAGCCACAAACAAGGTAAAGAAACAAGGGGAGCAGTATAAATTTAGTCCTAGTAGAATACTCAGTTCTGGTTACCATAGCAGTACCTACGTTATTTTTCTGGATGTAAAGTAGACAGAGAAGGAACAGCTAGCTTCTCTTTTATTTTATATAAGTCTTTAATAATGCTATACTTATTAACATGATTTCATTGTGAATGCTCCCTATACCACGTTTCAAACTAAGAATAAAACTGTCCCCAATCTACAGGGTGATTTGAATGCAGTAAAGCTAAAACAAACCCACTCCCTTTCATTATGAAAGGAAAAAAAGAACAATATTAATAAATCGACTACAAGAGATGAAAGGGTTTTATTCCATCTCTTTCAAAAATAAATGCTTTATTCAAGATGTGCATGTTTTCAAGTTGTATTTTTTCCCTTGATGAATATTCCAGTATGTTTCTCAAGGTCTTGGTTTAGTGAGTATGAAAAGATGTTCACACACTTTTTATGGTAAGGAAGAATGCCAAGAATATAGTTGAAGAGGTCAGATCTGTAATATGGTAGGAGCAGTCTGGGAATTCCGAATTTCTGTCTTATTTATTGGCAGCCAATACCAGATTTCCAGCAGAAAAGACCTTTCATCCAGAATTGAAACAACTCTGCCATAGCTTCATACTGAGAGCAAATTTGTGGCCAGTAGAGGCAATAGTAATTCTTCAAAGGCTCCTCGGTACCCACGTAGATCCTTGGGAAACATGAGGGGTTCACTGATGTTTAATAACTACACGAGTTACAGCCTTGTCTGGGGGCCCATGCTGGCCATTTGCCTCTCAGGAGAGACACTGCTGTAGCTCAAGAAGAAAGCCTGCGTGTTGGCAGGCTAGAAAATGAAAGAGGAGAGTCGGATTCAGAACAGTGCAGGTCAGAAGCGAGGCCTCAGAAACGTAAATCAGATATTTGCCATTAAAATACCAGTTAGGAAAAAGGGACTGAAAACCAGTGGACCACATTTCACTCTTAGCTCCAGCAATAATTTGGTGTTCTAGCAGTTCACTCCATTTGTCCTGGCAGCTTGCTCCCAGTAACAGCAACACCTAGCTTAGGATACCCACTGTTGAGATGTGCCAAGTGCTTTGCAGTGCACATTAATACCACTGCAGTTACTTTCACTGCTGGAAAAGTACAGCCTGAGACACAGAAGTGCTTTGCCTTACATATGGGACAAGTTACTACAGCTGGAGTTCAAGTTTCCTGAGCGGAACCTATGGCTCTCTTCCCTTGACCTACGTGCTCTGTGAGTGGAATTGCTTTGCACGCAGAGAAAGAAGAAAAAAACTGGCAAAAAACTTCACTCCCTCCATCTATATCCATGTTTGTGTGCAATTACAGAACACTGACCTAGAACACACTGTAACAGGCTCTCTCCAGGTTCAAAAATATTGTCTGGCATGGAATTCCTTCTCTGCCTCATGCAGGATCAGTGTAATCTAAACCACTGGTACTGAACTCCCCGGGAGTAAAATGTTCTCCCCCAAGAACCAAACAGTGCAAAGATCCCAAAGACCAGTCCTTGGATGGCCAAAGCATATCTTGGATTCCCTGTTGTTGTTTTCTGCTTATGAGCCTAAGGCCTCTATACAAATACATACTTCAAACCAAGCTTGAGGAGAAGTAGAACAGGGATTTAAATATTACATTACATTATTTGGGCTGCAGGAGACTGAAATAAATCACAAATGCCTCTAAGCAAAACAAATCAAAAGTAGATACTGCAGTCTTTCAACCATAGGTAGCTTTTACCCAGGTACTGGTACAGAGTTTCTCCCACTGAGGTCCTCACTGTACCAGTTAACTTCAAAGAGAGATACAAAATGAAAAATACATAAAACCTAACAGATCGTATACTGTTCTATACAGAGTAAAAAAAGCTCTGCTAAAAAAAAAAAAAAAAGAGTATTTTAGAGAAACATGTTTCTCCAGAAATAGCAGGAAAATTATTAAACATTTTGGTGCTGTATAAGAAAGAAGGTATCACACTTTCTTTGACTGTTGCAGGTTCCAGATGAGGCAGTATCGGCAATCCACAGTTGAAAGTCTGGAAAATGCAGCAGCTGAAAGTCACAGATCTTATGCTAATAGTTACAGGCATATTAGGTGTATATACTGGAAGCTGGCATACAAATCTTGCATATCAAATAATTGATAAAATATACACCACACTTTAAACATAGCAGGCCAAATGAACTCTAAGTCCATTTCAATACCTTGTTCAAAACAGTAGATATGAAAGTTATCTGTGATAAATATTAAATTAGACAATTATTAAGTGCTGTTAAACCCTTTTGCACCCTTTTCTTTTGCACCCAAATCCTTTGTACCCTTACCCTTTCACATCCCCAGTCTCCATCTAAGTAATTTAAAGTTGCTTCTAATATGATTTTCCCTTGTATACTTCATCTGTGTAGTAAGCAGTAGAGTAGAGAAGTAAATAGTAGTAGAGAACCTTGCCCCAGAGTTATGGTAAAGTGTGATTTCACAAATTTATATTAAAACCTACTTTATGCCAATACATTTGATGGTGATTCTTTAAGACACCTAACCCCTCATTCACAACAGGGTGAATATGTGAAACAGAACTAATTTGGTCTTCAAAAATGCAGTTGTGACAGGGTAGAGGTGGGATTACCCTATACAAGATCTTCTACGCCCAGTGGTTTAATTTTAGCTTCATTTTTTGTCTTTGCCATAGTCTGCATGAAATAAGGAGAGTGTGTTGGGTACTCAGGCCTCCAGACTAACACCTCACTTCTAACCACTTGCCCCAAGACAGAATTAATCTTAATTCTTTCCAAGCTACCTTCCTACTCTTCCCTCTCTTGAGACTACCCAAATTCCAAGGTTTGTGTTTTCTAGAAAATGTCTATTAATAAAACAGTGACTAAGGATCACCTTGTCCCAAATCCTGCCTTTTGCACACCATCTTCATTTACTTGGGCAACTATTAGTCAAGTATCTTTGCAGAACTCTAGCACTGCAGTCGTTTGTTGTCTTTTTATCATGTGTTTTGAATTATGGATATCTGTCAGGATTTTTTGAAAAAAGCCAATGTTTAGTGTAACTGACAGAACAGATCTCAAGATGATGAACATTTGCTCCATAAAACGGGGCTGCAGCAATCACAAAGGTCAAACTGTAATAAGAAAAATGAGGAAGAAAAAGATATATTTTTTCCCTGCCTCTTTCTCATCCTGCCTTCCCAACAGCAAAGAGCCTGTGTTTATCACATCTCCCTGCTCTCTGAGAGAAAATGATTTTTGGTTTGATAGCTGAAAGAAAAAAAATATTCTGAAAGAAATTTGATTCAATGTTAAACATTTTAGACACCAATATTATTTTGGATTCCAATAAATGGAAGACAGTTAAAACAGTCAATTTAACTCAAAATGAGATGTTTTACTTATAAATTTACAGCCTCATCTACCTACCGATATTATTTAAACTACACTTTCAAATGACATCTCAGATGTTAAAATCAGATCTTTTGTCAGCTCCAGAATGAAACACTAAATCTAACATTTTAGCATTCCCACTTCCTTTTCTTAAAGAAAATATTTGCCAAATTTGACAAGTGTAGTTTTGCTTTTCCAGAATTTTTCTGCTTCTTAAAGTATTTATTTAAAAGTTAAACTTGGTATGACAACACAAACAACTTTTCATCATGTCAGTGAATATAAATAACTGCAATCGGACCAAACAAACCAAACCAAATCAAACAGGAAAGCAAAAAAAAGAGTTTACATTTAGTGCTGACCTATTTCGATCCTTGAGTTTTCCTCCTGCTTACAGACCAATCAAACAGCATAATATAAAGAGCAGCAGCATGTGCACCTGAAGATAATAAAGTTGGTGCAAAGTTTGCAGACATGTTCTGTGTCTGTAAATCTCAGCAACCACTTCAGAAAAGAAGCTGAATTTTAAACTGGTAAGGAAACAGGAGTGATGGTCTTAGAGCAGATGTGGTCTGTAAATCACAATGAGTATTTTTTTAGACATGGCCTTGGTTTCAGAAATAACATAAATTTCAGGTGAATTTTAAGTTGACGTGAAGAAAATGTTTTTCTCCGAACTCTAAGCTTTTTATTATGACAATTCAGATACTCCATCTATAAAACTAAGTGTACTAAATAATTAAAAAAAACTTAACATAAGAATATCCAGTGAGGCCCCATCTGATCAAGAAGAGAATGCTAATGAAGACTGAAAAAGGCAATTGCACTTTTATTTTGGTTTTAGTTCCTCTTTTCATCTATTCATAAATTGCAAATGAGAGAACTGGAATAAACTGCCAGTATAGTCCAAGACCTCCACAGCCAAGTATCCTACTTCTCCCTATGGGTCTTTCCAGCCTCTAGGAAAACCCTCTTAGTATCAATGCCACACTAGCACACTAATACTTTGCAGTTTGGCTTCTGGCCCCCGTCCCTGTCTCTCAGATGTCTTTATCTGCTCTCGCACCTCAAAGACAGCACATTTTGTAACAGTAATTAGGACAGGACTGTGGCAATACAAAAATTGCTTCTCCTCTAGGAACTCTTCTGTGCCCTAATAACCATTTGTTTGGTAGATTTTGACTGCCCAGCAGGAGCACATGGCATTTGTTGGCACTGGGGCTCTGAACTGAGACACCACGAGGCAACAGCCCCCAGGCAATACAGTCCTGAAAAGCCCCACTGGAAGCAATTTTGTCTCTCTAGAGTGTCTTTCACTACAAGATGTTCTTCTTTTCTCTTATGCTCATCTAACGGAATTAAGATTTCTACTGCTCGTTAGAAGTAATACTTGCATCCAATTCACCTCCACATTTTCACGTCCCATTGCACTGAAATCAAGGAAATAGGGGAAGAATCCTGTGAATATTTCAGTGGCATAAGGACACAGAATGAAAGAAAGATGATAAAGCAACAACTTTACACTAACCCTCATTCTCAAGTTTTTCACATTAGTAGCAATGCCAAAGCTTTGAGTTTAACAAAATGTAGGCAGAGAAACAACAAATGGCTATAAAACTGTGAATTTGCATTTAAGAGGGAAGGTTCACAGCTCCTGTAGAGTTGGTGGAGGGCACACTGACTACTGCATTTTATCTGATCATCTGAAGATATGCTGTGACCAGCAACAGGTTCAGGAGCTGCAGCTGCCTGTTCTCCTTTACACTCCTTATTTCTATTGTCTTCTTAAGCTATGAACTGCGCCTGTCAGGAGCTCTCTCTTCCAAGAAGCTCTTAGGCCCAGCGCATCGGATTCCAGTCTTGAAGGAATTTGCTAGAGCTTCTTATAACTCAGACTACAATAATAATACGCTACATTCACAAGATTTTATGTTAATGAAATGGAAAAAAAAAAATTAGGTGCCTGCCTTGATTTTAGCCCATGGCTTTGCCTCAAGCTAAAATGCACGCTAAGTGAGCTTGAACTAATAATGTCATCTCTGTGATTCCTAATGATTTAATTAAATGACTATGGTTGCATTCAAATAAATATCTGAATCTCATTTTGTGAAGTACAAAAAATTGTTTTAATTAAACCTGATTACAGAAGTCATCGAAGGAAGCATTCTCTTTAGTACTTCTGCAGTGAAATGGAATCCATTAATCACTTTGATCTCCACATTTGAGATACTACAGAAATAAGTGCCTGTAAAGGAACTGTTGTCATGTTCTATAGAAATACAGTGGTACAAAACCCTATCCTAATGGGAAATTAAAGATGAGAAATGAAAGACTACTGAAGCTCAAAATTCAATAGTTCTGTTCCTTAAAAAAAAATACCTCTCACTATGCCTGTGAAATCACTCAAATTTTTTCCCAGACAATGGTAGATTTTCAGTTTTAGAAGAAAATTAAGAATATTGTTGTGTGTTCTGTGGTGGGACTACTGTTGCTGTGGGAACCACCACACTGAATTTCCATACAGCTGTGTTTATATCCTCAACCAAACAGTAGAATTAAAATAGTTTTCAGTATTTGTGGGGTTTTTTTTTAATAAATAAATAAGAAAATTCCATTACAGTAGAACCTCAGATTCAAATAAACACACTACTCAATTCTGACAATTTGAAATTTTTTCACAGTTAGCAGGTTTTCACCAAAAATAACTGCAACTGAAAATAATTTAATTTCTTTGACACGTTGACCTAAAAATGCTTATTTCAGAAAGCTGAGTTTTCTACCTGGATTGATATGCCTCAGTGTATTAAAGCTACTAGAAAAACATACAGCATGTGTTCTGGAACAGTCTTATTCTGCTGTGGCTTCTTGATTCCTTTCACTGCCATTAGGAGAGTCTGAGGAAAGCACAGTTTGTAAAATTTTAATATTCAACCATTCCAAACTGGAACAATATAATGCTTTAGCTTCTGTACAGTCTCCTTCCTCCAGGAAAATTCCCGAAGACAAAGGTCTAGAAAGCTGCGTACAAGAATTGCTAGTAGGTAAAAGAAAGTATGTTTTGTTCAACTATATGTGATGGGTAATTTCTGAGCAACTTACCAAAAAAATGTTCAAATCTGGGCTGCTGCAGCCATGATCTGGCTGTGTACTAACCATAGCTTGCTTTGTGATCACATCATCCTATAGTTTTCATTACCCTATGCTATCCTACTTGCCTGAATTTTGAGTGCTCTTCCCATGCTGTACATTTTCCTGTTTCAAATCTGGAAGATTCACATTTCCCCCAAGTAACTAAAAGCAAATATTCTCCTTTTTCTTGAATTTTATTAATTTTTTTTAATATATATAGTTATGAAATTGTATGTATACAAAAATATATTTCCAGAGCTACGCACCATGGCTAGGTGCTAGACAGCCACACTGAATCTTCAATGTGTACCTCTAAAGGTACAGTCAACTGTAAGATCTTCACATTTGTAAAAAGTAATAAAAGCAGCAGATGAGCTTAGACAAGCTTAATTTTCTGCAGGTACAGCCAGTAGAATGTTCTTTCAGAAAAAAAAAAATAAGAAAGAACGAAGTATATCTGACATGCTAAAAAAATTGAATATGAAATTACAAACTTGTGGGACAAGATCTCAGCTGGTACAAATCCCTTCTGTTGACCTTAGTCTAGACAATTCGATTTAGGCTGCCTAAGAATCCAGACCAGGGTTTCCTTTTCTGATTAATAGCTATCAGATGCAGCCTTGCAAAAGGATTGATATGTTCCTGCTCTTGTCCCCTTGGTTTTCGTATCTGGCATTTACAATCTACATGGATATATTCCCTCCAACAAAAGGGTTCTACTTTAATTTCCTGTACATCGCCTGATTCACCTGGATTATACACAATTGCAGTTATGAAGGCTAAAAAACTGATAATTAGAAAGATTGGTAATGGAGACTTGTGATGATTACACCTTGAATACTTGTTTTGTGCCCTTTCCACTCTAACTCGGTGTGGGGGTGCATCCCCCCCTTCTCTTGGGCCACTATGTGATCTCAGGAATTCTCATTAGGCCTTGGCCTTGATTAATGGCCCCTGGGCAGTTAAGCTCCCCTGAGTTTATCAGAAACAGTGTCTGCACCAGGAACTTCTGTTGCCAAACCAACAAAGGGGACAGGGGACAATCAGTCATCCCTGGATAGCCTTGGAACATTACTTGCCTGAATCATAGCTCGAGAGGAACAATGCAATTGTTACTGGACTTTGGAAAAACTCCAGTTATTACTATATTGGATTATGGCCAGGACGGACATTGACTGATGACTAATGTCAGTCATCCTGCAACCCAATGAACAGCAGTGCCAAGCGAGGCCCTTTGAGCTCTCCTGGGCTGTGGCAGCATTCCTCTGAGTGGGAAGACTCTCAGAGCTCATCAAGTGTCCCGTTTGCAGTGCTCAGAGGGCCAGTGCCAGAAGCTACCAATGGAGCCTGGGCTCTGGGTTACCCCACTAGTGCTTGAGGCTCTACCCTTGCCTGTTGAGAAATGCAAAGGCATACAAATCGAGTATTTCACTGAACTTAAAATGAGTTTTAAAAGGTACCTTTGTACACACACACACACACACATATATAGATATGCACATATACAACCCTGTGTCTGTGTGTGTGCATGTGTAAACTGATTTAAATGCCTCATAGCAAGTATAGTGTGAATATTGCCATATCAGATCTATAGTTACTGCTGTGCTTATAGTAAATCCTATTGAATCATTTCACAAGTGTTAAATTAGTCATTGATTAAGGGCTGTTAAATCCTTTAGATATAAGCTGTTGACCAAGCTGGAGGCTAAGTTTGGGCTCAGACTTACTTAGGCTCCATCAGGGGCACAGAAAACAAGGGTGTCTATTCTGAACCTCATGACTCAGCAGGAGGGTCTCCCACACCCCTTTGCATCCCAACCAATTTGTGCCCCTACCCCTCTGCATCCTTACCCTTTCGCATCCCCTGTCTCTCTAAATCATTCTAAACAGATTCCAATCTGGATTTCCTTTGCATGCTTCATCTGTGTGGTAAGTAATAGAGTGAACTGTGCCATCAAACTGTTTCACAAAGTTATATTCACTTTCACAAATTTATATTAAACCTACTTTTGCACATACTTTTTACAATGATTCTTTAAGCGACCTAAAACACTCATTTGTGACCACTGGGTCCCTTTGACAACACTGCTGGCAAACATTGAAGACCTGCCCAAGTATCTAGCTAATATTTATACCAGACAACACATTGTAATCAGACAAAAACCAAATAAGGAAAAGACTCATTGAGAAACAGAATCAAACCTCTCCAAACATACACCTCCCTCTATGTCTCCTCTACTGACGTCACCAAGTGAAGCTGACAGACATGATAGCACGGTAAAATTACATAACTCATAATTTTAGTTTAGGAATTCCATGTGACCTGCTGGCTGCTTTGCATTGAAACAAGAAATGAGATAAAATAACACAAACCAAGAAACCTTCATACAGCAGCATCTTACTGACAAGCTATTTTTCTTGCATTTCACTGCTACTCTGTTGCCAGCTGTCTGAACACATGGCACAAGATGCATCTAGACATTCCAGGGTCCTTCTGCTGACGTTTCCATTAGCCTGAATCTCCTCTTGACAAAAGCTTATTAGCCACTTCACCCCCATCCAACCCAAACTTTAACTTCTGACACTGCTATGATTCTGGAAATTTTTCCTTTGTCATTACTCTGCCTTTACACTGCATCTTGTTAATTAAATCATCTTTCTGATATGAAAGAGCACTTTTAAAAATTACAGGTTTGTCCCTTCCCACCACAGACTGAAAAGCCATATGATGTTTATTAGCATGCAGCATGTGTTACTTTGAGTTGGCTGCGAGGTTGATGGAGTTAACTTGAATGCCATACTGGTATTCACGCTGGCAGATCTCCAGCTCCTCTCTGCCACCTGCAAACCACATCCTCCCTCAAACAGAATGCTCATTTCACCATCCCCTGAGGGAACACCAGCTTCTGAACATATTCCTGTTTTCCTTTGTTTTGCAGGTATGGAAGGTGCTCATACACAGAAGCAAGGCCTTTGTAGAGCTTTCCAGATGACTGACTTTGACCTGTTAAATAGTTTACCCCTCATTTAACTCAGTGCAGACTCTAAGTCTTTTTTAAGCAAGCCTTTTCTGAATTACTTTTTACTGTAATTCAGTACAAGTAAGGCTACAGGTCTTCATTCAACTTACACAGTAGAATCAGTGCTTCATCCTATACTGTAGGTTGAGGAATTTCTTTAAGAAAATTACGGTTTTGCTGAAAGATACAGATTCAGGTCAGCCAAAGTGATTGGAACAGTTCAGCCTTCGCTGAACTGTTGTGAAATTATTGGGAAGAGGGAGTATTAAAAACATTTAGGAAATAAAATTGATGACTGTATGACTTAGTATAGTCCGAAAAACTTTCACAGAGAGAATAGGGAGTATTCTAAAACAATTGTAAGACTCATATTTTAAAGGTTTTTTGTTAATTATCACATGATTTCAGCCCTTAAACTTAGTGGCATTTGTTACAAGATAGTAAAATGGCAGTTCAGCTGGAGATGTTGCTGCATTAGTGTTTGGCAAGATTTTATGTGAATAGGAAAGCAAGAATGCTCCCTCTTAGAGGACAGTGGAATAACCTCTGATTCAATTAGCCTTAACAAAAGAGGTGTATAGAATTAGAAAGAGCTACCTGAATCTTGAGTTTAAACAACCCTTTATAGGCTAGTACTGCTCTATCAGGTTAGTTTAACAAGCAATTATAATTATTGGGAGACCAGTCTCTCTATTAAAGGGTCAGGAAAGGAACACTACAGTTTCAGCTATGAATATAATTGGACATTTAATGAAATGTGTCTACCCAGTGCTCTTTTCCTTTTCAACAAATTCATTTTAGAATTAAAATGCAGGACAGCAGTGCACTAAGAGATATTTCTGGCAGAAAATGACTATTTTATGCTAAGCTGATTTAGTTTTTTAAAATCTGACAGTACAATTAACAGCCTCTATGAGTTAAAGTACAAAGCAATAGAAACTAATATTACAAATTATGTACAGCACAACTTAAATTTTAAAAGTGGTGACTAAGTTGATCACTCTGTATTTGAACCCTCAGATAACCTGAAAAGCTCCCAGTATCGATAATTTACTTATCTCACTGAAATCTACTATTTCTAATTTTAGACTCACAAAAGTAGAAGTGCTGTATGCTTCCAGAAGTTAGGTGTGCTGGGGAAGCCTAGGCCGTTCTCAAAGCTTTAGAAGGAGAATTCTAACACATGAGATTCCTGTCTGCTGCAAACCAGAGCTCTGGAAATACCCTGATACTCAAATAACCAGGCTTCTTAATTACTATTTACACAAAGGTTCTTAAAATTTCTACTCACATCTGAGTCTTTAATCAAATCTAAAGGAAACAAGCATAAATTCTCTGAGCAAAATGAATGATTTACTGTATCTAAAATTATGTGAGAGGAAAGCTAATTCATCCTTGGAACACAGTGGTACATCTTTGCTGGAATTTGCCACTTTCAAATGAGAAGGTAGAAACAAAAGAAATAATTTGATATCTGTTTGAAATATGAGAGAGAGAGTGCTGGAATCATTTGTTATCCTAAGTCAATAAAAAATAAAATTTATATGTGGACTGTATCTAAGGCTAGGCATAGCTCCCTCTAAATGGAGAGGAAGGGCTTATACATTTGAGTGCAGATTGCTGTATCCCAGATTCAAGGTGAGTTTTTTTAATAAAGTATGTTCTGTAGTAAGGACTAGTTTCCCATTTTCACTGTCCTTCCATTGCTAACATGTATGGTTAGAAAGGGTGAAGAATTGTATCAAATTCTCACGTGGTGGAAAGAATTATTTTCATATTTTAAAAGTAAAATATTCAAAGCTTGTTTGATTGTCGTTTTCTTGGTGAAGCAGCTATAGCAGACAGTCTGCTACTATCATTTTTACACACAGATATCCTTGAAATCAGCTCTGAGTTCAACAGGAGTTTCGAGACATCTAAAAGCCAGTGGTCAGAGCCATCATGAGAGAGGACCCACATGGCTCCGTTGGGAGACAGGGACAGGCAGGAGAGATTAGGCAGCAATAACAGAAAAAATTGATGCCCAGGGCCAAGGGTAACTGATCTTACTGGGGCACCATCAGACACTCCTCGGGCTGCTGATTCGACCCCAGCACACCACAACAGGGTCCTGCCCTGAAGGAAGGTTTCTGCTCTGACTCCAGCCCAATTGGGGAAAACACAGTCTGGTTGTGAATATTCTGTTTTCTGCGAACACACACATGGATGGAGAAAAGAAGGAAGATGCCAACTACAGAAATGGTAACAAAAGAAATGGTTTTTGTGTACAAGTTTTAAATGACATCTGCAAATGCTTTTAATCAGGATAACTGAATGATCTTGCTACATGTTCTCTTGAAGGATGCTTTTCAAGTAATCTAATAGTGTAAAATAGTGTTCAGCTTTCCTGAACAAGACTAATCTCAAACCTGCCAAATATGTCACTCAATATGCACTCTGTGGAGCCCATAAATGTGGTTATTTGGAAAAAAAATCTCTTATTTTGAGCCAGTATTATGAACTCCAGGCTGGATCCAAGAACAAATAAAAGAACTTAATCAAATCCTTTTTTTAGCTATTTCCACATACTTAGTGAAGACAGAATGGATTGTCATTCAGCCTAAATTCACCAATTATGTAATGTGAGACAAAAAAACCTCCCAAACCTGTACTAGATCTGCGCAGATCCTGATTTAGGTCTCTACACTTCATGCTGAAGTGGATTAGTAAGTGTTCCCATTTTCTGATCTGCTGGTGGGGCTGTGGACTGAATGTTCAGCTAGGAGTTGTTTACTGAGTTAATGGGTATCTGCTGCTTAATGCTGCTCCTAATTAATTTAAGCCTAACAAAGTGAAATTAATTTAAACCCAATAAAGTGTACTCCTGACTTGGGGCATAAACTTATGACAAATGCCACCTGATACTTAAAATCACCCTAAACAGAAAAGTCTTCACAGAATTAGTATAACCTTTCCAAACATACATCATTATTAATAATTAAGAACCGATCCTAACATAAGCTTTCTACATCTATGTGCAGAATTTTCCCACCGTCAAGTTAATTTTCATACATTACTTAGGGGTAGACAAGCATTAAAGAATAAATCAGACTGCAAAGTCATATTAAGCTTGAAGCATAGGAATGAAATACCTAGTTACTCTAGACAGAACAGAAGATTCTCTAGCAGAATTGGAGATGGCAGAAGCAAAGAACTCCAAACTGGCGTGGCATAAACCCGGTGAAAGTAAAACACACAAGCTTGTCCTCAAGGATGGGGCCAGGGAGAAATGTGGAGGACAGTTCAGTCCAGCAATGTTTTCCTCTTTTGATCAGAACGTGAAGAAGAATGAACAACAAAGTTCAACAAATCCCATTCTCCATGACTGAGTTACAACATGCTCCTTTCTCCTTTGTCCTTCGCTTCTCCCCAGCACTTTAAGTGATCTACTAACTCAGGTTTAGATCCACTGGGAAGGCTGGACAAAATAATGCCTCAGAGCACAACAACTTTATTGCACTTCTGTTGTTACAAAAGGACAAATAGTAAAACCTGTCTTCATATTTGAAACCATAACAATATGGTTATTATCATATAAACCAAGAATGCTACATAAATTAACAAGGGGTCCTTTCATTTGTAAATAAAATGAATCAAAAATCACTGAACAGCACAGAACACAATGGTAAATAAGATGCTTTTCTTGCTGGGAGTGATTGACTCATTTAATGGATTTTTTTCTGCCTTAACTAAGGCAAAACTATGTCTGTGATGCATTATTTTGCATATTGCTATGAAAAAGAAAGCCTTAAGGGATTGCATTACATAGTGTTATCTAAGGATTTTCTTTTTGTTTCCTGATTTGGGAAAAGAACTAGGATGCCATCCAGTTATCTATCAACAGGATTCCTTGCAGATGTAACATCTGGGGTATAAAAGAATCAGAATTTTGTGCATATTTTGGTAAGAGCTTTTGTTTAGGACCATCTTGTATTTGCAGATATAGAGCTATTTCACATGTACACCAAGAAACCTACCCTACCTAATCTGTGTTTCTAAATTACTGTTATTAAAGTGTATGAAAAAAAATGTTGCCCTTTACCTTCTAAAGGAATACAATCACAGTGAACAAAATTTGCATCTGCTTTTGTGGTATGTTAGGAGAGTCAAACAAAAGAAGAAAGTATTAATATTCATTTGTATTTATTTAGCTCAGAAAAGAGTCTGACATTGTTAAAGAAAGAGATGCTGGGCTAATGAAATCTATAAATGGGTTTGATGACGTGAGGGAGGAAATCAGCTGGGGCAGTAAAGTAAGGAGAAAGAATTTGGTGTTTGAATCTTTCACAGATGAGAAAATTCCATCTGATGCTGGGAAACAGGTCTGTATTCTTGCTTTTTCATTCTGGTTTTTTTTTTTTTTATGGTAAGAAAATCTTGCATATGTTTATAATGACAAGAGATAAACTTTATCTGCTTCTGTAAAAATTGTAGCAGCGTTCTACAATTCTGTACATTAAATCTCGTAGTACCAGCAGAATTTATTTGTTTATTTGATACTGACTGCCTTGGTGTAAATGTTAGCTTTCTGGAAACTCACAGTAGGTTCTCACTGGTTTTTTGTATGTCCAGACACAGTCCTTTGGCTGTCTCGTGACATTTGGGGCTCTTACTGCAGCATCATTCAAATCCAAGATCTCTAGAACCACACAGCAAGAAAATTTTACAATATCTAGATTTTCTTCTTGATCTAGACTCCATAAAAGTTTTCTCAGTGTTCTATGATTATATGCATGACATCTGGCCTTTAATGCCTTTATATTTCTAGGAGTCAGATGTCAGGCAGTTTGAAAGATTATTTCCTGGTCTCTTGCAGCACCCAATTAAGTTTTATCCCTGACAACCTTTGAAAAGTTGCTCTGTTCTGCCTGAACAGAAAGCTCACAATCTCAGGCTCCATTAGAATTCTCTTGTCGAGAGACTCAGTGGTGTCCTACACAGTCTTCACTTCAGCTGTGTTAAAGAAACCTGGAAAGCATCCAGTGCACTTGAAAACCACATTTCACGATTTCCGTTTCTTTATATTCACCGGCTGCAGGAGAATTGGGCTCCAGCACCAAAGCAAAAGACTGCAGTGCTTTTTGATACTAAAACGTTTAATTTAATAATGAAAAAATAACTTTAAGGTAAGAAAAAATACCCATTTAAGTTTTAAAACTTACGATGGGTTTTAATCTGGTCAGACATCAATTCACTCATATTGTAGTTTTCCTTTTCTCACCTTTTCTCTTCTCTTTGGGTATGACTGTATACCACCAATCATTTTAAAGATCAAAATTATATTAATATTTAAAATGGAAAAATTGGAAGTTAAACTTGAAAAATTCACTACTATTTCTTCATTCATTTAGAAGCAACTGATTCAGTCAAATTCCACTCAACATAGTTTTGGTACCAAAGCCTTTCCCAATCAGTACACACAGACTTTTCAAGACAATGCTGAATTTCCTCTGCTTATGCTCCAACCTCGGTGGATAAAAGGCAGATATGAAATGCCATGACTTCTGTATCAAAATGTGTGTCTCCGCCACTTTTTCTGCCAGAAAAGAAAGCTGCTTTTTCTGTCAGTTCTGACTCAGGTCGGTTACTGACCAACCCAGGGACTGGCAGCAGATGCACATTTTGACTGCATAGGAACACAGCTCGCATGAGACCAGCCTGTTCTTACATCAACATGTCTCACACAAATGGAGCAGGAACAAACTCAAGTGGAAGAAACATTAGCAATGACTTGGACCTGCAAACAGGTCACCGAGTATTTGACTCAGCCTTTACTCAAGGTACCGAGTACAAGGTCCTGATGACATTAGAGTCGCAGGTAACAAATAACCTTCTACTTATCGTTCGAATATTTTGATTACCACTGATATGATTTTCATTTGCCTTTGGACACATACAAGATAAAAATCACTTCCAAGAGCAAATGCTTTAAAATTTCAATAGAGAGCTACAGGGATGTAACAAAGGAGAAAAAAAATAAGCCTTTAGAAAATTATTTTCCACAAGGGTACCTCACAGTCCTTGGCAGCAGCTAGGATACATTTGTTTTTCTGGAAAGGACACGTACTCTGTTGTAGCTGATTACTTTTCCAGATTTACTGACTTTGCTCTACTTACAAAATTATCATCAGCTCTCTAATGTCCGTAACTGGATGATAGTTTCTAAATTTTTCATGTCAGATATAAGGTCTTGATTTTCCTCTAAAGCATTTCAAGTCTTTTTCCAGTATTTAGGTTTTCATCACTGGTTCTTTTTGTCATCCTCAGAGCAATGTGAAAGTAGAGATAGCAGTAACAGTTTTAAAGAGACTTCTGAAAAAAATCCCTAGCCCCATTGCTGTATTCCTTACGTACTGGTCAACAAACCTCCCAGTACAGAAGAGAGAGCTGTGTCTCCCTGGAAAACCAGAGAGTCCAAACATCAACAATCTGAATGGAAGGAACGTAAAAAAAATGGGCAAGAATTTCTCAGAGCAGCATTGAATCACTGAGCTGGCACCAGAGAACAAACTGAGGCAGGAAGACCCAAGCACTCAGAAACATTCAGAATTTGGCACAAAGTTCCATTTCCTATATAGTTGGATCTTTTAAAACATTGATCTGAAGGAATGAGTTTTACCTTCAGTATTTCCTAGCAAGAAGCAGAGAGGGCAAGAGACTTTGAATGTCTCCTAGGAAATGATCTCCTCCTTGATACAGCTCCACACAAACATTTACCAGAAAGAGAAGCATGGACTGTCTGCTTTTTCACAGGTTGTGCTCCCAGCTGGAGAAAAAATGTTTGCAAGCCCATCTAGCCCCTTAACAGTATTACTGAGCCATCAACATACTGAGCAGTATATGAGATAGTAAAAGAACAACATCAGCTGAAGTTACAGGAACACAGAGAAACCTGTAATAGCACAGGCTTATAACTCTGCACCAAGGAGAAACTACTGGGTCAAAATGCTGGACTGCAAATAAATATACAGTCTGTATTTAACACAACATAGTCTGATGCTTCTTACTAGCACAAAGTATCTTCTCTACCAGCATAAATTCTAATTAGCTGAATTTATGACCTAATTTGTTCTTACACAAAAACTTGTAATATACCATGTTAGAGAGTCTCCTACTCCCAACTCTACAAGTAACATTAAATTTAATGTGCAATAACCATGATTCCTTCCCGAACCTTGAAATATCAACGTCTTAAGAAATTTCTTCTTCCTCTGATTTTAAAGCAAAAGTACCTGCTTTGTCTTCCTTAACTGTAACCCTCATCCTCCCAAACTTCTGTTTTGTGTAATACCACAGTAACCACTACACCTTCCCTGTTTTCATACAATACTACAGTAACCACTACATGCTCCATGTGACAAAACATGGCTAAGTCTCCTTCCCCCCAGCTGATTGCTGCTCACAGCTGATGGAATAGCCAGCCAAGAAATCATTTTAAGGCTCGTCTACACTGAAGAAATAGGATGTACTTTAGAAAATCCAGAGCTAAGGTCTGAGACCAGAGCCAGTATGCATCTGGCAAATGGATTTATTTACGTTTGTCCAGAATGTCTTGGAATGCTTTATTAGGTCTATGAAAATATGAAAAATGATATGCAAACCCAACCTGGCTTGTATCCAGCCTCTTTACGTATCTTTGCCTCCTGTTTCTTTCCCTTTCTGTTTTTGAAGTCCACACAAGCACAGTCAGGCTGGTCTCTCTTACCCAACCCAACAACCACACAAATCAACCACGACCCTGGCACAATATAATGTGTTCTGCAGCTCTAGTTACTTGTTCTGTTGTTGTTGTGCATTATACCTTTTTTCTTGTCTCTTTGTCCTGACATAGCCTTTATTTTGATTTAAGTATGCATTTATACTTGGGAGGTATTAAATTCTAAGGGTAGTGTTAATTACAACAAACACAGTCTCTCTGCTGACCTTTATGTATTTCCTGTTCTGGAATGTTTGAATCAATCTGAGAAGATTTGATAGTTCTCAGATTGAAGAAGCTTGACAAAAATGCAGAATAATTGTTTCACTTCAAACAGAAGCACGATCCCTATATTTAATAAAACAGTTTAAAAGGCAAAGTGTTGGTGGGACAAAATATTTTACACTTACTGCTATTATTATTTTTTAATGTTTTGTGTTTTTAAATTCCAGTCCACATCTTCCTCATTTTTTTATTATTTTGTATTTTTAAATTGCAGCCCATGTGACTTCCTCATTTTTCCCTCAATATGTCAAAATTTTTAATCACTTTCATCCTGAACCAGTGCTCAGAGTGCATGAAAATGCATAATGCCGACAGCCGTACTGTCTCCAGTTGTGATCTCGTCAGAACTTATAAGAGAAGTGGGTCTGTACTTGAGTGGCAGGCCTCTAAGAGCAGCACAAGTACAAGTTATACTGATAAAGCCGTGGGTGACTGTCCTTTCAGAGGTTTGCACTGGGCTCTGTTGCCCACTTCTTGCAGATGAGTTGCACTGCAGAGGTTAAATTTGGTCATGCAGGTCAGCAGACAGAGCAGGCCCTCAAAAGACCATCAGTCATACAAAGCTGACCAAAATCTGAGAGAGTGGCAAGGCCAAGTTCGTGCCCGAGTACCATGTGTGTTACTGGAGTTGGGAAGCTCTGCTTCCATGGGATTGGAAACCAACCTGTTGGACTGTTTGTAGCCATGCAAATCCCAGAGCATGGTTGTTACCACCAACTTGCTACAAAAAGATGGTAGTCCAGAGGTGCTGAATTCCAATGTGGGCAACTCTTTTTGCTAAAACCTATTACTTTCAGATGACCTTCCTACTGTCCTTGAATACATAAATTGCTAAACTTAATTTACTGCTTTGTTTTGCCTGTGATTTGTTGCAGAGTGACTTCTGTGGATATCACAGTTTGTATAAATCATAAGGTTAAAATTGCAATGCGTTTTGGAATACCTGTTGATAAACAATGCTGAAGAACATGAGATATTTATCATTGTTAATATTCACTAGCTGGGGTAATCCATATTCATAAATAACCACTTAAACATGTGAGGCATTAACATATATAGTTTAGATTTGTAATTATCCCTCCAGTTACAAACAAAAACAACATCTCCTTTGCTCTAATACTGCACTAACCCAAGGACAAAAAAGAGAAGGAGACAGGCTGCTGTCCCTGTGCTGTGTTTGGTTTGCAAACAGCTCAAGTGCTGCTCATCACATATGCCACAAGAGCCTGTGCACACACTGCTGTGATGGATCCTGTCAGTCCCTGAGCTGGGGGTCACGACTGTGGCCTTCCATGACAAGCATATCTTGTTGATACTGTGCCTTGAATAAGCTATGTGCCAAGATAGAATTATTTTGTCAGGAATAAAGTTTTGGTGGTTTCTTTTATTTGTTTGTTTGTTTGTTTTTAACCTTACACATCTATAATCCAGTGCTTTGGATTTGCAAACAACATTCTGCACTCTAGACATTGGTTCCAATGTTCTGTTTCTGCAACAAAATATGTGAAATTTGGACAAGATGGAAAGAAAGAAGGAAAACGGTAGATGATCAAAAATTTTAACCTGCTTTTGCACAGTGACAGATTTTAAATTGCTTCTCAGTAAAGGTGTGGTTAGACAGAGGCTGACATAGGCTTATGGCTGCAAATATCTACAAAAATGCAAGTTTAGCAGCACAAACCCTTATCCCTGCCACAACATAAAAGTTATGAAGTCAGTGTACAAGCTTCCTTGATGTTCCTGCCAGCTGAAGACTCTGGAGCAACTAAAACCAGCTTCCTATGACTGTCAACTTCACAACAGCCTTTTGTCACAAAACCCCAGCAAAGTTAGCTTAACATTGTGCAAAACCGGGCCCAGAATATTTGGCCCCATATTTTGTGACAGCAAGGCATGTGATATATCCTGAAAATATAATTAAGCTGTTAGTTACGGAAGTGCCTCTGACATTTTAAATACTAGCTTTAATTCATATCAGGGACAAAACCCCCCCAACCTTTAAATTACATAGCAGTTCTGAAATTAAAATAATCTCCAAAACCAAACAAAACACCAAAACCCTACAAAAGCCCAGATAATTGAAAAAAAATGCAATCCTTAGCTAAGTTCTAATGCCAAGCTTCAGTCTGAAACATTTTAACACCAAATGACAAATCCATGAAAATAGGAATTTTAAATGAGAACTATGAAGGTTGTTCTGTAACAACTATCGAACTATTTTTTTTGAACCAATAGATAGACTATAATAAACATTTTAGATAAGATCTAGTAGATAGACATTTGCATTTAATATTTTAGAGATTCAAAGTAATTGGGTCAAATTCATCCCAGGTGAAACAGACTTCTCCAAAATCGCTAGTAATAAAGTATTCCCTAAAAATTTCTGTTTGTGAGGGACTCACTGAGATCTCTCCTAACTTTATTAATGCTGTAAAACTTTCTGTGACTATGGTGAGGAAGACTGTGATGTATTACATATCAATCTTTTAATCTGCCACTGCTTTTTACTGAGGGTTTCAAGGCACATCACAACTGCATTGAAAATGTAAAAATTAAAGGTGGGGGAAATGGACTCAAAAAAGCTGCTGCGGGATCTAGAACAATTCTGGAAGGTATAGAAAACAACTGAATTGTGCAGGCACTTCAGGACTGGGTGTTCTCATTCATTCAGATCAACTAAAGACAATGTTCATCTCTTCTAGCAGACACTTTCAAAAGGCAGCAGGCACACATAAGTGAATGCTGGGCTCCTTCCTGAAGTCTTACTGTGAGTGGATAAATTTATGGCTATTTCCATAATCCCCCTGTCTTTATTGTTACAACTTCATTTTTTTCATGGGAAGGAGGATTAAATTCCAGATTTCTTTTCCTTATTTTATTCTTCTTCCAAATCTTACTGTCCACTGAAACTGTTCACTCTTTATGCCGATGGTTAGAGCAACTGAAGCTTCCTACTACGGACCCAAAGCCATAACAGCCAGCATAGCTGAAGCAGGAGAGAAGGATGGATGCTACCCTGCCTGACATCTTGTTTGCCATAAATCACAGAAAATGGTGTATCTTGTCTTCACTCCTCTAATGAACCTTTTTTTTTCTTTTTGACTGTGGCTGAACTTTTGACTCTGGCCTTCATCCAAAGATTAAAAACTCTGTACGTTCTGATGGTGCACAATTGCTTTTGCAGTGACCTGTTTATCATCACCTTCTGCTCACAAATGTCTGGGACATGGAGCTGTTATACTGCCCTGGCTGTTAACCACAACCACGCACCCCAAGGACTAGGACGCAGCATTACCCTGCTGCCCTGGTCCATAAAAATCAATGTATCAACTATACCGTGGTATTTGCCACAAGAAGACTTTCAATTTAGCTAATAATAAAAAAAAATCAAATATCACTCATTATTGACAGAAAAGAAAATTCCTAAATGGAAAAGAACATAGGGATCGAAGCAGGTTGACTAAGGAATAAGGGTATAGGGATGACCAGGAGCTGTATGGAAATAAAGCTCAAGTGAACATATCACATTGAGGGAATGAAATAGGCAGAACTGAGTTATTTCCAGCCCCAAATTCTAAGTGGATTGGACAAGAAATAAAAGGCCATATCAGATTAGTTTGGATTCATCTAGGATTCTTTGATAAGATAACTGATTTTCTGACCTAAAGAAAGATCTAGACTATGTGGAGTTCAGCAGAGCACCAGATGGGAGTTCATTGGCTAAGATGGAGAAGGTGAAGACTGAAAAACTAATTGTAAGAGAACAAGGGAAATGGATAAATAGCAGATAACAATGAGATTTGCTGAAATTTATTTAATCTTTTTAGTGACATTACCACAAAAAGCACACTAGTGAAATTCGCCAGTGACACAAATTTGGGCTGTATTGGCAGCAAAAGGTTGGAAAGTTAGATAGAAACAATTAGACTAATAGAAACAGAGTGAAATTTGGTATCAGAACATTAGGTCATAACAGCCTAATAAACCCCCAAACCCCACAAATCAGGATATAAAACAGGAGTTCATGAGGACAGAATTGACTGAGAAGTAAATGGACACACAATCTGAATGTGAGATGACAACAAGCTGCCACAGTGACACCTGTGAAAGTTACAAAGAGATGTCATCACCTACTTCATTAAAAGCATTCAAGTGATGCTTGGGGGAAGAAAACACAACATTAAACAGCTTTGACTACAATACTGCCTGTAATTTTGCTCAAATGAAGGGGACTGGTGAAGCCTGACTTACTTCTGCTAACAAATGAAAGCTGAGAATGGATAGAAGCCCATTAGTGTCTATAAATACATTGCAGGGATAAATGCCAGGAAGGGGAAAGATCTCTTTGTGTGAAAATAGAAGATGCTGGCACGAGAATAAAGCAGTGTGAGCTTTCCCTGAATAAACTGAAAATTGGATGTCAACAGAAGGTTTTTAAGCAGAGGAATGAGTTTCTGTGAGTAACAACCTCCCTGCAGGCACAGCAGACCCACTCCCCAGCACTAAGAGCTTGCTGAGCTCCCAGGAAGCAGTGATGGGAGACTGCAATGACTGGAAGTGTAACTTCCTCACCTTCAGGATCCTCTCCAATTGTCTTATTACTTCAGTACAGACCTGGTGAAGCCTTTGGAGTTTACATAATGAGGCAAGATGTAATAAGAATCTGCAGACATCTTAGAAGCTGAATGTGTGGTCTCAGAGATTTAGTCTTCTCATTGCACAAGTATTAGGATTAATCTGCCTGGCACATGGAAATAGTTTTGTAAGACTAATAAGAGACGTATTTGCAAGATCTCTGACTCCCTCAGACTTCTGAAATGACAGTATCACACAACACAGCATTGCTACCCAAATTCTTCCTAATACTCCTATCTCAATGTTAATAACAGGAACTAAAGCTGGGGCATGTCATGGAGGCTTGCTGACATTGACACAAGGCAGAAAGCTGAGAAATACTTACAGATCTAAAAATAAATCCAAACAGACATAAGACAGTGAACTTTTTCCACAGACCTCTTTGCTTTCATTGTTATTCCTACTTCGAGTGGTCTTCTTATTTTAGGAAAAAAAAAATACAAAAGCTCATGTGTAAGAGAATGGAAATTTGATAAACGGGAGGAGGAATACTCCAAGCACCACCAAGGACACCCTGTAGTCAGACACTCCCTTCACCTTGCATTTCTGCTTCTGGCCAAATTGCCTTCTGGACAGTAAAAAATGTCATCTTTCTATTGGAAAATAAGGTGAGTGGAACTTAATTTTTCAGACACAGACGTATGATACCAGTGCAGTTGGCTCAGTTTGGGAAGTAGCTCCTTCCAATCTGCCTTCCTAACCAAAGAAGAGGCTTATTAAACCCTCCCAGTACCCTGTCAGGGGCTTCCATGGCCACGGCAACAGCACTACTGCCCTGCAGCCCACCCACCCACTGCTGTCCTCTCCCAGCTGAATCAACTCCACCTGTAGTTTGAACCATATCCCAGAAAACACTGTCAGCACTGGAAATCGCACCCTATTGCTCATCTTCGTGAAACAAAAGGACCGTAGTGGCTTTTGTTGGAAAGCAGTTGGAAGTTTAAGGAGCTACGATTTAAAAGCAAAGCACAGAGCCCAGCAGTTTCTGTCAATAATTTGCACAATAATTACAATTATATCATGTTCTCTACAGACAAAGCTTCAACATAAACAACATTTAGAAAAACAAAGTATTAATTTGATATGTGATAAGGGGAATTAGGTGTATCACCTGTTTTCAGCTGAAATATGAAAACTAACATTTTGTTACGCAAACAAGCAGAATTCCACCTCTGCTACCCTAACCCTGTGAGGTTTTTGCAGCAAGTAATCTTTTACAAATGAGGTATGAAGGGAACTATTTTTATTGTAAAAGGATCCCGGGTCTGTATGATAAAGCCAACGTGCTACAAAACCCACTTTATTTTTTCCCAGATATGAAGGCAGTTGCCCTTGGGAGAGCCACAGCCTTTCCTGGCACCTGCTGCCCACACTCGACTCCCAGTTGAGCCCCGGTCCCTCTCAGAGCAATCCCCCCAGACACCACTGAATTTGTGAGTCCCTCCGATCAGACATCTCACTCCCCCAAAGTCACTGCCACGGCACCTTCCGTCGCTCTCCCTGCCTGCTCATCCTTTCTCAGGGGTGTCCTTTACGAATTTCCACATGGCCAACAGACTGCAGGCTTAACACTCTGAACCAGCAGGCAAAACAGCCACTGACGCTCACCCAACCTGCATTTTGCCTGTTGTTCTTCAGGGCATGATGGCAGGTGGCAATGCAGAGGGAAAAGTCATTTTCCTGTGCACTGCCCCTTCCCATTACTAGACAACCTCTGTTTGTGGAGCAGGGCAAACTGCAGTGCAGACTGTCAGAAGAAAACCACACCAGGGCATTCTTTCAAGGGGACTTTTTCGCTTGGTCTGTTGTTCGCTTACTCAAATAAACCTAATTCACAGAGAAACTGTCTGTTTGCTCTTTGTGTCTGGAAAAACATAAGAATTACAATGTTAACATTTCCAAATGGCAAAAAATGAATTTCAAGTAGCTGGCAATGAAAATGCTTGATAAACACATGCTGGCTGAAATTCACTCCTCTTTCACACCCACTATGCCTGAACCCCATATTAACCATATGCTTTTGCAGATTAACTTTAGTTCTGGCATAGTTTATAATCTGCTTTGTTACAATGCAGCTGTACTAACCCAAAGTTCCTGAAAATTTAAGCTAAAGGGAAAAGGAGAGCTGTGAGATTTGCAAAATCATACATGAGATGGAACATTTGTCCTGTACAACAAAACACTTCCAATACTTCAAGGAAGTATTTAGTAATGGCAGTACTTTCCTGTGCATCATACTGTGTGTTCCTGGCTTCAATTTCATTGGTAATGTTGTACTTGTATTTGTATAAATACTACGGTTAATATTAATCAAATGCCCACAGAAATGAAAGTTTGGTAAAATTTCATGTTCAATTTCAGCTTCAAGATGTGTCAAGAATTCTGAATATGTACCCAGTTTAGAGAGTTGCCTCATGGAGTTGCTGGTTCTTTTTGAGGTGGGACCAGATGATGGCCATGTGTCCCTCCTGCTTGTCAACCTGTCAACAGCAAGACTAACTTGCTGAATTTAGTTAGAGCCCAGTGCATTACACTGTATGGGTTATAATTGTAACTCTTAAATCACTGGGCCTCTAAACCACTCAATTCATTAAAGAAAACCATTTCCACATAGTTTTTAAAAATTCTTTTCCCTAAACGTAATTTACAAATTTGCAGGCAGCAAATAAATTAATACCACAACCAGGACTGTAACTGGTAGTCTTCATCCTAAGCCCACTTCCACTGGGAACTACAAGTGGGACACTCTCCTTCAGGCTCTCAGCAAGGGCTTGGCTGGGCACTGACAGAGCCAGTACTGAGTGCTGCAGCAGAGCCTCCTGTCAGCACAGGGCTTTGTTCTAGCACAGGCTGGATATCCACAGAAGAAAAGAAGCCTCTGCTCCAGAGACCTTTCCATTTTAACCAGAAATAGACAGCCCACATGTAAATAGACAAATCACATCTGTAGAGTACTGACAACCTTCACTGCTCCGTTTTAAAATCTCTTGATCCAATTCCCCATGACTCAGTCTCTGCTCACACAATGAGAACATCTTTCTGTCCTGTTGCTTTTGGAGGCAGAAGGAAAAGAGTAAACCTTTCTCCCTCCTCCCCTTTCCCAAAACACACTTGTGAATTTTCTGGTGGAACATTCTTTTTTTTGAAAAATGAAGGTTTGTCAAAACAGAAGAGTTTTGAGGAGAAGTGTCAATTTTTTTGACTCTTCAAACCTCAATTTCTTGCCAGTTGAGCTTCTCACAGGCTGAGAAGCGCCAGGGTCTTAAAAGGTGTGGCTGAATCAGTCTCATCAAAATCTGTTGAACTCTGAGCTGCTTCTCAGCCCACCAGAGAAGCAGCCAAAGCTCCTAGGTGCAAAGTGAAGCTGGACAACTGATTTTAGCCACTTTTGTTCTACACCCATTAGACGAGAATGTCTGCTTCCAGGAAATTGAGTAGAGTTTCACTTTGATGCAGAAAGTTTTTCTGGGTTTCTCTTTGTACATGGAAATCTCAACACATCAAGATCTTTCATCATATAAGCAAACATCTAAAGTCATGAAAATGTGATCTTCTAGCTGTCTACGCCTCAAGGAAGAAGGCAATAGCAAGCACCCTTCCCTTCTCCCAGGACAGAAAAATAACAAACCATCTGTGAGGTCTATGGGTCTATTTTTCCTACCTTTAAACAGGGACCGCTGCTGACATAATAATCTTTCAATAGAATGTTTTTCTCTTTAAGCTTTTTTCTCAAATGCACAGTATCTCTTCTCTACATACAAAATCATTTCTGAACAAAATAACAAATAATACACCTAGGATGGCATTCTCAATACACCAACATTTTTACATCATCAGGACAGATTTGTGCAGTCATTACAACATAACTTTGTTCTGAATTAATTTCCAAATATAACTGCATCACACATATAGCAGTTTTGCAGAAGTCACAGGAAACATCCCATCACACAGTGGGTAATATCCACAGGCAAAACTTAGCTAAAGCCATTTTGTCCCCTCCCAGAGGCTAGACAAGGTAATTTGCACAACTAGCTTACCTGCACATTTAAAAAGGGACCTGGGCTGAAGGAAGATGCCCTGCCAAGCTCCTATTTGCCTCCCTGCCAGCACAGCTATTATTTCTCACATTATTTCTGTTACAATGACATCTAAGAGCTCCAGTCCTTGATGGAGATCCCACTGATACCCAGTGTACAAACACACAGCAAAGGCCAGTCCCCCTGTTGTAATGGAGCCTTGCTTCTGAGCTTGAGGCAAACAGAGAAACACAGGTTTTTCTGTCTTATATTGATAGTAGCTCCCTGCTGACAGAGAAAGAATCCCAAAACTGACTGTGTTACAAGGTCAAAGTCGGAAAGCAAGCAAGGAGAAAGAAGTAGGATGATGGCTTTCCTGCTTATGAACAGAAAGGGATTTCTGAGCACTTCCACAAGTATCGGGATAGCTCTGAATACTTGCAGGAAACAAATAACGTGACCTGGCGGCTTTGTTCACGAGTCACTGTGCACTGCAGTCAGTCAGCTCTACCAAATGCAATGCCATGTATATCCCTAGTGGGAGCTTCAGATTCACTTCTTGAGTCTGAAGGTTTCTATTTGCAATATTATAAAGCAAGATACCTAGAAGGCCTTTTGATGTGATTAGAAAGGAGATGCAGAGAGAGCTGAGCGTGAAAGAATGACCAAACCCCATGCTATTTATTTAGTATTGTTACTTTAAAAGATTTTTTGGATGTCCTGTCAAAGCTGATGCAGGAAAAAAAACCTGTCTTGAGCGCTCCTGAAACTGGCAAAGTGACAAGATCAACTGACAGCGAGGAAAAAGCTTTCAAACGACCATAAATATTTAGGAATAGAATAAATGAGCTGTTTTCAGGACTGTTTTAGACAGTAATACTTGTATCTAGACTGGTACAAATACCTCTACTATACACAGAGCTCTTCAATAAAAGACCTGTTTTTGTTTAAATAGGATTATTAAGTATATTTGATGTTCCATTGCTGTGTGCTACCCAAAGCCTTTGCAACCACAGAGACAGTCAATATTTCCACCTGATCACGGCATATCAAAGTCGCCTGAGAGAAGCACTTTTCTGGCAACGAGCTCTGTGAAAATGGAGTCTTAAATCTGCACCAAACATCTGAGTCTATTAAAAAAAACCCCAAACCACAAGGCTGAGTACAATATAGGGAAATAGTGGGCACACTGTGTCGAGAGTTGGTTTAATCCAGCAAGTACAGAATTAAATGAAATCGGCATCTTCCCAAGTTAAAGGAGCAAGTGTCGTCAGCATGGAGCAGAGCACTGAAACAGGAGTGACGAGGAATTGGAAGGAAAACTGCTACTCCACTACCCAGCCAGTAATTCAGTGGACAATACCAGATGATGCAACAGCCCACAGCATTTTGCCTTTTTTTTGTCAGTTTGGATCTATCTCAGATCAGCAATGGCCAGAAACAGCTGCTGCTTCAATATCAGTCTGAACTCCCCTGTCCACTTAGCATGAAAATACTGATGCTGTGAACACCCCAAACTGCTGAAGGGTTTTCTAAGAAAACAGTATTAGCCAAAATACACCACAAAGCAAAAGTGCTTCTATTTTCTTCTTCAGAAAATACAGTTTTGTTGAAAGTTCTACAACTTTATATTGTGACACTATTAGTTTGAAGCATCCAACCTTACAGAGATACATTTCAAGTTATTAAAAAAATTGTTACATAGCTCCAAAATAATATTTATGAAAGGCATATTTTATTTCTTTCCATAGAAAAGAACGCCCTACAACAAATAAAAAACAAGTGTGAATTTAAAACTTTCAGAATATAACGGAGGTGTTTTGTCAGCTGCAAAAATGCAGAAATTTCAGTCTATCTCAGGGAAGGTAGGTTGTCTGTAATATGACGTTGTTGCCAGATCCACTTAGTGTCTTGGATGGCAGTCAGGTTTGAATAAGTATGAACTGAAAACGTTACAGTCTTTGGCATTCCTTCATCTCCTTACAGGTCAAAACTGAGACCTGCACTGCCATTTCACAGGGAGTTATCTGCTTTGTGACTGAAAAGGGGATTTTGTTCTCTGAGATTATCAGCTGGGCACCTTTACAGGCAACAAAGAAAAAGAAAGCCAACAAAATCCAACCACACAGCCTAACCTTCTTATCAAGGGCATTGATAAAGTGAAGCAAAAGTCTAGCAGCTCTGCAATGTTTAGTTTTGAAGCAGGCATGGGTAACTTAGAGTTTGATTTATGGGAATCTTGATGCAAATTATGAACTTACTTTCACAGTTCAGCAACACCTGCAAGCAGGGAGGCCGGGGGCGGGGGGGGGCAGCTGGAGCTGCTCTGCTCTAACCCTGTCCCTGGACTGTGCAGTGCAGTCTCCACAGCCACACAGCACCTGAATTGCCAGCACAGACACAGGCAAGCAGACTTGATGTGGATTTTGTTTGGCAATCGAAAGAGTCGACATCTAGTCACAACGACACTTGTTTCTTGCACCTGCTGAACTGCTCAGAAGTTCATTAGTCTCCAACCACCACGTCTGACCCGAGTCTATCCTGCACTGGAGCAGGGCGACTGCAGGGGCTGCAGACACGTAGTTATCTTCCTTACCTCGTGTGAGCAGCACAAGGATGACACTCAGTCTCACTCAGCACAGTTTACTGCCCAAATCCTGATGGGAATTAGATCTTTAGTACCTAATCCACTGAACTGAACTAGGCTGAGCATGTCCGCACAGGAGTCATTGCAAGGTATACATATTAAGTACTAATTTGTTTTGCTTTAGACTTGAAGACTGAAAACAATGCTAGAGGGAGCCCTCTCTATTCCCAAAGAAAAAAAAAAAATCTCATTCATAAAACTTAAGGTCTGACCATAATTTTTTCAGATAGATATAGAAGCTATTACAGCAATTTTGACACTTTCAAGTCTTATTCTAAAATTTATTCTTCTGAGAGTGGTAGTTTTTCTTAATGCTGCTTTATATTTTCCTTCAAAAAAATATTCTGCCCCTGTTGCTGAGAGAGGAATGTTAGCTGATTGTACAGCGAAATTGTTGCCTCCAGACAAATTGGCATTCATCACTCAAGCAGAAAAATAAATTAAGTGCAACATTTAGGCACTCTGCATTAGGTTGTTGGGGGGGGGGGAATCAACAGAGGGAAAGCAAATGTTATGTCAACTATTGAGTGTAAAAACAGAATAAATAAGAATTTCACTAGTACTTATGTATCCATGTAATTCACTATATACTTAAAAGTATGAAGGCTTTTAGTAGTTTTGTTGGAACCAGCAATCAAATTTACATTTTTTGGATAGAAATATGTGGCCTTAGTAAATCCTAAAAACTTCACTCATCCTTTTAATATTTCAATGTGGTATTTAAGACAACTGTTAGTAGTATTATTACTATTAAGAATCTTTAAACATGGTTATGAGTTTTTGCAACAGTCTGGAGGATTACATCACTGCTTTACCTTACCTTCCAAGAATGTATTTCTTCCTAAAGGATTCAAGGGTACTTACACATTTCAAGATGCAGAAAGCAGATTAAGATCATTTCATGCACCAGGAGAATGAGGCCATCTCTGCAGAGATGCAGAGAGCGTCAATTTTACTTTCCTCCAATATTGTAGGACAGGAATGGGGATGGAAAAACTTGAATTTAATGAAGTTCACTACTGGGACATCCGTCACTTGACAAAAGTCTTATCAGCATTTGCTATGGACCACAAGCTTCTTGTCACTTCTATCTCATGAAAAACAGGTATTGCTGCTGTAGGACTTTTTGCAGCACAAAAAGGTGTTTTAGTAAACTTCTACCATGCAAAAGGATGTGCAATTTGACAGTAATTCACATACTCTTGTGTCCATCACTACCACTCTACCAGAGCCATTAATATTCTTTAAGATTTGCTCAATCCCTATGCTGGATTAACTTAATTTTGCATCACTATAAAATTTTTTCACCTTTCTGCTCATCCTCTTTCCTCCATTACCAATAAAAAAATATTGTCACTCCACAGACAAAATTGTAGCTCACCCACAGCTAATTTCTGCTCTTGAAAAGTGACCACTATTCCTTGTCAGAGTCAAGGACCTCCCTCGTTACTTGACTCCTATCCAGAGCTCTGGTCTGCAAATGAACAGCAGCCAGGCTGACGGTCCAACCACTGGGGCTGGTACCACTCGGACACGGACTGAATGTATTAACTTGTAATCCTCACACATTCTTCCTAAGTTCTGTCCTTCACAGTCTTTCCCCTGATATGTATGACCCTGTCTTTTCAGGACACGACTCTATGCTTCTCAGCACATCCCTGCCATCTTGTGTGTTCTCCATATCTCTTTGGAGTAATATCTGTGCTTCCCCTAGGGCATGTTAATTCACCACAGCACTCTGGGTTAAGCAACAGCCACGTGTTCCGGGGTGGTTTGCCAAGCCCTGAAAGGTTGGTAATACACAGTTCCACTGACCACAAACAAACATGTCCAGCCATTCATGCATGTTACTGCCCATAGGATAAATCAGAAAACTAGCGGTTTCTTTTTAGTAGCAACAACAATTCAACCTCCAAAAACTCAGGTTAAAATTCCTTTCTACCTAGGACTTAGGGCAGGATCCACCCTTCTTTCCCATCAGGACATCATTTTAAGAACAGAGAACTTTAGCTCCATGCATTCTCTCTGTCATCAGGACATGCACCAAGACAAAGCTTAACAAAGAAGATGGTGACCAGGTGAGCTACAGGAGAGGGGAAGAGAGAAATGAAGGGGTAAGTAGCTGAGCCACTGTCTCTCCAAAATAAGAAAGGACTCCAAAATAAGAAAGGATCCTGACTGCATCAGGTGATAAAAATATAATTTCATCTATCAAGACCAATTCTCTATTCGAATTCATTTTGGAGTCCTGAATTAATTAAAAGAAAAATAACATAAACAGAAACTGGGCCAAAAGTGGTCTTAAAAATATGGTAAAACCCCCTCAAACTCTGCAAGTGTATGGATTTGATTTGTTCTCTCCATCTACTTCCCAGGATCTCTTGCCCAGTGGGGCTATACTTGCAAAGTCCAGTCACATTTTACCAAGTCAGAAGTACTCATTAGGCTTTCAATATTCTGTAATGGGAGGCAACAGGTGGGAAAGCTGCACCTACCAGAATGTAACATTAGCATGCAAGGAACTTGGATGGATGCCACTTTTTGGCATGAAATAACTGAAAGAGACTTGCTGAGCTACAAAACCATGTTGATGCAACGACAGTGTTGTGTTAAAAGGTTGTCCTGATGCTTTCATCAATCTTCCCTTTTTAGCCTTACGTCACTGTTCTTCTAGTACCACCTTTTGCTGAAAGCCTACCCTGGTAATTTCTCCACCACTTTTCTGATGCATGGAATACCACAGACTTCCTCCATGTATATTCTCCCTATGCATAGATACATCCTCATACTTTGCAGAGAGATTCAGGAGTCAAATGAACAAAGTTCAGTTGTTAATTCCTTCCTCTTTTGATCTCAGGCAACTTGACACCGACCGTACACAAGCTCCCTGTATCAGGGGAGGGAATACTTTGAACCAGAGCAGGTAGAACAAGGGTTAAACTCACACTGCAGCTGTACTGGAAATTTGCTATGCTTTTTTAAATGAGGAGGGTCCTATAATTTCCCTGCTTCAAGGTGAATATCTTTGACAATCTTGAAGTAATGTATGGTGCATGACAAATATTTGGTTGATGAATAATTTGAGTATTTTCCTTTGTGTGCAAATCTGACCTTTATAATGAACATTTCTGCATTAAAAAGATTCTGCATAATCAAAACACTGTACAGTCAACATCTGTTATTCAAAAGACCCGAGGGGTAGGGAAGGAAAAAAAAAATCACAGTAAATCATTTGACCTAAATATGTTTTGCTCCGTGATATGAAGTATACTTTTACTGTCTGACTTGTCAAATCCTTCATGCCTTAGTGTGACACTGTTTGTTAACAGAGGCATGCAATTTGTGTAACCTTTATGTTTAATGTTGTAACTAACTGTTATTCTTTAATAGTGTATACGTCATTTGTCACAGTGAACCGTAGATGCTGAAGACAGATGGACCAGCAGATGGACCCTGCGAAGGATTGGTTAAAATGTCAGTGATAAGCTAACAAAATGAAACACAGTAGACTGAAGAGACTATTCAGCTGAAAAGCCTTTCTACAGAAGTAGGTTTTGTATTATTCACACTCATTAAAGTGCACTTCAGCCACGCTGTTTTGACATGTTCTGTTTTGTGACTTTTCAAAGCAGCCATAGCTTTTTTCCTTCCCCAAATACTTGTTTGACAATATAGATTGGCAAGAGTGACCCCCGATTTTAGAAGTGATCGTTTTTGCCATCAAGGAGTTCAACCACAGTTTTATTCAAACTCACAAGTGCACCAATTCAAAGCTTGAACAAATATTCAATGCGTGCAGGAGTTGGATTGACCAGCAGGGAATGGTTAGGTGCTCCTGGTAAGCTACCATGACTCAGATTCCCTGTGTATGGCCATGCACGTGCTCTGCAACATTAATTAGTATAACTTCTTTGGTCTACCTATGAAAATTTCACTAAACAAATGGAAAAATCTTCACTGCAATCAGGATATTAGTCACAATGTATAAACCTTCTAGTAAATTAGCATGAGGGAGTAAGCGAAGACTGGTTAGGAAAGACACTAAGCAGAAGCAGTGCTGCCAAACAGAAACACACAAAATACAGGGATTTGCGTATTTCCTCATTTCATGTGGTCATTGTTTGAAAAAAAGTAGCTTTTTCTGCAGAACACAGGAAAAAAACCCAACAACCTCTTGCAACCCTGGCTGTGATTCTTTACCAGTGCCATATGTCTGATCTATCTATGCCCTCGTAAGGGGTATTTTTATGATCCCAAGCACAAATCAGTTGTCACCAGAGAAACACGAAACTCTCATTTTTACTGAGTTACTAGATACCTAGCAGCTACCATGAGTATTGCCATGTAAGTGAATCAGGAAATGAAAACAAATTATGGAAAATGTGGGAATTCGGGTAATTTTCTGTTTTGCTGGAATTCAAAGCAATCCCCAGAGTTAAACAAACAATGTTTGAAGAAAAGCTTTTGAATTTTAATTTTTCTTGCTTTACATTTGGCATTTTTTGAAATCAGAATTTTTACTGAAAATGTTTTAAAAATGTGAAAAAATCCACAAAACTCTGCCATGTTTGTCATTTGATCTAACAAAGTTAAGGCCAAAAAACCCTAGAAGCCATTTCAAAGCAGGACAATGAGGTAAGCTAACCTTATGGATATCTTATCCATGGATGCACTGTTACATCCCATCTCCTGAGATCTTTAATTATTCCTATAAGGCAAGCTGCATCTACAAAAATAATAATCTGGATAATGGGGCAAAATAAGTTCTGCAGCAGTTTAAAAAGGATTGTCAGAATAGACGTAATACTCCTTTTTGTTAAAAAGCACAATGAATCAATCTGACATTTTCTACCAGCAAACAATAAAGCACAGAATGAAGTTACATGCACACATGTTCGTTGTCATCAAAATGATGGAGGGTTGTGAAATGCTAATAGAAGACTGTGCAAAATCTGGCAACATAAAACCTGTATCACTCTCTGTCCAAATATATGTAAGACTAAAAGGATGGAGGGGGCTTCCTTACCATTTAAAGCAATTATGACTCTCAAAATAGTAGCATTTTTGTTTTCCATGTGTTGTATTTACACACTGCTCCTTTGGCTTTTTGTGTTTAAGTTGTCATCATATGGTAATGACATTGTACATTGTAGGTTAAATAATGTTACCTTATATGGCAGGAATCTTTACTACCATCCAGTAACTAAAACAACTGAGGTTAAATCCACTGACATCAGTAATGCTTTCTAATGCAAAACTGCATTTTGCTCAGAAATGCAAAAATGGATTCAGGGACAAAGGTTAAGACTACAAAGTTAATCAAATCAGATTCTCAAACAAAACACAAAGGTATTTCCCATTGCTTTGGAGGCAGCCATGGAAGTTTACAGCACCAACCTCAACTCATTTGGTCAGAAATGCCATGAGGATATGGTTCTAATTTGTCAGTATTCAGCTGAAAAGCCACTTTGGGCAGTTCCCTGCTTCTACCTGCTCATTCCTACCCACAGAACTGCAACAAACAGGATAAACAAGCACTTTTGAAAGTGTTCTTCATTTGATTCTGTGACCACCCGGAAGTCCTGACCCCTGATGGGACAGGTGAAATGGCAGTAAACTGGGTCATGGGGCAAGAACTTCTTTCATATCTTATACCATTATCACGCTAGAGGATGCCTCAAAATAGAGAAGTTTTGTTATGCTGACACAAGAGCAGGACATTATGGTTTTCCACGTGGAAGAAGATAATATGTCTGAAGAGCTATTCTGTAATTATATCTCAATTTTATCTGTTTACTCTTATCAAAGTGGCTTCAAACCACATCCTTATCACCTCAAAAGAATTTCTATGAGATTTCCTAATTGTCAGTATTCAAAATTATCAAAGTAGACTCCCTGCATTTTATTTGCCATACCTGGAATTAATTCAGATCTATGGGATTATGTAATGGGGTAGACTGTATTTTTCACTGAATGTAGCTTGAAGCTCGTTGCTCCTCCACAATAAACTTTCTGGCATCTTACATAATTCTCAAATAAATGGAAAATGTAGGAAACCGTGATTTTCAATCGGTAAATCAGTCATATTAGGGGAACTAATAGGATTTGAATATGACTCATGAACTGCAGTTTGAAGTACTTGATTGCTGTCTTAAAGTGTCAGATTTTTTTTTGAAGCAGAAAAGGAACTAAAAACTTGAAAGTCCTATAATAACAGCTTCTTCTAAAGAAATACCCAGGGAAAGTTTAGTATGGTGTGAAGATTACACTATTATCTCTTAAAATACACAATGGAAACACTTGAAAAAAAATCACAAAAAGATGTATAACAAACACATAGTTAAGGCAGCTTTATCGCGATAAACAGAAATAGTACATATTGATACTGCAGAATTATGGCAATAATAACTTGACTTTTCTTTCAGGTGTTAAAAAACACTTCACGGTGACAAACAGCTCAGGTTCTATCTGTGTGTTTACATACAAGGGCGTGGGAACACTTACTGAATAAATGTGCACGTACACATTTATGTACTCACACAAAATCATCCACCATGGATTCAATTTACTGCACTGGCAATGATGGTGGACAGCAGCTCTGCATAGTCACTGATAGCATGACATAATATTAGGGTTTATAATACCATACATCACAAAAATTATTGCCTAGTCTTAGGAAGCCAGAAAGAGGTTAACAGTTTTAGAGATGCATAAGTTATATATACCCTAGTGGTGTGTGCAACATCTCTTCAAAGGAGATTCTACATCACTGGCAGATTTTGAAAATATAAAGTCTTCTGGTAAGTTTTTCACATTTCATTAGTAAAGACAATTATAAATTCAGCTTTCAGACAACAAAAAGTTACTAAATTTGAAGATACTGAGATCAAAAAAAATTAAAATAAGCAACATTTCAATACTCCTCATTGTTTTCAGTGACAACCTAACAGTAACAACTACACTCTCAGTTTTCTAATGCTTAATGGTCTACCATAACAAATCTTTAGAAGACACATCAAACCAATTCTGTCCTGGAGAAAGTTAGTGCTCATTTTCCTACCCATTTCTGTCAGCAAAGATACCATACTGTGCAAGCTGCAATGATCTTGGGTGTTGGCTTTCATAGCACCAATAAGAGCATTGTTTTGGTGCTCTAAAGCACAGACATGATTTAAAAAGTGCTTTGGTTCAAAAAAAGCCTTTAAATGCACATAGGTAACTTTTGAGGGTATGATCTAGATTTTTATGTATTATATTGTAGATCTGACTTTCTGTATGAGAATAAAAATGAAACTCAGTAATAGCAGGGTTTATAAAAAGCTTAGCTTTAGATCTGAATATTCACAGGCTCCAGGAATTCAACTTATTATGCAATTCCCTTCTTACTCCAGAGCACAGACTTCTTTTATAATCATGAACTTTTCCAGAGTATTTATCTGCCCCCTGCAAATGGCCAATGTATATACAAGGTGCTTAAACAATACGAGCAGTTTGTCAGAATGGTGGGAGAATAAGGCACCAGGTGACATGACACCAGAGAGGACTTTTTACATAAGCATAGTTAGTATAATTGCCAAGACTGAAATGCAGTCAAGAACATAAGATTAGTAGGATACTTTTAACATCAGGCAGTAAGAACATAAATTACTTTACACACAGAGTATGAGCAATATGCAACCCTTCCTATTGAAAATTAGGATTCATACGAAGCATTTATCGTTGCACACATACCTGGGAATAACTGAGATCCAAAATATAAATATGATGCAACATAGAAATCCATGGAACACTTTATTTCACCCCAGCAGACCTTTTTTTCTAGGCTCTACTGACTCTACCAAAGGCCAAGTGGAAGAGCCAGCTCCCCTTCAAACTGGCAGCAGCACAGTACTGAGATATAAGAATGCATGTCCTGTGCAAGATCCAGGTTCAGAGTCCCCGACAAGGTTTTATTGCCGTTTCCATCCATATCTCTCTGACCTCCTTTTTGAAAACTTGTCTTGGCGTTTAATACACTCATCACTTATCTCATGTATAAATCCCCTTTGTACACTTAGAATAAAAATCTCATGGTTTCTTCCCATTAGCCACTAACTCAAACAAATATCTGGACATTCTCCTATTGTAAAATAATACTTGGGTAATTTCTAAAGTTGTCTAGTGCTTTTTACATCTTAAATGTATAAATCTGGGATCAGGTCTAGTCAGGAGAGTGAGATAGTCGTGTTTGGCGCAGGCTGACATCCTCAGATCAGTAAAGGGTGCAGTCAAGATGTCGTTTCAAAAGAAAATCAGTGCACTACTACTCCTTTCTAATCCTCAGAAAATGCTACAAGTTCTGCCACTCCTAGGAAACAGCAAATTAGAAACCAGTTTAAAATGAAAATTTGTAGCCTAAGATTAAAACTTCTTCTGATGTTTGATAGCATCTCTAAAAATTTATAGAATTTTAGGCTGTATCACTAAAAATAGCATCAATGGCACGCTATCTTTTGCATTAGCTTATAAGATCAAATATATTATAATTCCATGGAGAGCTCTACATTTGCAATTAGTCTAATTCTTGGAATGGAAATATAGTGAAGCTTTCACAAAGCCTAGTAGAAAAAATATGATGAAGTCAGTGTATCATAGTACAGCTGCTGCCTGGGCTGGAAAATAAAAAAACGTGGATAGTAAATTGAGGCACTGGTTTTCCCTTACAAATATCAATTATTCTTAATTTTTTATTATTTATTACACGTAAATTGTAGTGCATGCAGTCTGCAACCATAGCAAGCTCCACTGTATGAGGTACTGCACAAACAGAGGAAAAAGCGACTGTCCTAAAGAGCCTCCTGTGTAAGTGCACACACAGGTGGTATTTTTCAGATGGAAGTTCGTGGAGAAATGTCACACTTCAAACTGGCCATTGTACCAAACCCAAGCTACTGAACTGCATTGAAGTTCAAGAAAAAAAAAAGCCTTCTTAATGCAAGCTTATGTCTTCTAGACAGGTAATTGGCAAATCTTGCTTACCCTGAATAGCCAAAGTAGGAAAAGCACAGCAAAAAAATTGGCAGTGCCAAGCTGAGCTACTCAAATTCATTCAGCAGGGGAGTAGCAGTCACAAACAGAGCCAGTCTTTGTTGTCTTCCTACCATGCCAAGCTGCCACTGCTGTACAGTGAGACTAAAGCAACATTAAGGAGAAACACTTCACAGTAGTCTACCAGTCCTGGTTCCTGGATATGAGGCCTGGTTATCCCGGAATGCAGAGGGGATATTCTTGCCCCCTGAGTAGCCTATATGGAAACTAACAAGGTACCCACCAACGCTACCCTATATAGCCAGGTTTTCTGCAGAACATACAGGTATACAGAAGAACACAATACCACTTGTTCTGCTCCCATCACTGAGCTGAGACACAGCCAAAGTGCCCTCAATGACAGGATGAGGTGCAACCACTGAAATACCCTTTTCCCTTTCTATGGGCTGTGCACCCACTCATGGGAATGCTGTATCTCTGCATGCATACACATACCATTCAAACACAGTACCATTTTTAAAAAATGAATGGAAAAATTTTCTCCTATATCTATGTTCCCAGGACACTTTAAACATGTTCCTATGGATTCTAAGACTGAACTTCGAATTCAACATCCTACCTCCAGCAGCTGCCAGGTGTAGACTTCAAAAAGAGCATAAGAATCAGGACAATCAAAGTGTGATTTTTCCTTATTAGGGAGATTTTTCCATTCACTGGAAAGAAGATTTCTGCACTGCACCATGCCAACTGAAGCCTAGTAATTGCTAATTTATTTTTTTCTTATAAACTCATTATATCTTGTCTCTACTATGGCAATGAGCTCCAAGATTTAATTACCTGGTGTGCATAAGAAGTACTTTCTTTGAGTAGTTAAATCTGATACCCAGTCATATCATTGTTCTTTTCTTTGACCTCAATATTGTGAGAAATAGTAAATAATCACCCTCTCCTATTCACCTCTTACTCTCCTATTCACTTTCTCTGAATACAAAACCAGATCATTCACTCAGATTTCCATTACTTTAAAGTTTAGCTATCATTATAACTCAGGGTGAAAGCATTTTTTCTAAAGTTTTCTCATGCCAGAAACATTCACAAGGATTTTTAATATCCTTTGTGAGATTGTCTCCGCATATATTTGTAATTCACACGTTTTGACTTTTAATAAAAATGGCTAAACCATCCCATCTGCATAACACAGATACAGACTAGTTTCAGCTCTCATTCATTATTAACAGATAGAACTCAGTTATTTATGAGAAGTTTCTTATTCACTTCTGCACATGCCTCTTCAGCTTTTTTTATTAAAAACAACCACCAACCCGAAAAAAACCTAATTCAAGAACAATAGTTTAAGATCTGTGTGCAAGAACTTCAATGCTCTTGGAAAAAATTAATTTTGATAACTGCAAATATATAAAGAAGCTTGTGGGTTTGTGATCTCAGTTTTGTTTCTCTTGTGCTTTAGATCTTTATCTATACTCCAAGATTCGGAAGAGATTGCATAACATTAGACTTCTGTTAGCACTCATACCCTGCTCAGTTGTAAAAATTGTAATTTCAAAAATTTCTAAGTGTTGGCAAATCATCTGTCTTGCACACTGTGTGATTCATCAGCAGACAGAACAAGCTGCTATCTGCCATTGAGGAATGTTTTTCCCACTTTTTTTAAGAGAGTACCAGATCCACAGTTCTCATAAATCACTGGAGATTCTTGGTATCACCAAAGCTGTGCCCTTTCATAACCTGGGACATTTGGGTTCTGCAGGGTCTTTCAAGGTTCTCAAAAGATAAGGGACACTGTAATGAAGATGGCTGATTTTAGGTCTTCTCCAGCATGGGCACCAAGTAACTATAAAAACATACATGATTAGATAATTCTGCTCATGATACAGAAGAGAGTTAGATCTCCAAGCATGACGAGTTTCTGCTTTCAGCTTGTCAACAAATGTCCATCCCACAGTTGACTTCCCTGACTTTGTTCCTGAGAACTGACTGATGTGGTCACCCACAGACTGTAGGAATGTAAGACTGCCTCAGTTCCTCTAGGTCAGAGTCCTGGCTTCAGCTGTGGCCAAAAGTGAACACGATACAAACGGCAAATATATGTGGAACGTTTACCAGAATTATTCTCCCAACTTTCAAATAATTCTCAGACTCTGCAGACTTTCTCAGCTCTAGACATACCCTTCAACTTTGGGGTCAATGCAGCTATTCAGCCTGCACACATTTATACCAGCATAATGAAGGTTTTTACTGATACAGATAGGAGAAGAGAATGGGATTCACACACCATTGTGAATGTTACTTTAACTGGTCACGATAATAAAAGGACTTAAGTTTTTTTATTTGGGTAAGGAGAAAGGAATCATGAGTTGCAAAATGAAAGGAAAGCATTGATTTATTACAGAGTCCCTAGGGTTTCAGCATCAGAGCCCTCAAGTATAAGAAAAAAATCTGCTGGCCCTGTGAAAACCTAAACAGGCCAGCCATCACCTTCATCAAGCTCCAAACCTTGAACAAGGTGTCAGCTTGATAGACAGAACTAATGCTAAATATTCTGACAAAGCATTTTTTCCCCGTGAGAAAAAGCTGATGAGTTGAAATGAAAACATTTCATGGAAGTATTGAATAGAATAAATTTTTTAGGGGAAATAGGTCCTTAGCCCTGATAGGATACTAAATCCAGAGCCAACAATACATCTGACCACTAGAGCACCATGCAATTTCTAATTAACCACATTACTCTAGTTGATTCTGACCAGAAAACTAGACCTGTTTTGCATATCCCAGTAATTATCCACTCATCCTATTAACTATTCTTGCATGGTTTATTCTCGCTTCTGGCAGAACTCTACTGCTTCATATAAATAAATATTAACACAGAGGAAGAACAGCTCCAGATGCAGTTCAAGATGGGACACGGAGGTTCAGCTCCAAACTCTGAAGACTCGTTTGTATCCACTAGGAAACTTAACATGACATTCGCTGAGTAGCTGAAATAGCCTCAGGAACTCAGCCCCTCATCGTGGACTTTGGCAACCCAGGGTCAAAATGTCAGTGCAACCAGGCCAAACAAGGGTTTGGAGTGGAGCCTCTGTGATCCCAAGGGACTGACTTGTCCCTCAGGGCTGTCTCCATAGAAACTGAGGCAGGATGAGGTTAAAAAGGGAACTGATAACAGCAAACATTCGGTGAAATATGAAGTTAGTGAAGAAGGGAGGAAAGAACGTTCTCCTGGGGGGAATGTTGCATTCCTTGGGGGGCACTGGAATTTGAAACCAAATGTTCATGGATTGATTTGATATCAACCAGGCACTTGTTTAAAAGAATCTGTAACAAACTGACCCCTGCAGGTCTCGCTCAGGTCATGTCCTAAGACTGCTTCGTTTCTTTTGTGGCTTATTCTGAACATTTTCAGGTCCCAATTCAGTGAGATTTTGATGCAGTTCCTTGAGAAACTCTAAGCTCTTTGAACACACCCTCTAGTCAACAAAAGCAAAGGCACTCAGTATCTCTCAGAAACAGGTTCTTAAACATTAAGGGCTGCAATCATTTCAAAGCATCAGGGAGTTATGTACTTAGTTCACCTGCATATTGATGCAGAACATAGACATTAAGTATAAGGCAGCTAAAGGCAATTATTCTGATCATTAAAAAAATCTAATCAGAATAACTTTGAATTTTGTAGAGACACAATCACAGAACTAGTCACCTTCCCATTTTCAAGGAGACTCATATTTTGAAGCTCTAAATACTAACCTTCAGCTACTTTGAGCAATGCTTAAAGCACACAGGTTTTGTTTAGAAAAATAACCTGGTGTGGTTACACATACCAACAGAAAATGTTGCAAAGTATAAAATAGTATTGCAATGACATTTCTTTTGCCATAGGCCTAAGGAAGCAAATCCTTATGAAAAGGAACCGCTGATTTTCAGCATAAATAGTATTAGAGAGGAAAACAAAACCTTGACTTTAAACATATTCCTTTTCAGGTAGCCCTTTATAAGCATCTTTAATGATGAAACTTATTCAAATAATTATATCCTTAGGTACTCTGGTCCCCCCTTGGGTTGCTTTAGGGCAAATACCTGTGTTACTGCATGCTGGGGAACAAAGCTACCCATGGAAGGTGGTCTCAGAAACCATCTGCTGAATGACAAATCAGAGGTTAAAAATCTGTTCTACCCGTCAGGGAGCACAAGACAGGACAAAGCTGCTCACTCTCAGTGATGTTCTGATGACCTCCCCAGGGTTAAGTGACCTGTACCAGATGAGGATTGGACTAGTTATTGACTTCAGACAGGGCTCATAGTGTGCAGTTCATATCACCTGACTGTGGCAGGCTTGAGTGAGAGTGACATGCCCCAAACCTCATTTTCCCCTCTTTCACATATTAAATTGGAGGGCAGGGGAATGAAAGGGCCAGACAAAGCAGTGCTCTTGCCCACTGATAGTCAGCTGAAAGCCTGGCTATCTCATGTGATAGTTATCTAATTGATTCAAATGTCACCTTCTTATACAGAGCTTGTAGCTTTCCCAGACAGACTGTTGCAGTCCCCTCTCTCATTTATATTTTTCAGAGGCTTTTCTTTTAGTGTATGAAAGGAATAAAATATTATACAAATTATCTCACTAAATTATTCTCTTTAAATGTCTGCCTTCCTTTTCATGTTTGTCTCTGACCTACTGTCGATCCCATTTACATGAAAAAATTACTGGAGCACTTCTCCTATATCAGCATTCATTAGCAGCTCCAAGTGCCTGGCACACAACAGGGGTTTTGCCTACTGTGCAGTTTGAGGATGTTCTCGTCAGAAATAGGAGCGGATAATGAGGAAAGAACACAAATCTATACAGTTTCTGTCACAACTGCTCTGTTTACTCCAGCGAGCAGTAATGGGGAAATCTTTTCATGTGCCAGCTTTTCTACTGCAGTTTGGGTAGTCAAAGGCACTTTTAGGCCCACTTTCTTCCTTTTCTGCTATTGTTTATAGCCCTTCCCCCCATCCTGTACCACACGTAGCAAGGTGCTCCGAGCAGCAAAGTTTAAACACACGACTGTATATCTGTTTCAGGAGAGCCAACTGTGTCTGTTAAGTTTGGCAGGACTCAGTTTGAAGTGACTGCTTCAAGGTTCTGCATGAAAGTGTTATCCACTACAAATAAAAGACAGTTACACTCAGGATTCCTAGAAGTCTATACAGAAGTCTGACTGGCAGAATCATTGAAGACATTTCTCTACAAATAATACATATTTTTCTAGGTGCTGGCCGGTGGCTCTGCTGCAGGAACTGACACAGATAGAAGTCTGCCCTAACTGAAACATATGAAATTTTGAAAAATTTCAAAAGGAAAATTCTCTAAATTGAAATATTCAGTTTTCTCACTGCAGTTCCTGTGCTTGCCTCCCTCTTATATCAGAACCTTCACTTGAAGGCTCACTCTGCTATGATTTTATCCTTGTGGCTCAAGGAGGCTAGTACTTAGCAAAAACCTCTAGGATGATTTTTTTTGTTAGCTGTCATTATGATTTGACTATATTTTACACATCATATAGTTATATATCTATATAACCTTATCCAAAAATAGAAAGGATATTTCTGATGAAAAAACTAGCCTGGGGAAAAAATCCCCTCATGTAGGGAAATAGAATAGGCTGAAGAAAATACATACAGGTACTTCTGGGAAGGCTTGGAAGCAGATACACACAAAATCTATTCTCTCTCAAGCTGTCCCTGCCAGAGGGGAGAAAAGGAAAAAACAGGTATCTAGGGAAGCAATTGTTTCACTAGTCTTTAAATTTGGTTTTTACTCTCCTCAGCCTGTTGGGGAGAAACTAAGACTCTTTCAGGAGAAAAGGTAAAGGGATTCTGTATAGTTGGGTCTTGGTTTCCATCCTTCTCACAGATTTGCATTGATACCTAAGCTTTCACTGTGAAGAGACAAATCCTGACACACAAAGCTGTGTCAGGGCTGCCCTGTGGCTTTTCACAGCAAGGTCAGAGCAGCAATTTAACTTGTTTAATAGTCGGTTCTTAATTGGAAAACTATATACTGTGACACTCTGAAGTAAGCAAGTTAATCACCACACTGGTGGTACCCAGCACAAAGCAGGTCCTGCTGAGCAGGCAAGCTGCAAGCCTGAGACACAAAGCAAGCAAAGAAGCAGAAGGCACACCCAGAGATTGCAAGAGGATTTCTGTGCCACTGCAGCTTGGGACTGTCAGGTGTCTGTGGCCTGTTGAGGTCAGTGGGAGCTGTGTTTGTGTGAGGATTACAGATCAGCAGGCCTTTAAAAGAAATTTAGCTTTCCTGCAGCAAAGTCTTGCACCCCTTAGGAGTGTCACATCAAAATATCATTCAGTGTTTGACTCCCGTTTGCCTACCCTGTGCACAATCCATACTGGTAGGTTATCACTTCCTGACATCTTCAAGCCCTGTATTTAACAAAATTTTGCATTCCTTGTGGTGCTGGCTCTACCCTCCTTTGCTCTGCTCCTCTCTTCTGGTTCAGTTCTTCTTCTAGAACAGAGCAAGAACGTCACGGATGAAATGCCCAAGAAAATTTCCTAATCAAACTGTTCTCTAAATACCAACAAGCTTATTTTTTTTTCATATTCTTTAAAAATAATACTAGCAACATTTTGTAGATTCATTCCTGATTTCAGAGTGACTGTGAGTTTGAAAAAAATCAGCCTTACTTACTGTGCTTTCTACACTGGTAAGGAAAGCTGACAGGTGCATCAGTAACAAGCATCCAAGGGTTTCTCCGATTAAACACCCAAGTTCACATCAGAGCAGATAAAAGAATTTAAAGACTTAAATTCTTAATTTTTTTTTTTTTTTACTCCTAATGAACTAGCTTTAAATATTTAATGATTCTTAGAAAGCTTTTGAGTACATAATTATTTTAATGGTGCTTTAAGGAAAAAAATCCCAAAGTAATTCACTTCTATACCATTTTCTTGTTGATTTCTTTGCTTTATCTGAATTGACCACTTACTTACTCAAGGAAAAGTCTGGATAAAGTTTATTTAGGTTCTAAAAATAATTCTAGGTTAAAATAAAGTTGAAATTGGCATTTCCAGGTTTCCTTAAAGGAAGGTCCTTAATAATAAAAATAATATATCTACATATTGTTCATTGGTAATGAACACAAATAAGACAAAAAAATCTCAGTTAAGCTATTTGGAAAAATATTTTTTCTCTTGTATATTCTTTACTTCCCTAGTTACACTACATTATATAAAAGACTTCACAAATAACGTGGGATATAGGACTGTCCATCATGCATTGTAAGCTTAGTCCTTTTCTTTTGATCCATTCTCAATTCTGAGGCATAGTGGGATGGACTGGAAAGTGATTCCTTCTTCCCCTGTGTTAAGTTATTGCACCTGAAAACAATGAAAACCAGGGAAATATTTCACCTGTTTCTATGATTTTAAGACTGAATCCTTCCAGTGCAGTATCAATTATCTCTGTTAGGGTGAGAATATTTTTTAAGACCGGTAAAAATCCTGACAGTGGTGCATGTTCTCAGACCTTGGTGCCAGTACCAAACATGAATGATAATTCTCTTGCTAAACAGTATTTCTACACAGGCCAAGTTATCAACTTGCATCATTTTAATGCTACTGAAAACAGCAGCAGCAGGGTAGTGGAGGCCATATATGAGACAAATTCATTTTTATGCAAAAATAAAAGTATATAATAAAATAAACTTGTATACTGAAACTGATGCCCAAATTATTCTCAGTCTGAAGCTCCTACCAGACAGGATACCCTATTACCCACATGTCTTTCTGCTGCAAAATGCCTCACTGAAACCAGTGGTCCCTTTCTCCCAGTTTGAAAAGGAATTTGATCAGTGAAACTCATGATTTGATAATATTGTCTATGAAGATGGAATAAAAAGTAATAAATATTGCCAAAATTGTCAACAACCACTCCTCAGAATACGTGGGCACACATCCAGTTAGGAGAAGTGTGCTTTCCTTCTATCATTCATTTTACAAATCAAACAAGACAGGGAACAGCCAAAGCCCACGCGCAGAACCTGCCTGGCACTTCTGGAGTTTGTACCTGGTGTGAAAACTCTGGGCCTTGCCCATAGGACAGCAAGACCCAGGTGTCAGCTAATGGAGAAAGCAGAAGGTTTGGCCCACAGCAAACCTTCTGTGAGGACAGGGGTCTAACGCAGCTTCCCTGCTGCTGGTGCTGCCCGACACGGTGCACGCAGGCGGCATCACGTGGCACAGTGATCGATGATTCCCTCCCTGTGCTGCAGCTGGTTCACTCCCAGGCTGGACAGCAGAGAGCATTTCACATGGTGCAAGGTGGCCCATGCCAAATGTGTTATGCCACTAGAAAAGCACAGCAGATGGGCCGGAGCATCTGCTTTGCAGCACACATACAATATGGCTTAATTTCGGTGCACTCGTGCTCTTTAGGCTTCCTCCGTGGGTTTACAGGAAGCTTTGAGTTGTGCTGGTTATTGTGCATCTTGAGAACCGAGCCCCAGAATCTGCACAAACCCTTCCCATTACCTTCAGTCCTGTCTCGAGTCCAGCTCAGATGGAAAGAAGAATCAGGGGAAAAAAAATACAATGGAAAGAGCACCCAGGCTTTGAAAGAAGCAGCACCACTCATGAGGCACATAATTACATTCCTCACATAATTACTTTTCTTTTATAGTTTTTCTCCTTTTCAATAAAATAAAGGGTATGCATTCAGCCGGAGTAATTAGATTTCATTTAATAAAACATTAGGGTTTGATTTTGAAGGGGAAAGAATAGAAACGTGGGAAGAGAGAAACACCAGCTGTTTTTGCAAACGTAAAATCAAACACACAATAGTAGCTCAACATTTTTTGAAGCCCCAGTCCACCAAGAGCTGCAGACCCTCAGGAGTCATGCCCACCATCTCCCACAGACATGCTGGAGTTGTCACTGACTGCACTCAAGTTTTCACCTGTTGACAGACCTGGAACAAAGTTGTGCTCACCAAAAACAAGCTACAAATGCAAAGAAACTGTATGTCATAGGTCATCAGCCAATCTCTAATTAATTGGCTGAGACAATGCATTATTCCATGAAGAAAACAGCTTTTAATTAGGCTGGCATGAACATTATAACCAGAAGTAAAATGGAATTCAAACAAATGCCATGGATTCATATAGTCTTTCCATAAAAACCAGCAATTTCAATAGTTCAGGTAATTTGTCAAAATGCTATCACCTATATCAAAAAATAAAGGAAGAAAAAGAAAAGTTCTACTCCAGAAAATGCACTTTTTTCAGGGCCCAAGCCTGGGAAAATCTGCAAGAATTGTACATCAGTGATCAAGTCATCCCAGGAGCTCTTCGAGTCAAGCAATAGGGAAGGGGTCAGAAAGATTAAAGAAAGAAGGCAGCAGGAATCAAGTGCTGGAATAATTTCATGTTCACATCTAAAAAACCTATGGGAAAAAAGGTGGCAAAAATCAGCCAGATTAATTGGGCTAGTGGCCAGCTTTGGCCCACAGGCTGTAGGTTATGCATTCTCACTCTAAACCAGAGGGAAATACAATGTGTATCTCCCCTTGGTTTTCCTGTTTTCAGACTCAAAGACTGGATTTTAACCCTAACTTCAATATCTTGTGAGTCACAAAGCAGGCTCTTAGGAAACCATATCTTTCCTCAGCATCCTTGGTATCCCCTCCCCAGTTCTCTACTGTAGTGATTAGGTTGAAGAGCTTGCTCTGGTTGCTATCTTCTGAGCGTCTCTGGTTCTTTGATTCCCTCCTCCCTTCTCATTTCTCAAGGTCAGATCTGACCCGGTAAGCAGGGTAAAAATAAGTGGCAGCTTGAGAACAAAACAAAAAAACCTAGGATTGGGTTCACAACCACCAAAGTACCTTGCCCTGAGATAAAGTCAGGCCCTGAAATTACAGGCAATAATAGGTCACAGTAGATGGAGGAGGTGCAAAAGGTCACTTGCTGGACAGTGGATTGAGAAGCTGCAAAAGGAGAGAGGGGACCTGTGAATGCAGCAGGGCACCTTGTTCTTGATTTTCTTAGCAGGTAACACCTTGTCCTCACAGGAGCTACCCTTGACTTGCACTTGTGCAAAAAAGAATTGGATCCTTTAGGCACTGCCAAGTTCCAACAAGCAAAGATAGATGAGGTGCTCAGAACCAACAGCATTTTCTATGTACAGTATCCAAACAACCCAATGAGGAACACCAGCTGTGCTGCTTTTAATAAACAAAAATTGCAAAGGTAGGGAAAAATAGGAGAAAAAAAGTCTAGCAGAGGGACTGTACTCCCACCTGAAGCCTGAACCTATCTCAGAGAAAATTATGCAGCCAATGTGGAAAGATAACATAAGATCAAAGCATGAGGAACCCAAAGGAATACCTGAATTCACCTGATAAAGAGGAGACCAGCTCCAAAAGTAAACATCCACAAAAATACAGGGATAAGCAACCCAAATTCATTGCTTGTTTATAGAAAAAAATCATATGTTTTATTCCCCATGTGCCAGCATTACCAAGAAGGTGTTTTCTGGAAGCCAAACACATTGGGGAGAAGAATCCACCAACTGAGAACTTGGGGAACTAGTCCGAATCCTCTGAGACTGACTCCTTCCTTCCCACTATTGTGGCTACCGTTGCAGGCACAGGACCAGCACTCCTGGGCTCAAGCTCCATTTTCAGATTCATTTGATCTTCTCTTGTCTTCACAAATTTCAATATGATTATGGATATTTCCTACTCATACAAGACATGAATATTTATAAGTGCAAAAATGAGGGTTGTTCAACATGCAAGGCACAAAAAGTCCTTCTCTCATGTACTGATTTCGTAAAGATGCCTTTAAGTTCCTCATGTTAAATTAGAATTGTGCAGCTATGCACATGTCTAGGTAACCTACATCTTAAAATACACAGTACTTTACTATTGCAGGAGTGTTTGTTATTTCCCTTAAATCATACTTGGCTTTTAGTGTCAATTATCATTATGCACAGCTGCAAATGACTCAGTTGTCATAGGAGATAGATATAGTAATGATTTCACTTACAAATGATTTTTTTTTATATAGTATATAAAAATGATCTTGAGCATTTAGGTTTAGTAGTCAAGTGGTACAGCTACGGAAATAAAGGAAAATATCATCATTTCTGTGAGTAATGAAAGAGAGAATTGTGTTTTATAAGAACTACTGATAAACTGCGCCTAGGCTTTCTCATATTTTTAAAGGGATCGTATAATCCCAACACTGAAGGGGGTAGAGGCAAAGACTACTATGTCAGCTTGGACTTGCCATCCATTATGTCTGATGTTCCATGCAAAGCAATCAATCCTTCATGATTAAAAAAGAAATTTCCTATCTTCTAAAAAAGCCAAACAAATCTTCAAGTCCTGCTGTAGGTCTCTATGCACCAAGTCATCTGGAAAAAAGCTGTGTTCTACCTTTGAGATAATAGAACTAGATCAGGCTTTGGACCATTTCAGTGGTGTTAAAACTTCACACTGACCACCAAATTAGTTCTTAGTAGCTTATATAATTCACCCTTTCCCTCTCCTATCCTTCAGCTGCCAAAGCATGAGCTCTTTGGACCTTGTCAGCAGGTCCAAACGTAACTTGAAGACAATGCAAAATGCTCTCACTTGATGGCCGGAAAGAACTTTCAAATGTAGGCCACTTTTGCTAATACAAAAATTTAGTTCCTGGTCTCAGATCTTTCAGGATCACTGTTACACAACAGAATCTGATGTCCCAAATGTTACTTTGCACCTACTCCAAATCCTCAAAGCCATATTATTTTCCTTATGAGCTGAGCAGTTTACTGAAGGAAATCAGTAAGTAATTACTCATGGTCTACTCTGCCAAAAGCTCGTGGTGAAGGCCTGGAAAATTTCCCACACATGAAAATAAAAGCATTTCCCTTATAATAGGGTGGAACACTTGTCACCAAGGCTCCTTATTTCCTCTAGCCAGGTTTCAAGTCAAAAGGTGTCAGTTTGACACCATATGCAAAGCTGCTAGCTACCTAGTTTGGAAGTTAGCACTTTTATTCCCTACAGACACAAGAAGTACACATAAAGGTTAGAACAGATGGTGGGGAAGTCAGGAAACATATGTTTTTATCTGGACACCTCCACACTAAGAAATGAAAGAAACCACCTTTCTTGTATCCTCTTATCAGTGGATGCTACTCTTTGTTTCATATGGGTTGAAGTTTGGCAGATAATGAGAGTTCATTCTTTTTACATCCCTTGTTTTCACCAGATACAGTGGTTCCACTTCTTGGAGCGAAGTGAGCAAGCCCTATCCCTTCTCTGCTGATTTCCATTGTCCTTGGGAGGATGTAACAAGCAACCAGGGAGGGATCTCTGCAGTTATGTGCAGTGCTGCATCAAACTCTCCGGCTGCTTTGCAGAATTGTAAACAGGAGAAACGAGAACCGACGAATCAGAGATTTTTCCAGTTATTGGTTTGAGTTTTAACTGCTCAAACATCAATTTACAGAGGAGTCCAAAAGGCACATAAGCCTTCTGCTAACACAGTAGTAGCACAGATAGTGAAGGGAGATTTCTATTTTTGCCAATATGTTTTGCCTTAAATGAGATGAAAAATTTAAACCCCCCCTGTACTTAAATTACAAATGATTATTCTAGACTGGTCAGTTTTGGTCTGCTGTTCTTATAAAATTTCAACATTTTGTTGAATTCAATCATTGTATGACTTTGTCTCAAAAATGTATCACAGAACTTCATAGAAAACACAGCAGAATTGTTCCATTTTTCTGTGCATGGGCATCTCTGCACAGATTTATTTTTTTTTTTTACAATATACCAAAACATGTGATATGTCACCCTTCCTCTCACCTACAGAAGGAAAAAAAAATATGATAGTGTCATAAAGATTATTGTCATAATACGTTGCTGCTAATTCCACTCTGTGCCTCTTTCCGCCTCTGGAGGAGGAAGGACAAAGGTAGAAGTGTTAAAATTTAGATAAACAAGGATCAAGCTGCAAAATGGCTTTAGATGAAAACATTTGTGGAGGTAAAGAGTCTCCCTAAAGGACTACAGCATTTTCACTGACCATAATGCACACTTAGAGAAAACCATTTCTTCTCGTCTCTTCATAACGGTTCATAGAAACCTGATTCCATTTCCACAGCCCTCTTCCCAACACACAGTAAATATCTTGGTATTTTAAACAACTAATTTGCTTTCATGCTCTACTCAACTTGCAAATACCCTTAGACAACAGTCAGAGCCTCTCCTTTGTCACTATTTAGTTGTTTTATAAACACTTAATCTTTCCTTGCAATGTCATCCTGGCACATCATTCATCACGGTCCCCCAGATCCTTCTTCACCAGGATGGATCATGAATTCTTGACAAGCACACACTGCTGTGCTTTAGAAACACTGTAATGTTAATGCTCTACCAATTAAAATCAGCCTTCTTAATGGACATAATGGGATTTCAAAGGCAAAACTTCCTGGAAACACATAAGAAATCTTAATTTCCCAGGCAGACAATTGATTGGAATGCAGGCAGTTTGTTGCTGCCCAACCAGTCTGCAAAGGGTTATAGACAACTAACTGGAGATTAGCCATCAAATCCATGACACTTTCCAACCTGCAGGTTTGGTGGTGAATTTCATAATTCCAGGGATGTTCAAATTTATGAAACTATGCAAAACTTATCTCCAAGGGCAGCTTTGCACTCTAGCTGGTTCTGCAAAATTTGAAGCCTTCCAATGGACCAGTTTCAGCTGGACAGGAGCCTCCATTTACCAGGAACATATTATCTGAAAGATGCTCTAAAGTCTAAATTCAGCAGGGGACAGTGAAATTTGAGGAAAAGTACATCCCAAATCCTTACAGCATGAATATCTGCCATGCTGGGGATCACTGTGATTATACTGAAACCGGGAAAGGATTTCTTGTCTCTTCTTGCCATGGGTTCTAGAAAACTTCCTGCCTCCATCAGTAATTGTGTTGCATACACATCCACTACAACCATGGGACAAAGATGAAAATAATTTGAGAGTCTCAAGACCTTTTAATATATCTCTGTCCTGAAATTTAAATATCTCTAAAAATCACTTAATGATTCAATGATCATTGGAGGGTTTTCTTTTTGTTTTTGCTGTCTGTGGGGAAGAAAGCGCAGTTTAAACAATTACTTATGAGTATGGGTTACTCAACACAAGCTGGAGGAAAAAAGAAAATCTATTGATCACTGTTTTTGCTGTTACTACAGCATGAGTAGGTGTGACATGTCATTCACAGTTGTATGGAAACAGACCTTGTTATCATAGGGATTTCTGAGTACAAGCTGATTAAGAATCCTAAAAAATCCATGGAGAAAAGGGAGTACACATCCCTCAACCAGAAATAAGTTTCTGGTTGAAGGGAGTTCTGCCTGCACTCAAGAATATTTTGACTAGCTAATCCCTCAATGATTTCTTCACAATATTGTGTGAGGATTTATTCCGCAGAAAAAGTAATGGCTTTCAATTTTTCATCGCTGCCTTTTGACAAACTAAAGATAAATTAAAAGTATTCCCTCTGATGCATTAAGGTAGAGTATGATTCTTTATGCTCCAGTTACTGGGAAGACCAGAGCAGTGGAAATAAATGAACTAAAAAATTCTATGAAATATACAGTTCCCTTAGCTCTGTAACCTGGGCAGCTTTTCCAAAATCACTAGCTTCAAAAGCTTCTAAAAATCCTAAGAAGAATAGAAGATGATACTCAGAGAAGATAGTGTTTAATAGGCTGCAGTGGAGCTATTGTGCCTGTCTTTTTGCAAGCTTAACTGTTTGTTTGACAAGTACATTGTTCATCCGTACATAAAAAAAAAAAAATCTTATTGCAAAAACCCAAAAGAGACACCAAAGCTAAAAGTCAAAAAATATATAGAATATATGAATTTTTAAAAAATAGTTGGTATTCGCTATGGAAGAGATGCAGTTCTTGCTGAACACTGGTCATGTAAACAGGTAAGTTACAGCAAAAAATGGCTAGTGGGGCACTTCCTCCTCCCCCATTTATTTCTGCCTAAATGGCCCATTCCAACATTTACTGCTTTATCTTGAATCCACTGCTTAGAGAATATCTACTGGGAATAATACAGATATGTAAATACCTCTGTCATTTTTTCAGCCTCTGAGACACTTCTAAAAACAATATCTAAAAGTTGTACTTAGAGAATAATATAATGGCTGAAAATCATTCAGTAGTAAAGGAATAGAGGAGAAAAGGGAAGGCAGAGTTTACATCAGGCACAAACATAAACGCCAATCAGGGAGAAAAAAATTATGTTTGGACTCCCTGGGACAAAAAACTACTATTTCACTTGAAAACCTGCCTGTCAGTATATAAGTGGGACAAGGATTTAGGGTATTAATTGACAATAAAACTGGACAAGAGCTGAGGGCAGATTATAAGCTAATCAAGAGCATGCAGGAATATTCACACAAGCAAAGGCAGATGTGATTCTGGGCTGTGCAGGCAAAGCCCCCACTACCACCAGGCAAGCACACAAACCCTGCTCCTCATGACCCAGATCTGACAAGACTGGCAATATCATATCATCGTAGCCACTGCTTCCCCAACACAACAGTCAGGCAGAGAAAGGTTTCCTAAACTTAACAACAGAAACAAGTGAAGGGTTAATTTCCCTTTGAGTGGACAGGAACCAAAACTTGCCAAAAAAAAGAAACTTATTAAGCAAATAAAATAAATGTATTAAGCAGTTAAAAATGATCCCTGCAGGCATATTGCAGCTCAGCTCTGCTAAACTTAAAGGCTCAGTCTCTCAAAGAACTCAGCAGGCTCATGCTGTGCTGGGGCAATGCTGACAGCCAACTGAAAGGCATGCATATTTCCCTGTGTAGAATATCATACCTCAATTCCAATGAAGAAAGATTAAGTGTACTAAATATATACAGCTTGACCAAGTGAAGGCTAAAAAGTAAAAACACTGCCTAAATGAATTATTTAAAATAAACACCATGATGGGGGAAAAAAATCAAATTAAATAGCACTAACAGAATGAGAATAAACACATATTTGAAATAGCAAATAAAATTTACAAATCAACAAAAATAGGGTTTCTGGGGAAGCAGCTGAAACATGGTCATTTCAGTCTTACTGAACTAGGCTGAGAAGAACTCTCAGTATCACATACTAGCAAAGTAATTCTCTTACTGGGCATTCAGGAGAACTTTCCTACCTTTGACACCCGTAAGTCTGTTACTCTGCATTCATGAAAAGGAATTACAAAAACCCCCAACCTCAAAACCCAGAACACATGCATGAAACACAAAGAAAAGGAATCACTTTAAACTGGCCTTCAATTCTTGGAATGCAAGTTTAGGTGGCTTAAAAATAAAGTTTTTTAACGTTTCTTTTAGCAATGTAATTTCCTAGAATTATTAAAGTTGGAAAACACCTCCAATATTACCAAATCCAGTCTTTGGCCAAACACCCCCTTGTCAACTAAACAATAGCTATAAGTGCCACATCAAGTGGTTTTTTGAACCCTGCCAGGGATGGTGAGTCCACCTGCCTGGGCAGCCCATTCCAATGCTTAACAACCCTTTCCAAGAAAAAGTTCTTCCTGATGTCCAACCTGAACACCCCCTGGTGCAGCTTGAGGCCATTTCCTTTTGTCCTGTAGACATAAGTATGTAGCATAAATAAGGTACTCCTAAAACTACACATCTATTTGTTGAGGATTTGCAGCAGGTCTTTAATTAAAACAGATATAAATGAAGATGGAAAAAAAAAATCTAATAGCTTCTTATGCATCCAGTCATGCAAAGAGCATTTGTTAATGCTATTTCTCAATACATTACCAGGGCTTAACAGCAAAGACCTGCAACTACTATACACCCTATATCAGAAAGAGGAATAAAGTATCTCAATTTCTTTTAAGATACGTAAGATATACACAACAATTATGTATATTGAGAAAAAAATATTATATATTAGGAAAATCTTCAAGAGCTCAAATCAGCACTATGTTTACCAATACCAGTGACCTGTAATATACCAAGCAAGTTGGTGGCATCCCAATGATGATTTTTCAGAAATCAAAAGGCATTTAATATCACTAGTTTCTCACAGGGAGATTGCACAGGTTTTTACAACCCAATAGCACTTTCACCCTTTTGCAGAGCAGGAAACAGAGCTACAGATGCAAAATCAGTTCCTGAAAGTATTTGACCAGGCCTGTAGTAAAACAAAGATGCACTATGCACAAGCAGTGCTCCTACTGCGAACCACAACAAAAAGGCCAAAGACGGGAAAGGAATGAAAATTATCATTGTCAATTGTAAGTAAAGCACAGAGAGGAAAAGTCTGATTAAGCTGCTGCAGACTAGAGTGGGTCAGAACACACTGCTCTCTTCGATTCATGCTGTTCAGAATGCTGTTGAGAAAGAGAAAAATTTTCACATATGTCAACTTTTTGGAGACTTGTTCTAGATTTTTAGGACCCTGTTCAGCCTGACTCATTATAAATCACACAGAGCTCAATCCTCTATGCACCTGAAAGTCAAAAGATGTCTTTGTTAAACAGACGTTTTGAAACCACACCATTGAAAACAATGCTTAATGGTTTCTGGTTTTGTTTCATAGAAAAAGAAATAGATGTTGGAAAAAATCTAAAGTACTCTAAAGAAAACACTGTAGTTACTCTCAGTCCTAAGACTAAAACCTTAAGACCTGTTTCATGCATTTCTGGCTTCTTGATTTCCCTCACGTGGCTTTAAAATCCCACTGTTTATAGCTATAAACCTGTCACCTTTCATAAGCTCTCAATTCACTCTAAAAACAGTTATAAAAAATATTCTCACAAGACAGGCAGCAATATATCCCACAAGTCATAAAAACTGATCAGCCAATTTTTAAGCAGCATGGACAGACATGAGCCAAAACACCGCACTAAAATGTTCTACTGCAGTTCCACACCTCTCTGAGATACATTACTCGTCCCCTTTCACAAAAGTGTCTTTTTCTGAGGACCTGCCTTACAGCAAGAGCATTGGATGGGATGCAGAGGAAGACATTTTGCAGATTGCAATACCCATGATTGTTTTCTCTTTTAAAAAAGATAAAGTTACATTTTAAGAGAATGAATTCCAAGTCTAATAAAATAATATATTCTATCTATACGGAGCATGAGTGCATTCCCTTTCATCATGTTTCCTTTAAGAGGCCTTCCTATATAAATAAATAACATCTGAAGACATTCTACGTAAGTGCTTTGTGTTTATATGCTTGTAAAAGAAAGTGACTGACTGCATAAATATCCAAACTGTTCAGGTAACTTACTGTGTGTCAAGTGCTTTGAAAAGCCTATTGCTGTGGGCATTAGAGGAATAGTAAGTTTACACTCTTGGTAACTCCATTCAAAGAAACTCACACTTTATCAACAGAAAAGAAGTGGACTTGCTCAGTTTAACCCCAAGAAAGAGTCCTGACTATTGCCCAAACCCCTCCAGATCAGTAGTAAATCCTGTTGTCTATAATAAGTGTGGGAGGTTTTTTGTTGTCCATAAAAGGAGTGGGGTTTTGGTTTGTTTTTATTACCACACGTAAAACTCTATTCTTGGGGTCCCTGTTATGCTATATATTTTATTTATACCTAGTCATTTCTGTTAGAGCTGCTTATTAATACGTGCTACAGAGCCACAAAACCCCACACATTTTTTCCTTAACCTAGTGCTCCACATTTGCAGTTTCCCTGAGGAAGCACGACATGGTAACAAGCTTGTTCCCTTTCATTCATGGTTACCAAACCTTTCAATTGCATTTATTGCAGCTTCTGCATTTTTAAACACATTGAAATACTGACTCCGCAGTCCAGCCCACAGCTGCTTACAGGAAAACAGCGTTACACCTGAAGCAGAAAACAAGGCTAATCTTCTCCACTTTAACCTCTATGGAGAAGCCAGAGGCAAATAGGATTCTCAAAAAAAGGAGGTCAGAATCATCCATTATGCCACCAAAAACCCAGTATAAAACTACATAAAAGAACAGTTACTGTAATACTGTGCAGAGGGAACCATGAAAACAATTGCGCAGCCCTAACCCATATTCTTTTGTCAATTATTATCCTCAAATGGTCTCAAGAAATGAAGCAGAAAAAAAACCCTTAGCAGAATAACACTCATTAAGCAACTCAATTTTCAGCAGCGAGTGAGGGGCTGTCACAAGTGAATTGTTCTTTGTGTTCACTCTTGGGACATTCACCACCTGTTCATTCCCTCCTCCTTTGAGCCAGGGGAAGGCTTCGAGTCACTACAGAAGCAGCAGCCGACTGGTATTACAGCCTGCAGCCACACAGCCTCAAGCTGTGATCCCATAAACCGCACGGGGTGAGGCCGGGTCGCTGTGTGGGCAGGTCATGGTGAGGGAACCCCCCACCAGCAGCACACGATACTCACTGTGCAACCAACTCTGGTGCTGCAGAACAGGCACACGACAGCCAGGCCTTGGGGCTGGGTACCCGAGAACACCCCCAGCCACACCCACGAATCCAGACAGTCCCAACCAGTGTCCAGCTGGCACGACATCTCCACATGGCCGTGACCAAGGGGGCACATAAAGCCATGAGAGACCGGCACGCACAAACACACAGACTCCTCACAAACAGGCTTCAGCAATCCCATGGAGCTTTTCAGAAGAAAAAAAACACGCTGACTCAGCTGCCTGTGAACCCAGGTAACCACACCCACTGAAATAAGGCTCCTGCTTCCAGGTGTCTCTGCTGATTGCTTTCCTTGTTTCCCAGGGCCCGCTCTGCAATGCCAATCACCTGTGCTTCTAAGTCTCATGTTTCCACCCTGTTCCTCACACATTCCACGGGGGCAGGTACACTGGACTGGGAGGAATGCTGTACATACCCAAAAGCTCCCGCTTTTCTTTCAGGCCCCTTGGTTGAGTCATAACCTCTCCACAAACCTTGTCTCCCTCATTACTACACACGCTTTTTGCTTAGTGGTGGTGACTTCTGTTGGATGTGGAGCTGCTTGTGGACAGACAATCCTTTAAAGGACCACATAGTACAGCAGCAACCCCATCACCTGTGCCCCCGCAGGCTGCACCCAGCTGAAACCTCTCCCCAGCCCAGGGCTCCAGGCAGGAATGGGACCGCCCAGGCTGAGCCAGGGCTCGGCACTCATGTGACTGTGTCCCTACAAAAGGCAGCGGCTCCTCACCGGGCTGTTGGTGGGGCAGGACCCGCCCGGGAGGATCGCGCACACCTGTCGCATCCCGCTAGAGCGCTGGTGGCGCCCGGGGCCGCTCCCGCGGGCGAGGCTCCTCCTGCAGCAGCCCCGGGGCGTTCAGCCCGGGGGTCCGGCAGGATGGTGGCTCTGGGGCTGCGGTGTCCAGGTAGGTCAGTGCGTCGGGCCGGGGTGTCAGAAGGGCCTGGGATAGTTGGAACGGCTTGTCCAGATTGAACCCTTGGAAACACAGTGGGAGAGGGACTGCGGGGCAGGAGTGGGGCTTTTTGGCGCTGCCAGAGGGTGCTCACTCTGTAATATTTGATGCGTCTTACATTTAGAAAAGTGATGTGTTTGCGGGAGGGGAGCAGGAGAGGTTTGCAGTTAAAAAAATCTCAGCCCCCAGAGTGGTGCTATTTCCACTTGGGGAATGTGAAAACAGTTGCTGCCTTACAAGGAAGCACCTTTGCTGACCAAAACTAACCCACTTATCTGGACTGTAGTTTTTGGTAGCTTTTAGGGTCAAAAGACTCAATTTAGACATTATCAATTTCTTTTTATTGTATGAGACTCCACCCTATTTCATGAGGAAACATTCTGTGCAAGTACAGCCTTTATAGTGTCAACATTATCAATTTTTTTTTTTTTTTTTACGTATGTTGCTCTGCCTGCTACTTTTTCCCCCCAAAGTACATTGTTATTCCCTCTACCGTTTAGCGTGTCCCGTAAGTAATAAGCAGCAGACCTGGAGTGAGCAGGAGGTGGAGGCTGAGGTGGGGTAGTGGAAACCAGGACAGGTGGGCTGCAGGGAGCTGGAGCTTTGCTCTGAGGAGTGGCAGTGCCTTACAGGCAGGGGCCGCTGGTGTAAGGTAGTACCGGCTTTTGTGAATGAGCATCTCTGATGGCTTTAACTGTGTTTTTTGCAACTTGGTAGTTATCCTTGTGAGACCACAGAGCACCTCACTGCTGCTTTTCCCCCCACTGTCTTGAGAAGCAGTAGGAAGTCTATGATATTATTGCCCTTTCAATTAGTTCTCTATGTATCCATCTCTGTTTTTGCCTAGAAGGACATGACACCTAATGTTTTAAAAAAATAAAAAAACCCCAAAACTTGTAAGGGGGAGTAGGTTATATATAGCTTTTTTTTTTTCCCCTTCCTTTTTTTCTGATTATGATGGGCAGACTGTTGACTACACAGAGAATTTCTTTAATCCTGTGGATGAAGCCAGATAATCAAGCATTAAGGTGAGTTTGGACTAGAATTAAGGGTTTGACTGTCTTTAAGATGACAGAAGACCACAGCACCTACATTTCCTGGTTTTTAAGTAATTTCCTTATGTAAAGGTCTCTGTAAGGGATCATGTATCCCCAGCCTCTTACAAGTACAAACTTTTGCAGTGCATCTGCACCCCTGATGGTGACTTGCCTGGGAAGGATCCAAGATAGCTGAATTAGAGCATAGGAATAGCTAAGCACTTAAACAAACTGCTTCTAATCCTCTATTTATCATACTGACCTGAGGCCTTCATGGAGACGCTTAGCAAAAAGATTGCTTCTTTTTCAGTTGTTGTGAACATCATGCTGTGTGTCCCTTGCCTCAGGTCTGTGAATTACTCATTGTAAACACCATTTTTTCTGTCTGTTTTCTTCTCCCTTTGGTGCCTTACCCTTCTGCTTTCCAGTATTTCTCAAAGACTGTGCTGCTATGTGCTATTACAGTTCATAAAAAAAAAAAGAAGGGGCGACAGTAATGGTTGCTGGCTGAAATGTCTAGTAAACCTTGACAAAAAGGGACCAAAAATCCAGGCTGGAGTAAGACACCAAATCAGTTTGCTGTAGGTCATGCAGGTTTAATGAGGAAATTGTCCCTCCAACACAAAAAGTTAGAGCAGACATGTACCATCTGGAGGGTGCCATGCTGGTGAGAGTGCATTTGTGCATTAAATTTAAATGGGAGCAGGAGGCAAATGCCTAAATGAGCTATTTGGGGAGCAGCAGGGGGCCCAACCATCCCACCTCTCCGGATGCAGAGCTCCCTCTGGAAACTGATGAGGGAGCATCTTGGAAAACGGCTTCTAACTGTGTGGATTCCTCTTTCTCGCCTTTTTTTCTGACTTCACTATTTGGAAATTTCAGTTGCTGCTTTTCATGCTGTGTCATAGACTTAGTGTCTGATGCTTCATGTCAAGGCAAAATTCTCTGTCTTGGGAGGCTGCCACCAAAAATGGGTGTGAAGAGAAGGGGAAAAGCTGTGGAGGGTGAGAGTGACAGGTTCCTTCTGTGGTGCAGCTGTGTCACCTTTGTATTTAAGAATATGGTTTCTTTATATCTATAGAGGAGGTGGGCAGGCTTCCTGAGGGTGCAAGTGAGAGTGCAGTTTTGCAGTGAGAAAAATGCAATCTGACTTTGGAGGCTGTTTCCCAACACTGGCTGTGTAAGCTTGATGTCTGTGATGTACTTTCTCTAATTGAGCACTGGGAGCCTTCTCAATTCTTGTTGCTCTTGAATCAATTGTAATTGTGCCTCAAGAAAACCCCATAAAATATGGATAAACTGGAGACCGTTCATTATTGGAAAAACATCAGGAGAAAGAGAGATTGGTTGGCAGGATTGTTCCATGGCTTTCCTGAATATTAAATGTCATTACAGAGATGCTATACAGATCTATAGGTTAGTGCTCTCAGAATATGGTCCATGTCACTGAAAGAAAATTCTCGAGTGTAGTTTAAGGTGGGGTTTTTAATTTTATTTTTTTTTCCCTGGCTCAGGGGAAAGGAGGTAGAGCCTAAAATTCATGTCAGAATTTCAAGTGGGATTTTAGTAGCCAAATAATTCAACTCCTATTTTTTTAGAACACAGTGACAGAAAGGCAAAGGGCTTAGGAGCAAAGCTTTAGCTGTTGGGCTGCAGGCTATTTCTACTATTTTGTGTGACGTGCTGTTACTGTTGGCATCATTTCCTTGTTCAGCAGTTCAGGTAGAGATGCATTATGGATAAATGAAGATGAAGAGCTGGAGCTAAGAATTGAAAACCATCTTTGTTTCCTCAGAGACCACCCTTCAAAGGGTGATGAGGTTGGAGCCAAAGGCAAGACATAAGTAGGACCTGTGAAGCCAATACAGCTGTCAGCTGAAGTAGTAACAGAAAGAGAATTATTTTCACTAGGCGAAATCTGCAGTTGTTGTCTCCAGTAAATTCTAAGTCATTTAAATGTTTTGGTAGTGCAACCAAATTTAATTTCAGCATATGTTGCATATTTTATCTACAGTTTGTATTCTCCTTTCTTGTTTGCACTGACTTTCAAATGAGAGCTAGTGTTCATTCTGAAGGAATAAAATTATTCCATGTGTCTTCTAATTAATAAATGACAAACCACACTGTATTAACCTTAAAATATACTTCATGTGGGTGACATGTTAATGCAATGTACTGTAGTTGTTAATATATGAATTCATCAGACTGCACTGACCCTTACAAGATATCTAACCATGTCTTACAGTAGAAAATTAAAAATAAATCATCAAGAGAAGCCCTTTTTCATAGTTCAAGCGCAGAATATGCTGTAGAGCTATATAGCTGCAGCAGAGATGGTCTAGAATAGATACTAGGAAAAATTTCTTCCTGGAATGGGTTGTGAAGTATTGGAATAGGCTGTCCAGGGAAGAGGTTGAGTCGCCATCCCTGGAGGAGTTTAAAACACATGTAGAGGGGTCGCTTGGGGACGTGGTTTAGTTGTGGACTTGGCAGGGCCAGGTTAATGGTTGGACTTCATGATCTTAAGAGTCTTTTCCAGCTTTAAATGATTCTAGGATTCTGCGTATTTATTTAAAAAGCCTTGCGTTGATTAATTGCTTTTCTTTGTATAATGCTTCCTCTTAAACAATGGAACTGTTTTGTGTTGGACTCTCTTGTAGCTCTCTGATTGTGTAGAATACTTGAGCATTGTAGAGTAACAGTCTTATGCTTTCCAGTTGGTAGATAAACTGTGAAGTGAAACTTGGGAATCCCTTGGTCACTGGAGTTTCATCTTGGCTTTTTAAGCTTGGAGAGGTGAAATGAACCTCTGGCCTGTGCTGCATTCAGTCTCTCTCTTGGCGTGTGGGTTGGTATTCTCAAAGTTTGATCTCTTCTCATTTGAAGAGATTGCCAGTCTGTTGCTTCCCCTGCATACATTGTGAGTGACCCTCCCTAAAGTCCAGTGACTGGAGGGTTGGAATTTGTTTGTGGGCACTTAGCAGCTCACAGGAAGAAGTGCTGTATTCCACATCTACACTTTTAACTTTTTCCTTTTTAGACAGATGTCATGGACTGACATACATAATTTCAGAACAGCCAAATATTCATTTCCCACCTCATTCACTCTGATCCTTCATTGTATCCTTTTCAAGCTCATACACCCTTCCCAGGAGTTTTGCTGCCCAGTTAGCCCCTCTGCTCCTAGCTGTAGTTCCGGAATTCTGCTTTGGGACTTTTAAGGAAGCATACAAGATGTTGTATCCTTGAAGCTTGTGTGAACTGACATTAAGAGGTTGGTGTTATGAGCTCTGCAAGCAGTTTTTCCTCCAGAGATGTAAATGACCCCTGTGCAATAGCTGACCTCTACCAGCACAGGAAATAACGTCATGTAGTGTCTTCTTGTGTTTCCAAGGGATAGTTCTGAGAGTCTCAGAAGGTTTTTGCTTGGCAGGTGTAATTTTCTTAGATCTGGTATTGGAAATACGCAATTTCTTACAATGGGACAGATGCAGCAATAATAGGAAGTCAGTACATATCCATGTATCTGTGTACATTACTTAAAATTACATCTTGTTCTAAAGCCTTGTTTAAGGAAATATCAAAGTGGTTTGGTTTTGGTGGTGGGTTTTTTTTGTTGTTTGTGTTTTGGGTTTTTTTTGGTGTTTTTTTTCTTTAGGGTTTGTTTGTTTGTTTTTTTTAAGGTGTTCACTGTATCATACACCTGGTAACTTTAGGGGAGAAGTTTTCTTGTCCTCATCAGAGACATGAGATAGGTATGAGAAGACAGGAGTCATATTCTGAGCAGATGTGTATTACTTTTGAAATCACACAGGCAGACATTCTACTCGCAGTGTGAAGAGAACATGCTCATCTCTAATGAACATGGCTCTAAGGCTGCAATTAAAACTGACTTGTGTTCATTTCTGTTAACTGCTTCAGCTGTGCTGTTGTTGTTCCTAATAGGCAATAATACTTAAAATGACATTAGGATATCCAAAGCATGCTGCATTTGCAACTGTTTGCTTTAAAGTAAATTTTGCTCATTGGAAATGTCCAGCGTGATTATTTGGGAGTCACTGTTAATAACTGAATACTTAGAGCTGTTATGAAGTAGAACCTAATCAGCTTTAAGGAACAGATTCATTGTGAGATAGTAAAGTATTTTCTTATTCTGGCAAACTAAAGCAATTTCACTTAAAAATATTTTTTGATCATCATTGCTAAAAGATTTTTAAATGAAATGAACTTGGAAGAAAGCTGCTGAGAAGAATTTCCTGTAAATTCTTTCATCTGCAAATTTCAGAGCAACCTCTAGGTCAATCACTTTGCAGTAATTTGTAGAAATATAAATGCCTTAATTAAGCAAGTTTTAAACAGAGAAGGGAGATAGAAATTTTTGGCTTTAATGTATTTATACATCTATGCTCTTCAGCATTTGGAGGGAAGTGTTTTAATCTCAAGTCAAAATGAGATAGCTATTATATCCTCAATTTCTACAGTAATTTTCACAAATTTGTCTGCTTTGTAAGTACTGCCACATGGTGTTAGCATAAGTAGCTAACCTGATGGAGGCAAATACTCTCATCTGAGGCAATTTAATCAATCCATATGATTGTTACCAAATATAGTGTTTTCAAGGGGCTGTGTGCTAGCCCAGCTTGTACACTGATGGGCAAGGAATCTCCTCGTGGAGTGCATTGCATATATTTAGTCAGAGAAAACAACAAAGGTGGGTGGAACCACGATGTAACTCTTAGATGTTTCAGGTGACTGCTTTGTCTGATTAAGGAAGAATAAATAGTACTTCAAATTATACAACTAGTTACTACTTAAAAATTCTTTTTACTTTAAAAGATAAATATTTAAAAGTACTGTTCTGTCTTGATTCTTTTGATTGTTAGGGTATTTGAAATGCCCCCCTCTTCAAAACTCTTACCCTACAAATAGGTAAAGTTCCTGGGTTAACTGTGACATGTTTGAATCTAAAGCATGACCGTAGATCTAGGTATAAAATTTCACAGAGCAGCAAGATAACCAAATAACCAGACTGATGTTCTTGTGATGTTTGTGAGAATATAAATGAAGTTGGGTATTGTGGGTGAACAACAACCTACACGAAAACATACCAAACTTAGAAGAAGCCTTTGCTACAGGTACAGGGATATGTAACTAGTGTGGGCAATTGGATAGAAGTGTTCTCTGCCAACTGTGCTGCAAACCTTCAGTTGGTCACTGAAGTGCCATATTACAGGCAACAAAACAAATATTTGAACCTCTACTGTGTTGTGTCTGCAATGAGGAGCCAGATCATCCTGTTTTATGGTCCTGTTTGACTCCCATGTAAGCTAACATATAATTGGAAATATAATAGACTCAGTCTTCTCAAAATCTGTAATGATGCTGCAAGGATGTAAAACTCAGTAGCTACAGTGAAGTGTAAAAAGGCATTCTTTCCTATTCTGTACATATAGGTCTAAATCTTGATTTGAATATACTTGAGATACCTCCTGGTGTCTTCTTTTTGAAAGGTCTCCATGCTCCTTTCAAATATCAACACCTGTGGCATCATCAATTTACTTGAGTGGTAAATGCAACCCCAGAACTGTGATTTATTTTTCTGTATTTGGTGAGGGAGGGGAATGGCAGGAAACTGCACTACTTCATGGCTTTGGTCAAAAGCAGCTGATGTTGTGCCCATGCCTGTTCTTGGTTAAAGCCATCCAAGGCCTGTAACTGGCAGAAGCCAGTGAATTGCTGTAGTTAGCATCATTTCCAGTCACTTTTGACGTTCTGTCTTGAAAGACCTCTCGTATGTTGATAGGGGAAGGTTTTCAGTGTGAGGTTCGAGCTCTCTTCTCTGTGCTGTTCCTTCCACCCCCTTGCAGTTCATGGTCTTCAGGACTCCATTGCAGCAATATCAAGCTATTAGGTAATGTGGATGAGACAAGTTTCTAAACCTTGTGTCATGCTTCTGGTTCTTGCCCAGTGGAAAACTCAAAGCTTTTTTTTATGTTTGAGGCTTTTGCATGAATGCCAGTTTGACTTAACCAGTGTGGTTATATACACAAATATAAATGATTGACTCCAGTGGGCTCCTGTATCAAAGTGAGACAATTTGAACAGCGTATACCCAGAGTAACTCCCCTTTGAAGAGCAGAAGTGACAGAAAATAAATGCAGTATTTCCTTTTTAGTGATTATCCTAGAATATGGTTTATGCTCTTAGAACTGCCAGCTCTGGCCTTGTCACTTCAATGCGTCCTCACCATCTGCTCAGGGTTCTGTTGGTGAAGAACTGAGGCTTAATTGGCGCTTAATATCAATTGAACAGTGATAATAAAGAAAAGTCATTAGTAAGGCAAATGTGAATTAGTAGTAAAGTTATTGTGGCAATAGCTATTATTGGTGTTTACTTGGTTGTCTGGACCATTGGCTTCTGATATAAAGTAGGCTATTTGTGTAAAAGACCTGTTTGCAAGAATGGTAATTTCCCACACAACATTAGGAGGGAATCAGTGAGTAATGATGACACATCCGCCAGATTCACCTAAGCTCACCCAGGTGATGCTGCATGTAAGAAGAAAAAGGCAGATTAATGATCAAGTATAGGATGAGGAAAAATTGGGTAGGCAGCAGTACTGCTGAAAATACTTGCTAGCAGACCACAATCTGAATGTAAAACTTCAGTACCATGCTGCTGCTTGAAAAAGGCAAAAAAATTGCTCTTGGGTGAGTGAATAGACTCATCATATGCAGATATTACAGTCCTGGAAGTTCTCTTTTAGGAGCTGTTCTCCAGAAAGACATGGACAAAACCTCAGGCTGTCTGATCATTTTCCTCTTCTAAATAACACAAACTATGAGGAGAATTTGAGAAGAATATTTAGAGTATGTGAAAGTTTGTTGTAAGCAGAAGGGTGAACTGATATTCTGTCTCTGAGAGCAGAGTAAGGGGTTGTTAGCTGAATTTTCAGGCTGGGGGAGGTTTCACAAAGACATGGTTTGTTTCCCACGGCTTGAAGCCTTTAGTGACAGGTTAAAAGCACCTGTGTGAGTTGGATTATGACTTGGAGAGGGTAGTGGATGACACAGGTTTTCTAGGTTTATTTTCAGTGAATTATGTAGCATGTGGAATCTTTTAAAGTGATGATCTCAATGTCTAGCTGAATTGTTTGTGCAGGTTTTCAAATCTTAGCTATAACTTTATTAAGGTGATCAAGAACCACTCAGGGTTTTTCCCCAAGTTTAGATCCTTGACACAAGCATAAAAAAACAGTCCAGATTTTGCATTATTTCAACTTTGATTTCTGGCTTCATTGACTGAGCAGATGGGATCAGTCCCATCTCAGTGTGCTGCAAGTAGAATAATGATGATTGCAGCTCTCGGTTGAGGTACTCGGAATATTTCTCATTGAGGGCTTAAATTAGTTTCAAATTGTTGGTAAAATTAGTGCATGTTATCCTTATGTGCAGCTGAAGGCATGTTGTTGATCTTACATATTTGTTATTATGGCAGCTTTTTTTTTTTTTCAGCTCAGTAAATAGGAGGAGAAATTCTGTCCTGTTGAAACCTGGAAAGTAAGCAGACTGACTTCAGATGCCCCAGGATTTCAAAGTCCCTTCTTCCCCATCATAAATGCTGAAATCTTGAGAGCTAAATTTAGCCCAAGGCATTTTTATTTCTTTTTAATCTGGAAAGATCTATGAGCTCCTAAAACAGCAATTTCTTTTGGTACTGATGACACAGTTGCAGTAATGTAGTTGCTGTGAAGGTAAAGATGGGTCTTTTTCAGGAGAAAAGTTACAGAAAGTAAAAATATACAAATTCTAGTAAATGTTTTAACTGATATAAAGAGATTGTGTTGGTTTCAGCATGGCAACTGAAATATGGGACTTCTGTTCTCCTTCTAAACACCACTCTTCCATACCATCCAGAAATAATTTTAATCCATTAATAATTTTGTTCAAGCTTTGCCAGCATGTAAATCATGCCACAAATGGAAAAATTCAGTACCCAAAAATGAAACAGAAGTCAGAAACACCTCAACAGCAATATATGATGTGTTGAGCATTCACAATGCTAAGCTATTGTCAGAAGTCTAAAAAGTAGGTTGGCCAGCAAATGAGGTGTTGTGCCAGGCTGCTGCTACGAGCCCTGACAAAAGTAGCTTACTGCTTGATTAAATTGGTACAGCCCAGGAATGGGTGGAGAAGAGAAGGGGCAGGTTTTTGTGCCTGCCTGCAGAGCCCAGGTGCTCAACTGCCTTTGTTCCATGGGGCTGTCAGCACAGTTTGGTACGGGGAAGGTCACAGCAGGAACAGTGATGCAGCCTCTGCTGCTCCGTGGACTAGAAGGAGGTATTATGGACCAGGCCCCTTCAAAAGCATGGCTTGAGTTGAATGTACTTTTCCGTTGGAAATACTGAGCCCTGCACAACCACCAGAACACCTTCTGGGTCAATAATTTGGTTTTTAAGGATCAGGGATCCAGCTGAGCAAAGTAGTGGAGTTTTTCCCTTGCCTCCAAATCCCTTCTAAACCATTAGATCCTCAAATATTTGCAGAAACTCATGTTAAATCTAGACAAGAAAAAAAAAAATCAAGTATTTATCTGGTTTTTCATGGGGTAGGTTTTGTTTTGCTGTGCTGCAGCTTATTTCAGTCCTTCCTGAACAATCAGTGCAAACTGTGGCTGTCTCTTTGCTTTGGGTTTCTGCAGCACCAAGCACAATAAATATCACACCAATGGTTCTCATTTCTTCTCAGTACATATTAAAATTTCTACATGCTTTGATGTTTTAGTGGTAGCCTCATTGCAAATTTCTATGTAGAAGTAGTTACTGAATGAATATTTCTATTTTCTTTGTCTTCCCAAGTGATGCCTTTTTGAGATAAAGGGTACAGTCCTAGTGCTTAGATTGCTGTGGAAGATCAGGTACCTTGCAAACCTTCTCAGTTATTACAATGCTGGTGTTTGGAAGAGTTCATAAAATCTTTAAGTGCCTATATTTTCACTCACAAACCTGATGTTTCTTAAGCATTTTCTAAGGTGATGGCTAATAAAATAGTAAGAAGGCAATCTGGAGAGCTAAAAATAATCCAAACAACAGTAATAAAAAGACAAAAGCCACACCCTCCCCCCAAAGTGCAAACAAATAAACACAAAACCCCCCCAACAAACCCATCTCGTATGTTTTACTCAAAAATGCAAAAAACTGTACAGAACTTCTGTTGCACTTGACCAGGACTGAATTAGGAGTAACAGCTTGGTGTTGAAAGCATTTATATCTTATTACTCATCCCTTGAATTGTGCAGTTCTTCTGCCATCAGGGTTTCACAGAAGCAAACCTTCCAAAGCAAATAAATAAATAAAATCCCAACTGACAAGCTAATATAAATGGTATGAAACAGAAGGGTAAATGGGAGGGGGAAAAAAAAGACTGATTTGACATAAACAAATTAGAGCTGTTGACAGTGTGGGTGATTTTGAGAAGTGCAGTTCCATTAAATTCACAGATATGAATCCTGACAAATAACAAGCCATGGTAATTTATATAAACAAGGAAAGGAAATAACCAGTGGATGTGGAAATCTAACAAGAATTTGGTTGTTAGTACAGCACAAAACATTGTGGCAGTATGGATAGAGAAAACTGAGAGCCCTGCCATGGTGAGGCAGTGCTAATATGCACTGTTCCACTGGAAATGTTCACAATACCATGCCAGGGTGAGAAGATTGGAGGAATTACTGTAATTCTCTGCCTTTCACAGTTATTATAGCAAAACCAGAAAGCACATTTAATCACTGTGGTGAGATTGTAAAGTCAGACAAAAAAAGAGGTCTCTTGGTGCTGTGCTGTAGACTAATGTTCGGGTGCAGATGTCTCCAAGGCTAATTCAACCTATTAGATCCTCTGCAGCGTACAACATCTGCACGTGTGGTTTGTTTGTTACCTGGAACTCTTTTTAATTCATGTGGGTTTTTTATCTGCTTTACAGTGAAGTTTCTGTGCAGACATATGGTGCTTGTTCAGTGAGAATGGTCAATATCACATACCACCTACTGCTTCCTGCCTGCAGGCACCTCATGAAGTTCATATCCCTCTGTTCTTATTTTAGAAAGAGCTTTTTTTTCACCTTTCATTGAGGTTTCTTAATGGACAAGTCTATTAAATATTCAAAACACTGTATTTATTTAGATAAAAGCTGTTAATTATAAATGTCCAGCCATATGGCCATTAAGACTAACATTTAGTAGGATAAAGAGGGAATTAATATTTTAAATAATAAAGGACCGTTTTAGAAACTAGTAACTTTCTTGATGTTGTGTTTCATGTAGGTTTAACAATGCAGTGGTGGTTGGTAGCCTGCAGTGGTTCACACTAAAGAACGTGATTTTCTTTTCGTTTATATTTTTAATACCTTGCTATTGAAGAGTGTCTATTAGAGAGAGGGAAAAAAAAGCCACAAATGAAATGCCTCAAGGAAAGCCAGATGGCTGAATATCGGCGTTTGAAATGAAAATAAAATATTCAGCCATACATATGTGCCTTAAATACACTTAGCTGTAGTCCTTTGTTTGTTAGCCAGAGTCTCTTCTCTATTGCTTTTGCATTGGTAAATCTGAACTTGCTTTGCATGTGTTTTAGTAGATCAAAGTTGAGCAAAAATGTGGCTGAGGATGTTGTAGTACTTATTGGTCCTAGCCCCAAATCAAAAGAACAGGGTCAGATTTTGGCCAGATGTCCCAACCTGAAGTCTGGCAGGTTGGCTGGTTTGTTTTTTTTTTTTTTGAAGTTCTGTACAGAGATATTGTTAACAACATTTTGAATGTGTCTCAGCTTTTCATGCAATAGCCCCCCTGTCAGGAAGTTTTGCTGATAACTGAAACTCTTTTCAACTGCATCTGTAGTGATGTCCTTGTTGCCTGGAACCATGTCGTGAAAAGTGACCAACAGTTCAGGAAAGCTTATGAGTAGATTAGTAAACTCTACCAACAACTGAAAAATACGGTGGAGACATGTGAAAACTGCTCTTCTATAGAAGCCCAGCCAACTCCTGGAGCAATCTGCAAAATTCCCTGCAGGTATTCAGCATTTTTCATCTGATATATAAAAGGGTAACCATTGTATTGTTCCTGCATTGCCAACCTCCTGCTTTCGTGGAAAAATTTCCTTTTAATATTTCCTGCACTTTCTAGTTTTAATAGTCAGGGCACACATTTGAAGGCAGTGATTGAAGATTAGGGCATCAGTTAATGCCCCTGATAATGCAGCTTTGGAAAATGTGTCCATCAGATATCCAGGGATGTGAATGGTGCCTAAATAGAACCTGCTGTTTTCTTTCTACCATCTCAGTTCAAAAGACCAGTGATGGAAATGTGCATCGTTCATGTTTCTCTGAGTTGTGTGAGAAAGCTGCAGAGGTTACAGCTAACTCCAGTCAGGCCTGTTTCCTCTTTTTCCTACCTCTGACTCAGTTTGGAGATGAAGTTCAGCTGGTTTTTTTTGTGCTCTTAGCCTGGACTTGCTTGCAGAGTCACTTTGCTACTGCTAGAAACTAATCACTCCTTCCTGTCTTGAGACTAATAATTGAGCTTAAAGAACCAAACTGCCAGCACTTGAGATTCAAAATGTAAGGAAACTACATGGTGTACATTAAAGCTGGCATGTACAGTCTCTCACGCTTTTTTACAACCCTCATCTTTTGGCCCATCTGCCCAAGAGTGCTATGAACTCTTGTGGTATGTGAGACAGTGTAAATACATTTTTGGTAAGTCACTGTGTATCTAAGGAAGGCTGTGAGTGGGTTCAGCCCTATACACTTTACTCCTGTGGATGTAGAGAGCAAATAAGGCATGAGCAGAAATGAGACGTGGCGAGGGCTGGACTGGTGGTGTTCCATCAGGTCTTCACTGTCAGAGTTGCTGCCTACAGCACTATATTTTTAGAGCAGTTATATATTACAGCAATACCAGATGCTGCGCTGAGGGAAGACTTGGAGAGTGAAAAACGGATTAAGGTTTATTGTAAAATTGCTAAATTTGTGTGAAGACATGCAAGATCTGATTCTTGTTCTGCAGTCCAGGGACGACTCACTGCTCTGAGAAAATATTACGAAAGAAATAGGCCCATCTACCAGCTTTAGATTTATGCTGCAAATAGATAGAGGGTTATTAAAAATTGTTCCGTTTTTTAAATTACTTTTAAATAAGCACAGAGTTTTCACCTGATTTTAGTTCTTGACCTGTGCCAGTTGTCTCACACAGCAGCAGTAGCCTGCATGTGTGGGGGGGAGTATGGTCGTAACTTCACCTCAACACCAGTGTCTGTATCTCATCCATGCACTGTTAATTAAGTGGCCAATAGTAGTGTTGGAGGACATCATACTGAGCAGTGGTAGATAAGAAGGGGCTTTCTTGAGGTAACTGTTAGAATTTCTGTATGAATCCACCAGGGAACTGCCAGTTAATTCCCACTGCTCAAGTTTAGTCTAGATGCAGAGTTCTTTACTGTATTCTTTGCTTCATATGTAGAGACTATTGTTGGGTGGGGAACCCCATTGTATTCTCATTTATATTTATAAAGTCCTTCTACTTTAGCATGTGGAAATGTATTCAGTGACTCTACCTTATTTAATGTGAAAGTCAGTCCATGTCTGTTCTGTGTATCCCTACAGTCAAGTGTGTTTTGAATCCTTTGTGTCACCCTCCCAGTTAGTTTGTATTAAATTGTACAATGACAACATTTACTATTTAAGCAAAAATCCCTTAGCCCATGTCTGTCTTTATTGCCTTTTTTTCTTCCTCCTTGAAGCTACTTGCAATTAAACCTCAGTAAAATGTGAAGCATCAGAAATGTTAGACTATCTTGGCAATGAAGAGGCATGAAATGGATTAATAATGCAAAGCAGAAGATAAGAAGCAGTAATGCCACTTTCATTCTGGAGTGCCTATTCTGGCAAAGAGTTCACATCACCTCTTGCTATTTTGTAGCCTATTTATGAGTCACAGGAATAATTAAGGAAAAAATCCCACACAGATAAGAGTCCTCAGAGTTGTTTAAATTATGGAAATGAGAAACTTCAAGGCCTCTTTTGCTAAAGATTAAGAATTAACTATCTGAGATTGCTAGTGCACTTTAACTTAGAGAAGTGTGTGGATAAAGGAAGGAGAGGAAGAGACTAATTTTTTTTTCTTGGATGTGTCCATTTTGAGCAGTGTAAGAGTATAGCTGACACAGTATCACAAGATGCCTCCTTTTTTTTTTTTTCTTCCCAGATACTGGCCTGGGACAATTCTGTGTTCATGGATAACGTATGTTTGTGACAAATATAAAAAACAAAACTCAGTGAACAGTGAGCACAAGATTTAGGGATCTGGAGACTTCCCACGCAGCTTTCTTAGCTCACGTGTGTTTTTCTATGTGAGAAAACCACGTTGGAGCTATAACTCAGTGGACCTCTTTCTCTTCTCCTTGGCTTGCACTGAATTCTGCTGACAATTGCCAATACTGTGAATATGTAGCATTGCTAATTTTGTACTACTTATTTAGTGTTGCTTTTAACAATCTGGAAAGCAGGAATAAAAATTCTATTAAATATTCTGCATGGTGTGCTGAAGGGGCAAGTTTGTGTAAGTCACTGCGGAGAGGGATGCAGTGAGAGAGAAATACGGAGACATCAGTTCTAACTTATAAACACTTGGGTGAACCTGGGTAGGGCAGAGGTATTCAGCCAAAGGAGAACAACTAATTTGGTGTCTGCTGCCACCTTGTTTGCGTAGCTCATTTTGACTGCATGGTATAGTTTGAGTGAGTGGAATATAGGAGACTTATGTAATGAAATGTTTTTAGGAGCTATGCCACTGTCACTGTTCTTGGGTTAGAATAGAAGCCAATTTTCCTCTTCACCTTCTTTTTTTCTTATCTGGTAAAAGAAGTTGTGTGTGGTTTTATTTTTTGTTTTGTTTTTTAGACTTTGCTGTGGCCACTGGATAGCCTTAAAACAGTACTAGTAAGGAATTCTCCTGATAATGAAGGAAAAAGCATTGTCATTGCATTCCTGCCAAATGTCTAAGTTAGGATCACTCAAAAAGAGAGTTGTCTGAGGGTTGAATCAGAATTGATCTATGAAGATTTGTAGGTAGAAGCATGCGGTGCCACCTGTTTTAAGAGGATTTTGAATGTCTCACCTAGATAATGAGAGGGCTAAGTATCACTGTCTAATTTTGGGGGTGTCCTGCTTATTTAATCATTGATGTTGATCTTCTAGTGATCAAAAATGGTTAATGGCACCTGAGAATAAAAAGGTCAGAAATGCCTGAAACTTCTGTGCACTGCTCCACAATCACTGGCTTTAAGTGAAAGATGCCCCTCACACAAAAGCAGGACATATCATTCACAAGTGATATTCCTGATTTTCTGTGCCTCATGTAAGTTGGATCTGGTTGTGATTTTAATTAAATGCTTTTTCAGTTGGAAAATGTTGATTCACGGAAGCCAAAACATTTGGGAGAAATGTGCTGATTTGTAATTTCTTTCATCATGGTGACTGTCTGGCTTTCAAAATGCTTCTATTTTAGATCTTAGAAACCTGAGATAAGTTCAGGCAAGCCACAAGTTTACTTCATGTTTCCTTTTGATCCTCTTTCCCAGGGATTAATCTGCAAAGGATTAATTATTTAAGGTTAATACATATTCTCTGAAATGTCTCATTACTTGTCTTTGGGTGACAGGATCCCTTTTGCTATGGGTCTGTTCTGTTCTAAGACAGCAAATCGTCCAAACTGTGCTTTCCTAGCCCTCTCCTCTTCCCTTCCAGGGCAGAAGCTTTACTTCCTATTTCTTTTTATAAGTTGCATATCAAGAAAGGTGGGAAAATTGAGTTAAACCTGCATTTCATTTTCTCCCTTCTAGCATAGTCCTTCTGGAAATGTCGATGTCTTCTCTTTTATACTTTTCTTTTTTTCCAGTTGCAAGAGCAAGGCAGGGCCATTTCTCACAGAAGAGTTTTTTCACATGGAATTTCTCGTTGGTTCTGTTTGGTTCCCCCTTAATATTCACTTACCCTTTGACTTCTTCTCACAAGTAAGGTTGGGTTTCCGTTTTTTTGTACTGGGATAGATAACAGCAGTTGCACCAGATTTTTCTTCTTAATTTCACCAGCAGTTTGTTCATCCCAGTCTCACAGTAAGTAAAATGGCACTGATAGCACAGGAGAAAAAGTCTTAATCCCGTTCAGAGTTTATTGTTGGTTTTGTGCGTGATGGAGCCAAGATAAACGTATTTGTTTTTTATTTTCCCTGTCCAGCCCTCAATCTTCCCTAACCTATGTCTTAGTTTTTTGGTAGGTTTTTACTTTGATATATTTACAGAAAAGACAGAGTAACTGGCCCTTTAATGTGTAAACTCAAGGCTATCAAGGTTATTCCTGTTTATTTCTCACGTTTTCCCTGGAACAATGCTGAACACACCACTCTTGATATTGTGTGTAATGCTGAATATTTGTGAAAAAAAAATATTTTTCTTATTGATATGACTGGGCAAAAAGTTGGTGTTTCAGGGCTGTTCTACAGACAGGTGATTGTTTTACAGGAAGATGTAATTCTGTGGTTGGCCTTTTGCAGTGCAAGGCCCATTTTCCAGGAAGTTGAGGACACTCAGTTTTACAGGAGTTTTGCATTGGAAGATGTGAACTGGAACTTCCACTGCAATTTTGCTTATTATTTTCTGGATGGGAGTAGTTTAGCAAATACTTGGTCGAGTTTAGATGATAAACATTTCGATGTTCAATATATGCTACAAGTAGTGGAATTCTCACATATAGACTGAGTAAAATTGGCATTACGTGTGTACGAGTAGTCTGATCTTCAGAAGCCTCATGAATTCAGGGTACTGTAAATTCAAATAGTCTCTACAACTAAGAATATCTTTGCATGGCTGCCAGAAAGCAGTGGTTCTAGCACTTATGAGTGTGGTGGCATTGGTTTGTACGCTTATAGGCACAATTTTTCCAAACAGCATTTTATCTGCTGTAATATATAAAATGTGAGTCACTTTCATTTAGTCTAATTAGAGTTTGCAAACAGTAATTCCAAACAAAAGCCAGTCACACTGTATTAAACACTTAACTGTGGTGAGCAAGAGTGCAGGTTTTGTTTCTGAAGGGTAGTCTGACTACAAGAGGTATTTAATTAGTTTTCATCAGAGCTATGGATCCCCTATTTGGGTATTATAAACAAGCCAGGGAAACCTGGCATAGCTGAATTGCTGTGGGAAAGCTCATTGCTCAAAATAGTGCCAAGATGCATATAGACACCAAACAATACCATCATAAATTTACTGAGAAATCCTGTGGTGAAAATAAGGTTTAAAGTATAGCTTCGGATTCATGCTGCATACATCTCCCTTCTTCCATCTGGGTATCAGTTAGAGTTCTTATTCTTCCTCAGACGACTCTTTAACTATGTATTGTATGATCATGAGCACACTATAAAATGCTTTAGTGTATTTTGAGAGTTGAAAGGACTAACAAATGCAATATATATGAATGTGATGCATTTGTAATGGATTTGACACACACACACACAAATACATTACAGTAGTGTGGAGAACGTGGTTTGACCATAAGGATGCCAGGGGATCTTAAGCTATTAAGGCTGGAGCTTTGTCCTCAATTCACCCTGTCATTTCTAGGTATTACAGTACGTGGCACCAAATGTAACACACTGTCTCACATCTAGTGTTAAAAAAAAAAAAAATGGTATACTGTGAAGTATATTGGGTGAAAGGAGTCTGCTGTGAACTGAACTTCACTCTATAATTTTCACAGTGTATACTTAGGACAGGTCTCTGCAATTACTTGTAGTTTGTTGCGCATGAAGTATTTGTGACACTGGAAAAAAAATCCTGGAAATTATTCAGTGTAGTTAGAGTACAGAGTATTAGTATGATACACTAGAAAAAAGGTACTTGGGAGAATTTAATGGCTAAAGATAACAGAGAAATCTATATTTTGCTTCACTGGAGCTGTGTGTATGTATTGTGTAAATCCGTAGAGGTATATTCAAGGTGATGAGCTAGGATTTAGTTCTGTGTGGGAGTAGGGGGAAAAGGTCTAATGGAAATGTTGACAGACCATTAACTAGAGTATCACTAATGGGTGCTATAATAGAGAGAGATATTTTTAATTGTAAAGGGGTTAATTGGTATTCCTCATTTGCATTCCTTTCTTCCTAAGTGGTGGCAATTTGAGCTCATCCACTGATAGGAATGGTTTTTATACTGGTAGAATATGAAGGATCATAATATTTTCCCCAAGAATATAAGCAGCAGGGAAAACTAGAAATATATTAACTGACATATGATGATTAGCCAGCTATAGCTGAGGAGAAAACTGATTTTCCTAAGAATTTATTTAGGCAGTGCTGGCAGGAAACAATAGTTTCCTTACTAATTAGAAAAATTTGATTTTTTATTTTAATTGTTTTATATCTGAGCATGAAAAAATAGCTTGCATCGGTCAAAGTGTTTACCATGACTTACATGTTACAAACTTCAACCCTTTTCTCTGTGGAGATAAGGGTTTTCTGAATGTAGGAGTGAAGCTACTGCTCTTTGCTTTCACTCAATCTGAGGTGGAGGGAAGTGCTTACACAGCCCATGTCTAGCCACTCAGACACCTAAAATGAGGCTTATTTATATAAATTGATGGGAACAAATTTGGCTTCTTTTCCCTGTTGCTCTCAAAGGAGCTTGGTTGGTCTGTGACCGGAGGAACAGCTCAGGTTGCCATGTTACCTCTCACCTTGTCACCAGCCTGCTCTGACAGTAAGATCTTCCCCTTGTGCTGTTTAACCTTGGATCACTGCACAGGGTTTAAGCCAGGAGCAGCTAATGAGGGCTGGGGGAGCCTGGCCATGTGCCACCAGGGCAAGCTGCCTGCACTGACTTCTGACTGCACGACAGCCAGTCTCCATCGTCTTGCCTGCAGCTCTCCACGCTTGGATCAGGCTCCAGGGGCTGATCATCTCCTCACGCTGGCTACCTACAAACCAGAAGGAAGCTTAGAGCCCATCCAGTAGTTTACATAGTTACTGCCTCTCCAAGTGTGACTCACTGATTTGGATGATGTGAAAAGCTCAAGGTTACCAGCCTTGCTTGCCACTTAAAATCCCCTGTATGAAGCCTTCCTCTTTGAGGTCATTGTTTCTTCAGCTCCAGAGTTAATGTGGCAATCTTTGCCTCTTTAGGAAAAGCAAACCCAGAAACAAACATATATGCATGCCCTCAGTCTCTTCTGCTGTGGTCATCTCTCCTTTAGCTTGAAGTCATCTTCCTGACATTCTCAAATTCCCTCTTTTTTTTTTTTTCCCCTATTTCTCCTTGATTTTGTTTTTCCCCTTCCTTCACTGAGCTGTGCAAGGTTTCTCATGCTAAACCAGCTTTTTCATCCATACTTCACTTGCACTCCTGTCTCATCCTGAAGTGTGGAGCAAAAAAATATTTCTTGTGGATTATTATGAAGTACTGAAAACAAACACATTTGAAAAATACATGACATAGATGTGTTGCTTATAAGCCTTAAGTATATTTTATTGTACAAATGGCATCTTTTAATTTCTTTGTGAAGTTAATGCCTTAAAGAATTCAACCGCAACCATTTACTCTTAAATACCATCTTAACATACATAATTCAACCATGTTTTAATAGCGGAATTTACTGATTTGTCAGTTCTAAAGTACAAACTGCACTTTCTTCTCTGAGTCTTTTCATCCTTTTGGTATTTACTGTACCTTTGTGTAGTGGTCCAGATGCTTTTTGGTGGAAGTGAATAACTGACTTTCCTTATCTCTGCCCATTTCCTAATGGAATTATGGGACTGATTTGCCTGTAGTGCTGGGAAAAAATTGCAGATTGTATCAATGAGTGCAGATAGGAGACTTCAAGTTTCAAGGCAGTTTCTCATCTCTCATTCCACAACCCCTTGTTCTAGACACCATCATTGGTTGCTTTTACAGATTTTGTACTCTGTGGGGTTCCAGGCACCCTTTTTTTCAGAGTTCAGAAATGCTGTGAAGCTTTCCGGAACTCCTTGTTCACAGCTGAGTCTCCGAGGAGCTTGGATGAAAGCAAGAAGTTGGCTGTTCCTGAATGAGACCCAACAGGCCTGCCTTCCATCTGCTGGCCTGTGCTGGGTCTCTGCTGCCCACTGATTGCATAGGCAGGGTGGTCCTCTCACAAATAACAACATCCATGTGGTGCCAAAATCCCAGGCGAGTTCTCAGCTTGATCGGTTTCCCAATCTGCTTCGCCACACGGTCGAGTGGCATTTGTGCCAGCATAAGGCCAAAGGAATAGCTGGGGGTGGGGGGACAGCAGAGCTGCATTCCTGAGTTGGTTTATTTTGGTTTTTTGTTTTTTTTTGGTTTTTTTTTTTTAAGCTGCAGTGCTGGTTTACACAAATTTAGAATTCCTGGAGAGTTTCAAGTGCTCTGGCAAAGCACTTTGCAACTTACATACGTGGCCACATTTGTGTACTGCGTACAAACGCTTCTCTGCCTGCCTTAAAGCAGCTGAGCAGTTGCATGTGCTTCTCAGAGTTGAGTTTCTAGGGCAGGGAGCATTGCCTGTCAGCTCCTTGACTGCCTGCAGGATTTTCTTTGTTCCTGAGGCTTCAGCAGGCCAAGTCCCAGTGCCACAGCTTTGGCATGTGTGTCGCCTGGACACTGGAGTCACTCAGGTTGAAGCTTAAGCTCAGTGGAAGTGTCTGTAGCGTGGGGACTTTTCACTTCCAAAGTCACGGACCACCTTGGCAGGGGGACCATTCTCACGCTGTGAAGTGCCCTCTGCATTGTGTAGTGTAAGGAAGTGATTTGTTTGAAAAGAACACCATCCTCTTTGGGTTTTTTTTGGATTCTCCCTCATTCTCACCCAAAATTATTTCTCTTCTGGATCATTTCCATGACCCAGTTCCCTGCAAGGCCTCACAAATGGGAATGAGCACCAGGGTGGGGAGGTGACAAACAAGCTTAAACCGCCTGGTCTTTGTACTCCATAGCAAAAAGAGGGCTTCTTTGGGGCTAGAAAATTGAGGCTACTAGAGCAGAAATAGAGCATCATGTGAGTGTAACCATACTGACACAGCTGGCTTCATCCTGGAATAATATACCCACATACCATCCCCTGTATGAGATGAACAGTGAAAGTACAGTGTTGCTAGTACAACTGCATCTATGTTGAGGGATTTTACCAGCATCCACTATGCTATAAATAAAGATTTGGGACCTGACCATAGAAATGTATCTTTACCAGCTCTAATTGATTTTAGCTAGGAGCTAACTGGCTCCAGAAGAACTACTTATAGCTTAACATTTCTGTGGAAAATGTACCATTTGTAATTAATGGGTTTGGAAAGCAGCCAGGATCTTTCAATCTAATCTGGTTTAAGAAAAAAGAATCAATTGACTCTTTTTTTGAATGGTAAATATCATGAAATATTTTATAACAAATCATGGTTTAAAATAGCCCAGTTGCACTAGCTGTCATGTAGGATAAATCACTTGCATCAGGACATGATCTTTGTGATTTGTGGTCTATGCAAATAAGTGCTGGGTTCTGCTCCATATTTTGTATTCAGGCAAAGTTCCCCCTGGACTTCAATGGGAATTTTGCCTAAGCAATAACAGCAAAATTGGTCCCATGTGAAAAAAAATGATCACTGGGGAAAATTAAGAGATTTTTCTTAAAGGCACAGATGGCAGTTAAGCATTTAACTTTAATTGGCTTTTTACATGAGTAGGGACCCCTCTACTGTTTTACCTTTAGAAGAATCCTCCTTAGAACTCTGAAGAGAGAAATGTGCATGATGGTTGTGGATAGTCTGTTGCTGGGAGGGTTAGAGCCAGTGTGCTGCAGGGAAGTGAAAGAATTCTACAGAGGGATGTGAAACAGCTGAAACAAAGGCTGAGATGAAGCAATGAGAGCCTCCTTTACTCTCGTTGTGTGGGTAGTTTTACTTGTTATGGCAGCAGTGTGTGTGTGAGGAGGGAGAGAGGGGCAAAAGAAGTCAAATGTGGATGGGAGAGGAAGCAACTGCAGAACTTTGAGGCTTTTTAAGAATGCCCGAGGGGAAAAGGTGCAAATGTTCAAGCTTATCTGCAGCATGGAATGAAATTATTTGGGAAAAGAAGCCTTGAAGGCTCAACTTATTTCAGCATGTCATGTTGAAAATGAATTGCAAGTAGATCCTCAAGTTTTCACTTTGCTTATCATGATGGTAGGTGGGTACTAAGATCATGAACAAACAAAATCTGAGACAGTTTCTTAAGGTCAAGGTTATGGTGAGCACTATGTGCTTTCCTTGAATTAACCCACTTCTATTTAAAAATATTTACTAACTCAGGTTTAAATCCAAATAAACATCTAAGGAGTTTTTTTTTTTTTTACATTTGGTGCTAAAGGCAGAGGCTTAGAATGAAGCATAGGTAAGACTGTCATTGAAGACTTCACTTGCCTCACATGTGAGATGATGATAGTCTCTGTGAGGAAACTTGTTTTTTTGTGAAATTGAGACACTTAACTGGGTTCTAGTGGTCAGGACTGATTAGAACCAGATGCTAGGTGTTGGAATCAAGAAAAGCTAAATGCGACTTCTAAAAAAAGGTCTAGGCTAAGAGATGTGGCCAGGGGTGAGGCAATTAATCCGTGCTGCAACGGGCATGAAGTGGTGGGAGAAATTGCAGACTGGCAGCAATAAAAATGAAGAGTCAGGACTAAGCACATAGGAGACAGGGAAGAACAATTGAAGCTAAGAAGGCAGGGGAAAGGAGAAATAAGCAAACCAAGTTTAAGTTAGCTTAGCCAAGCAACTTGTTAGTCAGCCAAAGTCATCATCTTGATGGCCTTTCATTTCTGAGTGTGGGTAAACTGCCCATCCTTAGCTTTCACTGTGATGATTCTGGCTTGGTGAGACTTTGGTCTCGGTAAAACCTGACTGATAGGAACCCTGTCTCATTTGGCTGCTGCATGGACAGGTCTTGTTCAGAAGTCTCTCTATTCCAATTCACTGGGATGCAGAGTTTGAGTGCAGGAATGTAAGTTCATATCATTCTCCCCTTGCTTAGGTGTCAGGAATTTCCAGGCTTAAGTCCTCGGTTTCTGGTTTTTATTTCAGATTTTTTTAGCCCCTGTGGAATCTCCATTCTTAGAGCTCTTCATCTATGGCCTCCTAGTCAGATATAAAAACCTGTCGTGGAACTGCCTTCTCTGCAAAAGCTTCAGATGATGTGGGGGATGATGTGGGGTTCAAGTTGCTCAAAGAGAAGAAACCTGTCCTTGTTGAGCCTCATAAACATAAATAATTATGTAATAGTCACTGCATCAAGCTGGGTGTTACCAGGTTCAGGCCTGGAAACATGGGGCTTCCTTTTCTTGGGGAGCCTTCCTTCTCCATTCACAAACCAAGCAGAGCTTGAGTCACTGGCACTGAACTCCAATCCATTTGTCCTCAAGCTTCCCTTCAGGGACAGGCAGACTGTCATTCTCGGTCAATAAGTGGTCTGTTAGCATCATAAATGAATATTCTCTTCCTCTTGAAAGCCCTTTGTTTCTCCACTGCCTGCGGTCTCTCAAGGCCTTGCAAATCCTGAGCATGTCACAGAGCCTGAAAGGGCTGCTCATCCCCTGGACAAAGAAGCCTCCTGCAGCAGTCTGCCCTCTCCCTGTTACATACTGTGCTCCAGCCTACTCACAGCCAGGCAGGGGCTGGGGTATCCCACAGCTCAGCAGAGTGAGCAGTTGCCAGTGTGCAGTTCCACATTGTTCATCTTCTCTTTTCCTGGTTTGCAAATGCCAGCCGCAGGTCAAGTGACATCTGTCTGTCTGTATGTTTGTTATATATGTGAGCACATACATACACATCCGTAAATAAAGGAGATTAATCTATTTCTATGTAACGAAGTCTTGCAAAAGTTCTTCAGAAATTCAAAGCAAGTGCAAGTAATCTACATCTGCCTGAGTTGTGTTGGTTGTAAGCTCCAGGAGGGATGAGGAACAAAGGAGATGGGGAGAGGGGATTGACAGCTATTGTGAGGAATGAATGGTTCTTCACTGGTAGCTGTTTAGAGACCAGGAAGCCAGGTGTGGTCCTCTGCAACATGAGAACACAGGTAGTAACTTGTGGAGATGCATATATTTGTATTGATTAGGATTCTTTCATAACCTAGGAGTGAAAGCCAGTCATGGCTTCATTAGGGTTGTCATTAAACACATTTAAAGGTGATCACAGCACTGTTCTATAAGAAACTTGGGAATGAAAATGAACAACATAAAACATGCTACCTGAATTTTGGTCCAGCCCTTCTGTTGTTCATGCAGGAAGTGCCATGATCGATTCTGTAGGTGCTTTTTCCTGGGTTGATGTTATCTGACTGTGGAAGCAAATGAAAGACTTTGGTGAGTGATAAACAGGAATGGAACTGCCAGCCTTGCAGAGGTCGTGATATAATTCCAGTGCCCTTTCCATAGTGCTATTGGAAGGAAAAATGGACATTTCCTCCTACAGCTGATTGAGATATGGTCCCTAGTAACCCTGGTGCAGGAGCAATAAATGTGGACACTCCCTAAGGTATAATAACGTATGTAGTCTGGAGTAAGTTCAATTACTGGGATGAACCATGGGGTGAAGACACAGCCAGGTGTTTCTCACTTTCAGATTAAAATTAGTAGTTCTTCAAGTTGCTTATGGAGTTGCAATGACTTTAATATTTTTGTTAAAGTAACTTGGAAAGAAATTTGACTATGCAGTTTCTGTTTTCAGTGCATGATTTGGGGCAGAGCTAGGGTCCTGGAGAAGTATTGGAAAAAAAGAGGGTATCATGTGACAGAATGAAAATCAAAGAATTCCCCAATTACCACATGGCCACAGCTGCTTTTAAGGTATCCTTCAAGGAAGGAAAAATTAGAAGCAGAGCTGCAGGCTTGCCTCTGGGCTAGGGAAAGAACTCTCTTCCCAGGGCTGCCTCCAGTTCTACACTCTAGGTACTTCCCTTCCAGATCTTTTTCTGACACAAAGGAAAACCCTCCATATCTCCAAGCTCTATTCTTCTGACTTTGTAACCCTTCTTAAGGGTAACCCTTTTGAAATGGTCTCTTGGAGATGTTATGTGGAAGTTTCACTGTCCTGTTTCACGGAGTTGCAAGAGGTGTGCTGGGACGTGCAACTACTACAGTGAGCAGGGAATGAATTTCTAATGAATATGAGAGTCAGTTTTAGAATCAGGCTTTTTTCAGGCTATACTTGCAATGCATGAAGGTGGTCACCATGTTTTGCAATGTGTCTTGGTGGCTATCTTGAAGGCTGTTGAATGTGAGGTAATATTGATGTTCCAGCCAGGGAGGAAATAAACCTGCAGGAAGTTCTCCTGTGCTCCGTAGGCAGGGTCTTATTTTGTACCAGCACAGCTTTTCATGTGAACATGCATTACTTTTGAAAGGATTTCATTCTGTGGCTATAATTCCTGTTATTAGTTTTAGAAATAAATTCAACTGTTACTGTAACATCAGAATCAAGATTTATGCTGGACAAAAATATGCCTGTAACTTAAGAAAGGAGAAAGAATCAAATGGCATTTAACAATGGGGTAACACAATCCGTGCACATTCAGCCATCACTCCTTTCCTGGCTTTGGCGCAGGGAGTGAATGCTTTTGCTTTGTGTCCACGCTGCAGGTTTGGGGGAGAGAAAGCAAAACTGCACATACTCTGCAAGGAGGAGCTATAACTCAGATTGATCCAGTTCAGAAGAAAGGAAATGTTTTCTTCCAAACCATTACACAAATTCTGGATGAGCATTAAACTGTGTAATTTCACCCCGAATGCTTTTCAAACAGAATGCTTCTTTCCAGAGTGTGCATATCAATATAAGTGAAACAGCATAAATGTCACGCTCAGTCTGTCCGAGCGGCGTAGTTTTGTTCTCGTGCAATGGGAGCAGGTGGTGGGAGGTTGTTTTGATGGGTTGAGAAGCTCCTCCCCTCCTTCCCCAAGCAGCAGCAGTCTCATCTGCGTCAGCAGTAATTGTGTGCCTTGCACTGCTTTTCAGTGAGGGTGAGTGCAAAAGATACATCAATATAAGGTACCAAACTGAGGCTTAGATGTTCCTTTTAAGTGGCTGCTCATTTCCTTGAGCCATAACATGGGCTAAAGGTTAACTTACACAATCTCCGTGGAAGAACAATTTTTTTTTAATTTTTTTTTTTGGGGGGGAAGGGAGAAGGAGGGGGAAAGGGCGTTGTTTCGTATTCTTTCCCACCTATAGACTCCATGTGATGTACAGTGCTGCTCATGCAGTTTCCCCCCCCCCCTCCCCCCGGATTATTTGCTAATCAGACTTCAGTGCAGTGGAGATAAGAACGAGACTGTTGCCTAGCTCCCGAGCCCGGAGCCAGGACGGCCGCCGCTGCCGCTCCGCCGTCCCGCCTCTCCATGGGCCCGGCGCGGCGGAGCTGTCCGAGGTGCTAGGATGATGCTGGCTGCGCGGGGGGTCAGGGCAGCCGGATTGCAGCAGGAGAGGAGCCCCACAGTCCTGCTGGCACCCGAAGGTAGGCTAGCTCTTTGTTTGAGAATTCCTGATTAATCAACAACAGCACCAACTGAGCCAGGCAGCCGGAGAGAGCAAGCCTGCCTGTAGTCACGGGGGAGAGAGAGACCATGCCACAAGCCAGACTGCTTCAGACCTTCTGTATTTGAGTGGCAATGAGCGAGCGAGCGTCTTTCCTTGCTGCGAGAAGCCATTTGGATAGGATATTTGCTGTTCCTTATATTCCTTTCTTTTTGTCTCCACAGAACATATTCAAATGAGGCACCTTAGAAATCTCTGTGTTAGTGCATATGATGGTGCTGTAATCGTCTGTGTTGTAAAGTGGGTAAAAATCATCCAGTTTCTTCTCTGCTGGACCTCAAAGCAGGGTGTTTTTTATACCCTCCCATTATCCATACCCTCTCTTCTCTGAATGTGGATTTAAAGAAGCAAGCACCTGTCTTTTCTTCCCACTGTGTGGTTGTTTTTTTTTTTTTTTTAAACCAAACTTTCCATGCCATTTTAATCGTAAGTTAAGAAGATCTGTAACATAACACACTGACTTGTAGTGATGTCGAATTCTACAATCCGGGCAATTCTGCCATCAAGATTTAATGCACTTTAACTGAAGAAAAACCTGAGCCTAACTGAAAATCTGTTTCTTATGGTGCTGAAATATCCCTTCCGACTGCACTGAGATAACCACAGGAAAGGGCTTTTACAGGCAAAAGTCACCTTTGATTATTGCACTTAGTGGTCCCCGTGGACTTAGATTTTGGTACGTACATATTTTAATACAATCTATGAGCATGCTAATGAAACATGGTGCTAATTAGAATGAAAAAAATATGAAATGAAATAATGAATAGTCAGAATGCATAATGAGGTTGCATATATTTTTAGAATGTGTTAATCAAGCTATTGCTAAACTAAAAGCTGAAGTCTATTTGACTGTGTACTTCACGTGTTGATTGTGCTTGTAATAGAGATGCTTTGTAGCTGAATTTTTTTTGTTTGTAAAAAGGCCTGTTAAATAATTAAAACCATTCTTTTGTATTTTCTGGTGAATTAATTGAAATAATTTCCAACATCTATGATAGTTACTTTTCAGACCCACTGTACCATTAATATTTTACAACATACAAACATGATGCTGGTGATAATGAAATCTCCATTTCATTTTCTTAAAGAGGAGGAAAAAATAAGTCCCTCAGCAAGAAGCTTGTAATTTCTTCTGAGTTCAAGTGCACACGGAATGTGCGTGTATATGTCTGCGTGTTGTGTGATTTTATTTCTTCTTGTTGTTTATAAGTCTTCTACATCATATTGGGAAGTAAAATGTCACAATTGCACTTAAGTGCTGGCCATTCTGAACCTGGGTTTGCAATTGTCCGTGTGGTTAGGAGGATGTCTTGTTTTCCTCAGGGGATAAAAGTAATAAAAGTGGTGCTGCATTGCAAAGTAAACAACAGCTTTTTACATCCTTGAGTCATGGAGGAGTCATTGTAAGCAAAGACATTTTTCCTTTTCAAAAGGCACCTGCAAGGGAGCCAAAATTCGAGGCTTGGGGTGTTTTTTTTTTTTTTTTTTTAGTTCTTATAACTATAGGGAACAACAGCTTTTCCATGGGAGGGGTAGAAAATCTATAGAAATAGACTATTTCTTTAAATCCATGCAGTAGCATTCTCAGTCTACTGAAGGAGACTCTTTTAACCTCTTGAAGTGAAGGGCTCAGCACTACTTAGCTTCAGTGATTTTGCCCAGGTGCTGGAGCTTGTGCAGTGCAGCATAATGAGGACCAGGTATATAATCTGTCCCAGTCAAAATATAAAACATATTTTGTACTTCCAAATCATGGCAGTGGTTCTTTGGTTCTTTTTCTTTAAATATGTGCATCCATAGTTGTCAAACGATATGCAGTAGCAAACTTGCAGCCAGTTTCAGAAGATCTTTCCTCTTTGACATTAGAATTTAATATGTCAGTGTGTGTGAAAACAGTAGTCATCTCATTGTTAGGAACAAGCAGGGGATGTAGCTCTAAGAAGCATGTCTTAGCAATTTGTATCATCACATTCAAGTGCTTGGGTATTTAAAATCTCGATATAAGGCACATTTATGATAAGAGACTGATATTTCTGCAAAGTAGTCTCTGGTATTTTTTTTCATCACTAAATTCTCCTTGGTCGCAGTGAAAGTAATTTTTTTTATTGTACATCCAATACCATTAGGTCCTTATTAGTGCTGCTGTGGTCAGCAGTTTGTGAAAACTGGATATGGCTGGCCTGTCTACTTCGCTCTTATTTTCTTGGAAGCAACTATAATGCAACAGCTCAAACTATAGGGTTGAACGGCTGATTAGCGTCCTTGATTTGTGCAGAATCCTTCTAATACAGTGAATTTAGTGTAGGGAGTTGATAGGTAACGTGAAAGCAGATGTGTTCTCAAAGAGAGGAAGCAGTATTTGGGAGGGAATCAGGCAGGACTGGAGAGGTGTGTAGCAGGTCTTTATAAATTACATATTGGATTCAGGACTCTGGGCAACCCCCCACTTGTTTTTCCAGGCTCTGTTCTCATATGTTAAAATTAAAAAAAAAAAACCCTCTGCTTTGAAGAAGGCAATCAGTGCCTTTGTTATTACTTCAAAAAGCTCCTTCAGTTTAATGTCAGCATTGCCAATTTTCAACGCAGCACAGCTGCAGCTTATGGCTGTCAAGCAAGCTGAAAAACTGATATTTTGGGGATCCTCATGTGAATAAGAGGGAGAAGGGCATGTCTGAATCTTCACGTGTGTAGCGCTGCTTGGATACTGTGATATTGAGTCGATTACTCCTCATATTCTGAAATCAATATTTTTGCACACTGATCATATGAAAAGGAGGAGCTTTGTGGTTTGACCAGGAATACTGGATATTTGGCATCAGAGCAAATAGTTAAATTGAAAGCAGGGTATGCAACAGTCTTGTGAAACGCAATGCATTATGCTCCCATAGAAACTCTGTCTGAATCAATACAATGATCTTGAATTTAGTTATGTAAATATTTCTAAGCAAACCAGGAAGGGCACTGCTTGCCCTTGCCAGTAAACCAGATGCACTGGCAGGGAAGGAAAAAAAAATCTTTCTTGCCTTACTCCTCCCATGCTGACAGCTGAAAGCATGAGCCAGGCCAGTGTGACCTGCTCTGTGCTCCTCTGCCAGTGTCTCTCTGATACTGGGGGTACCTGGAGGGGCAGGTGGCAGTGAGCAGGGTGGGGTGAGATTGTGGGTTTTTTTCTTAGTGAGATTTCACATCGTGTTAGTTTGACCTTTAAGAAGCAAAGTGAACATGATGGAGAACTCCTTTGTCTCCTCGTGCTCAGGTGAATTTTCAAAGATGTTCATGTCCAGTGGACACTCAGAGCCAAGTTCCTCCAAACAATTTTTGTTGACTTCATGGTTTGTTGACTTCAACAACTGAATTCCAGTGCTTTTTCTCTGCCCTGCTGTCTCCTTTTGTTCCTTCACAATGAGGAGGGGAAAAAGAAAGGAGTGTCTAAACAATTTTTCAAATGGTGCAACTCCCAGTTAGAATTTTCCAGGGCTGCTTGATTTCAAAAAACAAAATGCACTGAAAGCAATTTGATTGCAAATACTTAGGTGACTCTGTTTGGCACTGGCCACTGGGTAACAAAATCCCTGACCACAGTGTGAATGTCAGGGGCACCAGAATGGTGATGCCTCACCTACAGCTTGCATTACTTATTTAACAACTTGCATTTGCATAGTTTTAATCAAATATAGATGTGCTCAAACACAACACTTGCCTGTACTTATATTTGCCCTGGCAGATGGTTAGGAATTGCTCACTGCCTGAGTTTACCAGTCAGCAGAACCTTTGATCAAAGGTTGATCGGTGCTGTCTGCTATTTTCCAAGGAGGGGGACAGGCAGGCACTGCATGGGACTCCATGGGCCACATGTTCTAGTTACAGCCTATTGCAGTAGTTAGGCACATTTGTTAGGGTAACATGGCATTTCTGAAGTGGCATTAATACCTGTAAATAAAATTGGTCCTACTGTGCCTCACAAGGAATACTACTACTGTAAAAATGTTTACAGTAATTAGTTAAGCTTTTTGCACCCGCTGTTTGCATTTTTAAGCCCTAAGTATAGCATGCACAACTGTAAAGCATTAGTGAATGCAGTGAGGCTGTAAAATACCATGCATGCAGGAGGTACATGGGGTTTGATCCAGAAAATGCTTGCTGCTCGCACAGAGGCTTTTTGCAGTTGGTGCCATACGTGCAGGTGTAAGGTTCTGAAACATGCGTGTTCGCCAACGACCTCCAGGAATTACCCCAAACTGAATTGGGTGTTACAAGCATGCAAACCTCACAGTCACAGGAGGAGCTCAACAGCTACAGTCGCTCAGTACTGTTGCAGGATTGGACCTCTGTCAGGACAAAGAATGTGCCTTGATCTAGCTATTAAACAGTATGTAAGTTTTGTCATTCTGCATGAGTTTATTAATAGAAAACATCAGCAATAACCTAACACATAAAGAATCTCATCAGTGCATGCAGCAGAATAAAAGCTTTTTGTTTCAGTCTTTTTGTGACTGGAATGACTTTATCCTCCTGTTCAAAAAATAAACTGGATCTCCTTTTATTATGTTTAAGTGTCAACTCATTTTTGACTTCCAGAGTGAAAGGAAAACAGGGGAAAAATATGTAGTAGTATTGTCACAAAAGAGAATGTGAAGCAGATGAAGTTCTATGTCTTGGGGGAAAAATGAATCAGAACTGCATTTATTGAAAGCCTGTTGAAGTTACCTTCAGTAAAAAAAATTCTACTGTATTTCAGGAGTGAAGTCTCGTCACTGGAGAAATCAATGGCTACACTACCATTGAGTTCACTAGAGTGAGGTTTCTCTGTTGTGTAGGTTTATTGCAATTTAATTGAACATATGCAGAAACTAGGCTTTATTAGAAGTCCAAAATGGAAAAGCCAGTCCAATAGTCATCTATTGGGAAATGGCCTGCACTTTAACCATCAAAGTGCAGATAGAATTTGAGGAGTTCAGAGGCAGTGGAGTTAGAACTGTCTATGCTGTTAGCATTGGCTTTAATCAGGCAGGTGTCATGCTGTAGAGACACACTCCCAGGAAGGGGTTTTGGTAACCGGACTAATTTTTTTAATCAGCAAGGTTAGGAATTGGTCTAAAATAATGTCTGCTGAGCACCAGTAGCATTGATAGAGTCTGTTTAGCTCATTTTCAGCTTTCCAATTCATTCTGTTGCGGGTAGTGTGCCGCTTATGGTGAATGTATGGAATGGCTGAATGCCTATTCCAACCCAGTGGAGTTGTGGTCTATTCCAATTTCGAAGCTGTGTGAAATGCCATGCATGCACGTTGGGCTGAGCTAAGACCTCCTTCACTGGTTTTACCCTGCAGGGATTAGTAGGAGATGTTTATACCCATGCCTGAAAATGTTTAAAGATCACTTCAGTGACCCTGAACATCAGCCTTATGCTCATGTTCAGGTTTAGTTGATAGAAAAGGTTGTCTGGGAGGCAGAAGAGGTAATAGGAGCAGACCCTTTGCATTCTCTGAATCTTCATCATTTTAACAGTCATGTCACCATTGTATAGAAATAATTTTGATATACAGACATGGAGAGCAAGAGAAATTTATCGGTGTGCTTTTAAGGTATTAACTGCCTGAAACCAGATGCTTGTTGCCATTGTCAATTGAAGTAATCAAAAATGGGGGAAAAGCATTCATGGGTGGAAAAATATTTCTCTATTTTTTTTCATCCCAAGTATTCTCATGGTCAGGGCTGTGCCTGGAGGCCCAGAGGGGGTTGCTAGAATCCTAAAGAGCATTTTGTTTATTTATTTATTTACTTAGAAGCAGCACCTATCCAGATCAGAATTTTACTTGTTCAGCTATGTGATAAAGATTAGAAATATGACGCTATATTAGGAAATGGGGGAAAGATTTTTGTCGCTGATTACATGGGATCCCTGTCCCTAAAAATCTGTGTGCAGACAGGATTCTCATTGCCTATTCAATAAGATAACTTCTAGTTGTAGTGCTGGCAAGGTTCTCGGGCCGATTCCGAGAAGTCACACAATCCTTCTTCGGGGAAGAGAAGAACGCTCTAGGAGTGAATAAGCAAACGTGCCTTAGGGAGCTGAGTTCAGCTGCCAGGTCTGCCCGCAGGTCGCTCAGTCCTCCTGCAGCGACTCCCCGTTTGTAAGATGAGGACCCCACACAATACAACTCAAGGTTGTCACGTGTCTGGACCTTACAGTACTCAGTGTTTAAAATAAGGCGGCACAACTCTATCTTTTTAATAAAGTTCTATTTTACTTATTAAATAAGTAGTTTATCCAATGCACAGACTTTAGAGAGAGACAGCCTATCTCTTAAAATTCTTCCTGTAGTCTCCTGTAGTATTTACTGATGTGTCAATACACCAGAGTTCTTGCAACTCTCAGGATGTGTCTTGATGAGTGGAAAACCTTTGGGGCCTTTCTGAGAGCTTTTAGGCTGCCTGCCATGGGATCTAAGTGTGTTAGCTCCATGCTGCTTAGCAGGAGGTGCTGTGAACCGAAGCACCTGTCACACCCGTGGAAGAAATATGGAAGTCTGGAGAATTTCAGGGCTTTAGAGTTCTGAAGGACCCAGCTTAACTGGGATTTCTTGTCCGTTCTTGGGCCTCAAGCTAACAAGCTGTTGGACAGCAGATGATGAGGGTTTATGGGCTAATATCTACATTACTAAGAAATACAGGAAACTGTTTCACAATATTTTTTTCTAGATTTTGTACCTGATGAAAATTCTTTTGGAGAAAAGTTTTTTGTTTCAAAGAATTGAACAGTATTTTTCACCTGAACTTTGGAATATCCTGAGGAATAGCAATTTTGTATGGTAGTCTGCTCTGGTGCAGCCTTATCTAAACTGTAAAAAGGACCTGTTGTCCTGTGATGAAAGCCTTCTCAGTCCTATTCAAACTGAGATTCAGGGGTGTTAGTGTCAATGCAACTGGTGGGTGTTATAAAAAGGGAGAGGATGGGAGGAAACCTTTCTGGGATTTACAGTGTGTAATTGGATGGATCTGCATCACCTGGTAGAAGAGACTCTTGGTTTTGTCTCCTCTTGTCTTGAGTGATGTTTTGTGTTCTGAATTGCTTTGTTTATTATCCCTTAAACAGAAGAAAGTCTGAAAAATTGTCTCTTATGAAGATGTTAATTACAACTGACACAATCTCGTTGTCATAAAGCATAAACTATTTTCCTACTGATTAAGGTATTATGTGTTTTTCAACCTGCAGGAAACGTTGCTTTCCTTTGTTCATTATCTCCTGCAAGATGATGAGTTCTAATCAGGAGGAGGTCACTTTGGGCGCTTTTCTCCAGTATATTGAAGATATGGGGATGAAGGCCTATGATGGCTTGGTTATACAGAATGCATCAGACATTGCTCGAGAGAATGATCGCATGAGGAATGAAACAAACCTGGCTTACTTGAAAGAAAAGAGTGAAAAACGTCGAAAACAAGAAGAAGCAATAAAACGGTAAATATTTTGATTAAAAAGATGAGTGGTCTGGCCAAGCGAATGACAAGTGAGGGGCTCAGGCTCATATGGGAAATACATGTAGACCAGTTGATTCCTAAACAGCTTGCTGGTAAAAGCAGTGCAGACGACGGGCCCACGTCAGGCTTCTAATTGCACGTGTTTTACCTTGTATAGACATGATGGTGAAAGGTTCTACCTCCCTCTTCCCGTCTAAATATATTCAGTTTGAGCTTCTGTGGCATCTTGAACAGGTGTGATTTGTAACAAAAAGCTTGGATCTCTGGAATAAGAGATATAGATCTAGGGAAAAATAGGTTTTCATCCTCTCAGTTGTTTTAGATGGACGGTTTGTACTTTGTGCAAAGATGTATTTGTGTGTGAGCAAGACAGGGAGAGCCTCACAGGTCACAATAAACTCTCCTTGAGCTAATGTTTTAAATCTGGTAAATTTTCAAAACTGTCTAATAACTGTCTGAGGTTTTGCAAAAAAAAAAAAAAGTCTATTATTTTTGATTTCCTTTCCATTCTGCAAGCTCTGAAGTCAGTAACTATCTTGCAATCATTTAAAGGAAAATGGATCAAGCCCCTGATGGGCAGAACCCCATAATGGCTCTTCTTGAACAATTCCATTGATTTTAATTGACAGTTAATGAGAGGAGCACGTGCCTGACCTGGCCTCTTGTGCCAATGGATAGCAATGAAATCTCTGCCGCCTCTTGGAGAGGAAAAGAAGGTTGAATGGAATATATATAAATATTTATTACATACACATTTGCATTATAAAAAAAAATATGGGTTTTCTTGAGGTGAGGCAAAAAATTGTGTAATACAGGTAAATCATCCATCCAAATGTTTAACTTCTATGAGCAAATGCATGGCTTGAGCGCAAAATGATAGGAGATCCTTTGAATTTTCCCCCCCAGCAGGAGTCTTCTGTATGTCAGTTTAAGTGATTAAATTTTATGCTATGTCTTGGGTACTGTACATCCAGGTATAACAGACATGCTGTGCTGTGAACATTCAAGCAACGCCTCAATAGTCTGATTACTTCAATGGAATATTGAAAAGAAAAGAGCAGCACATACAGTTTGACAGAGGAGGGAGATAAAGGAATGTAAAGCAAAAATATGGCTGCTTTATGTTCCAGGAAGTGGAGCTTTTTGGATTGTCAGCAATTTGGTTGGAGTGATAAGCGTAATGTAAAATTAAGGTGAATACAGCTAATTAGGCTGTACTCTGGCTGACCTGTTTGCATGTACTTTTGTATGTGTGACCATAAAGGCCACTAAGTACAAGACCAGTGGTTTTTATGAAGAAGTTTCTTGGGACATGAGAGAGTAAATTGTTGACTGATCTGGTTCTTTGTAGTCCTCTAGCCAAGCTTCTCTACCTAACTTGAATGGTGGTAGCAGTATTTCCTACGCTGTGGTTTGTTTGTGTGGTTTTGTTTATTGATCCTGGCAAAGTGATTTGATGAGGAGCTCTGGATAAATACAGATGATTTAGGGCTGAGCCAAACCATGAAATTCTTGCTCATGCTAAACTGATATCACTGAGGACAGAGTTCTGACCCTCAGTTACAGAGCCAGAAGAGAGAAGGAATACGAGCAGCAATGTAGTGTGTTTATTAGAGGAGCAGCATGTATCTGCATGTGGATTGGAGGCATCAACATTTCCTGAATATTGGGCTCTTCTGTGGGAAACCATGTTTGCAGTAGTCCCCTCTGATCCCTCTCCACCTGTATTATCTCAGTAACATTGAGGGGGTAAACAATATCTGTCTGAGGGAAAAAAAGTAGGAAAAACACCTTAGGAAATGTTGAAAAACACTCTCTTCAAGTCTTTTTCTCTGTCTTTTTCTGATGGAAACTTGTAGAGGTAAAAAAAAAAAAAAAGATACTTGCGATCCTTGATTAGAAAGACTAAAAGCAATGGCAGACCAAGGGAGAACATTTGATTTGTCTGAAGGAACTGTGATGTCTGAAGTCACTTAAGCTGATTGCAGTTGAGTCTGTTCCCTGTAGTAACCTCCAGAGATTCATCCAAGAGCATGTTGTCTATTGAAACATAGAAGACAGGAAAGGTAAAGTAGGATTATTGATTTCTTCTTTGTTCTCTTCTGTATTCCTTAAGTTTTTACCTTATCTTGATGGATATTTATATTATCCCTAATTCCTGATACTGTGGCCTAGATAGAAAGTGGTGCACATGTGCAGTGATGACAGTGCTTCCAGTCTGGAGACTACCAACAGCTGAAAAAAAAATCTCCTTAGCAACAAGGGAGTCATCCCCTGTGATTAACTGCAGGTAGATTTTTGAGCAGGAGCAGGGGTTCCCATAAACACTCTTCTTTGGCACTTGGGAATGAAAATATAGCAGCTATAAGTCCTTGGTACCTACTGAAAATTACCTTGTGGTCCAATTATTGAACTGTTTTAGAAGCTATTTTACTGTTTTTGTATTTTGAACCTATTTTAGTGTTCAGATGGTCTCTCTTAGAAGAAGGCTGGTTGTGTATATTAAAAACATAATGATGAGTAATGTATTAGCTAATAAAGTGGTTGTATTCACACACAACACTATGTGGAAGCAGCTGTTATTTACCTAAATCATCTCATAACTATGCTGAATGACTTAAGTTCATTGAAATGCATTAGTCTGAGCAGTTTGGAAACAAGATCTGAAAAATTACTTGGGAGGAAAAAAAAAAAAAAAAAAGATGTTTCATTGCACATTTTGCCTTCCAAAGGATACATTGTGTTGTCTTTCCTGAGTAGCACTGATGTACCTCTAGTGTGACTGCTGTCTCATCATGTGTGGCTCTGATAGGTTAATTGTGGGGAAAAATGTATGGATCTATGTGCAGGGGATAAACACAGTGTATTGGATTGGAAAAAAAAAAAGGCAACTAGGCTTTGTTCTTGCTGGGCTGAGTCAGCTGATCTGATCTGAATTTCTGACCTAATTTTAGTACGGTGCTTAGCGATCATGCGGAGAAAATAAGGTTAATGTGCTGATTAGTAGCTGAGAGTAAGACACAATAAATAAATAAATATATTACCTAATGTTTAGACCTTTTCTTCCATCTTTTATTTGTCTGGTCTCATTACATGAGCATGTCTATTCAGGCAGCTGTGTCCAGACCAAGAGAACGTACTGGCATATTTCCCACAGAGCCTATAAATTGCAAATAAAGTTATGGAGCAGTATCATTTTCACTGGCAATAAAGTTGCAGTACTGTGACATGTACATTTGCCATGATACAATATCTGCTGCAGGCAGCGTTTCTGGGAACAGAAGGTAGATTTGCCTCAGCTATTTTGGGTGCCAGGAAAAAGGTGAGTATTTGGAGTTTATAGAGGGCATCTGTTAGAATGAGCAGTTGCTTTCTGAGTCACCCATAATTGAAATACCTATATTTAGGTACTTTATTATACATTGTTTTGTGTGGATACTTCACCAGTGCTTTTCTCAATTGCACAAATACAAAATCTTGTAAGGAACAAATAATGAACCTTCCTTCTCTGAAGGCTCAGACATGTTGCATTAATAGGTATGCTTTTAAGAGATGTATACTTTCAAAGTTCTGGCTTCCATTTTTTGGGCGTAATTTGAGCTACTGTTTGTCAGAGAAGTTCTTGTTTTGATTTGTATCACTGTGAAGATGTGACTGCTCTGGTGGAAAGCTGGTGGTGTTAGTGGGCATGAATTTCTACCTGCCAAATCCTGGACTTAGTCATCAAAATATTTAGTTCTGCTGGTTTCCCTCACTTGTGGCTCATTCCCAGGACCTAAATGGCTCTGTGGAAAACCTTGTTTCTGCTTGTTGAGGGAAGTATCCAGGCAGATGCTGTAAAGAGGAGGAGCTTTTAGGAGCACTGTTCTGTGCTAAAGCAAACAGAAATGGGCCAGCCAGCCAGTGGCAGAGTTAAGCTCTTGTAGTAAAGAAGGAATTGTAATGAACAGCTGTCATCCTAACCTCTCCTTTCTTTGGCAAATCAAGTATTGAAGACTAACCCATCAGCAAAAGTAAGACCATATTTTCCTCTTATCTTTTTTTTTTTTTTTAAGTTGTGGAAGTAATTGAATACAGGTATTATCTGTCTTTGGTTTTCTGAAGTTCCTATCCTTAGTTTCCTTCATGAAAATTCCAAGATGAAAATTATGTGTCCTTCAGCTAAAAGTTATGTTATCAAGCGTGGGTGACAGCAAGCAAATATAAAAATATTTCTATGCATGGGATTATTCACTGCCAAAAGCTGTGTTCAGCTGAGAAAATATGTATAATCTTAGACTATATGGACATGCTAAAGTGTTTCTACCAAAAGACTTCTGCCAGAATAAAAAAATAACCTAAGGAAAATAATTTTATTATGAACTTAATGTTTTTAATAATGTCTTGGAATCAGAACAATACTCTAGATGAAAGAGTTCTTAAAAGCACTATTTGTTCTTTTTTTTTCTGGACATTTGTCTGTAGTTGAAAGTCCGTGTAGTAAAAGACAGATTTCTAAGTTTTCAGGAATAAATATTCAGGCTTGCTAGATTACAATATACTTATAGCCTGACCTCAAGAAAAATGTGGAGGAAGTGCCATAAATATTTTGGGTCATGGTGAGAGCCTCAATTGGAATACTGCAAACACGTTATTGAGATGTTATACCTTACAAGCTTGTTAACTTACTGTTATTGTCTTGGTGTGTTGGTGAAGGTTTTTTTTCTTTCTGTGTGTTTTTGTTTGTTTTTGTTTTTAATTAAAATCTGAGTTCACTCAGTGAACATGAGTTTTAAATATGAGGTCAGTGGTACGTTCTCCTTTAATCAAAGGGTTTGTGTTATGAGGAAGCTTAACTGGGGCACTGGTAGTTTTCTTTATCTTCCTCCTGGACATGTTGCATGCTCATTTCATCCTAGATTAAGTTATTGCTCTGATACCACCATTACAGTGGAAATGGCTGATAAAGTGTGATAGAGACTAATTTTACTACGCTTTCAAAACCTTTTTCTCACAAAAATATCGTAGGGTGTCTTTTGAGGTTGGGTTGATGTAGCAAGCGTAGCATTGATAGCTTTTTATTCATCAGGAGTAAGTAAAATGGTTGTGCAGTTAGTGACCTCCAAATGTATTTTCGTTGCATTTATAAGTAAACAGATGTGATGATCTAGCCAACAAATCCTCCCTTCCAAATGCTCATATCCATATGGCTGCCTGTATTATTGCCACACAAAATAAACAACAGATACAATGCATACTATATTATATTGCTGTTGCCGTTATTCTGAGAAGTTTTATTTTAGAACAGTCATGCGACTAAAGTAATTTAAAATTTACCATACAGGCTGATAGCCAGCTTTGTAATCCAAGGTACCAAGGAAATAAAGCAGAAATCATTATCAGTTTGCCATCTAAATCTTGATGTTATTTTCAATGACTCTTCCCAGATTTTGGAGGTTCTGCCTACAACTTTTACCTCCTTTTGGGAAAGTTACATGACCTCCTCCCCTTCCTTGTTCCACAGATTGCTCGGACCTATACTGGCCCACTATGTAGGTGGATGCGTTTTTGCTCAGGATTCATTTGCTACATTTAAAAGCATATTAGAAGTGTGGGGTCAGAGAGAGTCCAGAAGACTCCTAAAGGGGTTGCAGCCCCCTTTTCCTCTTGTTAAAATCGAGTCGAAGTGGCTCTGTGCTATGGGTGTTTGTAGGCTGTGTGACCACCTGTGTAAATGAGTGAGCTGGCCTTGCTCCAGTTCCATTTAGGAGTATGTTCCCATACAACCTCCAGGCTGGTGCCGCCTCGGCGCTCTGAGTCATCCTGGAGGAGTTATGTTGTACCTCCGGAAGGCAGTCCTTGGCACGCTGTTGCTGAAAGATGCTGGGGGGCGTATGGATCTTAACGTCCAGTTTGCAGTCATTTGCTCCCATTCCACTTTCATTTCTAGTCTTTTTTTTCTCACTCTTTCTTGATTACTCTTTAACTATAGGACGTGTGATTCTAACTTCTCCCTGGTAGTTAAAATTATCCAGCATTGCCTCTAACCCAAAAGTTACTCTTAGCAAGAGAGATGCATGTAGAGCTATGAAAATGTAGACATTTTGCATGATCCTGTAGAGTTCTGGTGGTGCTGCTATTTCTAGTCAAAGGTTTGCATTTGCTTGGAAAATGTCTTCCAGTATATTATGAAATTGAAGAGAGTAGAGTAGAATTGAATCAAAACTGTTGTTATGAAGACTGGATAAAAAATAAGGAAGACTTTTCAATCATACCCAGATCGAGTCTTTGCAACTAATCTAGGATGGACTTCATTAATGGAGAAGTACATTCAGTAATACACTCAGCACAATCTATATGCAAATGAAAAGCATTGATCTGTTCTAGATCAGGGTTTCCAGTAACCAAAAAGTACTCCATGCTGAAGTTTGCTGACACCTGATAAATGTTGTGATTGACTGTGACCTGAATTTGGCATTCATGCTACAACCTGAAGGACAGTTACTTGTGCAGAAAATATGCAGAAAGAAGTCTCATGAGCCGATAGTAGCAGAACTGCATATAGTCATGGTCCTAGACACACACACATGAATATTCACATGCACTTTGGAAATTTTGCCAGAACTCTCTATATAATAAATGCTGGCAACACGCAGCCCCAGTCTGAGAACCCAGCAGAACTGATGCTCTGCGCTAGCACTAGAATAATAAGAGTGAATCTTTCTGTACCTTCAGGAAAATCCATCATTTAACAATAGCGGTTCATAAAGTTGAAGAAAAACAAACATTTTCTTTCAGCAAAACAGCTCAGTGCATTGCTCTTTTAAGGGCTATAAATCACAGCTGTATTTGGCTGGGTTTAATATTAATAAAGATTGCTTTAAGCCTCATGCAGCTGGCAGGCGTCTGCGCCCTTTGCATGTTCTCCTCAGCACTGTTCTGACAGGCTATGCAAGCTTCTATTTATTTATTTATTTATTCCTATTACTCCATAGGAAAACATAGTATGGTACTTGATTATTTAATTGGGATGTTAATTTTCTTAGCCTAAACTAGAGAGTCTGCTCTTGGGCATGCCCCTGAAAAAAAAGAATGTCACACTATTTCTGCAACAGAAGCATCTGGTGAAGGGTACCTTGTTATCAAGTTATGCTAGACCAGTGGCTAAAATTTGTATGGAAAAAAGAATGTGTATGTGCACTGCTTAGATTTTTGTGCAATTGGATTAAAATAGGAGTAAGGAGAGATTGGAGAAGAAATGGATTGCAGAGACGTGATTAGCTGTGGGGTTTATAGTTAATTTGAGACTCCTTTTATTTTTCCTTCTGGCTTTCTACTTTAATTTGAATTGTGATCATAAGTGTAGTCAGTTTAAAAATACATAAAAATAAACAAGCACACCACAGAACCCTGATAAAACCAACCAAACAAAGCAAGCCCATCACGTGGAGTGTGTGCTGAGCACGGGGCCTTCACCAGCAGTACAGAGCCAGCAGGCATCTCCTGTGCAGCAGCCGTGCTGGATCCGGCGTGGGTGGGCACAGCTCAGCCCTCGGGAGAGCCCCGCTGGGCCGGGGGCAGATGCTGCAGCTCCCCATGCGAGCTGCTGTGAGCCTGTGAATGAGCAAAGGGAGCTGCTGTGGTCCCACAGAAGGCAGTCATAAGTGGAATTGTTTCTTTATTTCACTTTTTATTGCACAGTACCCAAGGACCCCAAATGGAAATTAGATTCCTCTGAAACACTAACCCAGCGCACGCTGAGCAAAGACAGCTCACAGCGTGAGCTGAAATTGTACCCAACAGGTGACTAAAGGGACAGCTGAAGAGTTAGGGGACTGCTCATTTCCTTCCCTATATTAGTAGAGCAAAGAATAAATTGAAGTGTATCCCCAGTGTTTGTGATGAATTACATCCCGCAGTACTCTCTGAAAGCTGGAGAGAAACAGACACTGTCAACAGACTCAGGCAGATGCTTCTGGAACGTGTCAAGATTGAGGAGACCACAGCCATCTGAAACCCACAGAAATATTCCTGCCAACAGGCGTGTTTCTTGACAAAATGGTAACATTTTAAAAGATCAAAAATGAGAGTAACTGCAGGGTTTTCCATAAATTAATAAGATTTACCTTGTTTTAATCCATTTCTCCTTTTGGTGGATTATATAGGGCGTATCTCACCAGTAGATCCTCTGCGAGCTGAGGGCACTTTAGTTATTGAGATCACATGTTGGAGCCATTAAGTGAATTGCTTTTTACAGCCTTTCCCTGAATGCTGGGGCAAATGCCATATTTCATACCCTTAGCTAATTTTATGCTGTAATTTAATTTCTGAAACATACTTTTAATTGAATCTTTAAAGACAAAAGGAAACTGCTGAGTCCTTTAGTATTGCAAAAAGAGATTGTTTAAAAATGTGGCCCATCCAGAGAATAATGTTCTGTAATTAAACTCAAAGTTTGTTTTACTTCTCTGCGTGCAGCTACGGAGAAGCAAATTCCTGGTGCCTGCAGAAAGCTCAGGGCTGAAAGAGGTACTGGGGAATGTGGCAAGTTATTTATCTTATGATCAGCTTTGTAACTCTGACATGAGACAATCCTGCAGCCCTTCACAATATAAGCATCTGAATAAGTAAACAAAGAGAGGCTAATTAAAAAATTAGTCTGCTAACACCACAATCACGTTAGTAAGAGCTCTGACTAGTGATCTCATTTTTCTAATTTTTGTTAATGAGATGAACTTGAGAGAGATATCAAAAATTTTGTCATAACTGATTTTGTTGAAATAGTTTTGTTTATTTGCATCTAGAGATTGCATCCAATATTTTAGTGGTTAGATTCTGATATTCATCTTCCATAGGCAGATGGATTCAAGGCAGTTTCAGAAAAAATCCATATAATCTGTTATGCAAGTTTGTTATGGGAGAAACATCTTGATTGGGTCAGCAGGAATGCAGGTCTTCAATTTTATGGACAACCGATTAAAAATAATAGCAGTCAATGCTAAATGCTGCCCACTTTAATGGAGAGGAAATCCTGGAGCATCACTTTGTATTTTAGTATTCTGATTCCCTTAAATCAACAAGAGATTTGCAATGGAGGTTTCCCCTTTTGTTGCTACCGTAGAAAACCCTGTGGGTACATGGTGGAAGTGAGATGTGTATTGGGATGTGAAGAATGTAAGTAGAGTAAGAAGCATAAGGTTAAAAAAGAGAAGGATCTAAATTTAACCCATGAAGCTCTAGCAGACTATCTTCTAATAAGGGGAAAGAACAAAGACAACACCTTGATTTTTACGGGCTGGGAGATCTCTGCACCTCAGATGCCCTGAGTTGGTAGCAATTACAGGTGTGAATGGTGCTGTAGGTTTCAAGAGCAGCCCCATGTAAATGATGGGCAGAGTTAGGGAGCCAGTGTAGGGGTGCAGGGAATCTATTTGGCTTGAACTAAAATTGAATTTTTCTTTGGTTTTCTGGCTGGAAGGAAACACTGAGAGAATCAATCATCTTTTTCAATACAGGTTATCCATTTTCAGGTACTTCTACAAGCATGGAGACAAAGGGCTGACTTTTATTAAAAATTTCAATTACATTGGGGTCTGTCTGCTTTTACATATTTGCTCAGAGGCTTGGGCATGCACTTTTTATGGTTAGACTCCTTATAAATTTTTGCTTAAAGGCTGTTCTGTATCTGAAATTATTTCAGGACTTAGATATCTTTTCTCTGGGAGCAGTAGCACACAGAGGTACCCTCTGTATGTCTATTAAACACTGAGGGCCAAGGTATGCCAGAAATCTTTGGGCATTTCATGTTAGATTCTGGCATCATAGGGAGGTTCCTGAAAGTGCAGGAACAACATTTCTCACTGGAACTGACATCAGTCTGGTAAAACAGTCCTATGGCTGCCCCTACAGAAACAGAATCACCTCAATAAGCCTGGCTTGCAAGTAACTCCAGCTGTATTCCATCACTGGGTTAGGAATGGCAGCCCATATGATGCAGGCCTTCATTAGCCTGCTGTATTAGCAAGCTGCTTAATTTTGGTACCAGATGTTCAAACTCTGATGATGAAACTCTACCTCAGTGTCAGGAACATCTTTCACAGGAATCTCCTGCGTTGACTGTCAGCCTGTGCATTACCACATTAAATAAGGCAGTGACTGAATTTTAGAGTTGGTTTGACATGATTTTTGTTATTTCACTGGAACAGTCATCCCCTGTTCCTCTCTCTACCAGTTATGAGAGTTTAGAGGGCTGAAGCAGAAATACAGTATCTCTGTATTTCAATGTAAAAGTATTCTGAAATTCAGGTACTGCAGTTTATGCCAAAATGCAGCTGCTTTTGAAGACTGAACCCTTATCATTTGTGTTACACGGCTATTGTTCTGAGATTAAAAGGTTTTAATCAGTAAATCCCAAATGCCATTTAAGAGATAATTTAAATTGTTTCAGCTTTACGTCTGAACTGTTAGGCAAAGCAAAGTGCAGCTTTTTTTCATAGGAAATAATTTTTCATAGGAAATAATTCCTGCATTCTTAATCTGAATTCTGCTACATCCATGATGAAGCGGATCAAGACCTGCATATGTACTTGCCATGGCAACCCCTGGATCACATGATGCACACACTAGTTCAGCCAAAGAGCTTCATGGCTTATTAAACAGGCACAAACAGACCCAGACACATACCATTTGGCCGTGTGACTGCTCTAGCCTGGGTGGCTTTTTAAAGGGAAACTGTGTTCGAGCATCAGAGTGTTTTCACCAGCATTGTCTCACTCGAGTTCCTTCCTCTCGTCTTAGATGCTGTGTTGAGCTTTTTAAACAATGGATGAAGGTTTATAAGACTCTGCTAATGGATTTTTTCTTCTGTCTTTCATTTGGAAAAAAAAAAAAAATCTGTCAAGACGGTGGGGGTTTTAATTAGGGAGCTCTTTGCAATTCAGTGAGCTATGGTGAACATACTATTTTTCTGGACACATTTTCTGCTCTCACCTCCTAGATTTCACTAAGTTTCAGGAGAGTAAATAAGGACAGGGCAAAAAAAAAACAAAAACAAAAACAAAAAAACCACAAGGCCAACTGTTGTGCTGCCCATTATCAACAAAGCATTCCCAAAACTACTTTGCTTCTTGCTGCTTTATACACTTCCTCTTAGACCTGTTGATGACAATGATCTCTGACTCCTCACCCAACAAAATGTAGCCTGATAGAAGTTTTTCCTAACTTTGATTGTTTAAAAGAAGTTATGTGTGGTACTTGATTAAGAAATCTGAAGGGCTCCAACCCCAAAGGAATGAGAGGTGGTGTGCAAAGAGAAGTTAAGAGATGGGGCTGGAATGAAGCAAATGTGTCTGATCTTAATGTCCCTGAAGGAGAGGGAGACAGCACCAGTGCAGTCTTGCCCCAATTCCTTTGCTGCAGGGCAAGTGCAGAGTACTCTACTGTCAGTGTCATCTCTGCTGCCTGCTGATGCTGTTCTTGAGGAGGAGCACACTGTTGTACTCGGAAAGGAGCTGCTGAAGCACTGATTCTTTAGCAAAACAACATGCAGTGGAAAGGAATCGCTTTCCCAGTCTGTTTGCTGTTCCTCTGTCAGGTGCCTGATTGAAGCACTATGGTTTTTCTTTCTCCTCTAGTTGAAACCTGAGGTTTTTGTGGCAAACACTTCATTTGAGCCCAGCTACATCACCAGGTGCCTGACTAAAATGGAGAACACTGTGCACAGCAACAAAACATTATGAAATATTGCATTAGTCTTAATTAGTTATTGCCAAAAACCACTTGAAGTTATTCAGCCTCCTGTCTGCTATGCAGATGCAATCTATCAAGCGTTACAGAAAGACCAACTCTCAACTACATGTGCTGAAATTAATAATTTTTGTGACTTATGATATTGCTTTTGAACTTGAGGAAAATCTATTTTCAATGTTCAGTTCCAGTCTGTCAGATTTTCCTCTTCATTTCCCAAGTAATCAGTCAAGGTGCAAATACTGACAATCAACACTATGCAGTGAGAGAGTGCTGGTTCCTTGTGTTCTGTTTAAAATGAGTTTACTGTTTGGTTACCATTTTGGGGAAGATCCATGGTAAAGGAACAATAACCTGCTTTAGGAATTAATTTAGAGGGGTACTTGTACCTGAATTAACCACAAAACAGAAAAGGAGTATTATTTGTGTTATTAGGGATACAGTGAGAAAGATGCTCTCTTCTGAAGTGTGTGTCCGTGCATCTCTGCCAGCGATTGTACAAGGATTTGAATACAAAATCAACCTTTGAGTAAGGGGATGTTTAAGATGATATGCAACAAAAATACTTTTGGCAGAATAAGGTGTTATAGGTTGCTGTTTTTATTGCATTTTAAGACAGTACTGATTTTTCAGTATCTTTAATTTGTTAGCAATACCTGCTCTGATATATTACTAAGAGGGAAAGAAAACTTAGAGATCGTTTCTTTTCTAGGAAGACACTGAACAAAGGCTGTCTTTGCTCTGCTAAAATGCAGTGAAGATTTTGATATGTGCTCCTAGCAGTCTGCTGCTGTGTTGTGCTGCGTCTGCAGAAGGGGTGTAGTGGCAGCAATATTTCCCCTTCTGTGAAACAGCTTTTTAGAATTCCTTCATTCCTACAAGTGGGATTGCATTTCGAAAAAGATTACCACAATCACTTTTTTTCCTGAGAAGCTGGCCCAAGTCTCTCTTCTATTCCAAAATTTCAAATTTTGTTTATTCAGTTAATTAATAAGGTTTGTGTTTAAACCTCAGGTTTCTATACTGTTTGTTTGCAGTTATGGCAGTGGAAAAGGCTATTTCAGCTCATGACAAAATATTTTGACTAGCCTCTTCCTACTTAGTCATTTGTTTGTCCTCAGTGCATGTTTATTGTGAATTGTCTTCCCAAGAGATTGTAAACAAGATGGTAGCTGTCACTAGCTGATCTTTGCTGTCATTCAATGGTGTGCTGATCCAGGAGGTTCTGTGCAAAGTGGGTTTGTCAGACTGGGTCTAAAATTTGTGGAAATATTGTCATATAGCAGAATACATCAGAAAAAAAAAGCCCAATAACTTCATTGCAAGACATTTAGGGTTGCTAAGAGACAGAATGTAATTATCTGCCAATTTGTTTACCATTCCCAAACACTTGGAAGGGGGAGAGCTGTGGGCTGCCCTGAATTCTAAACTATGTGCAAAATAAGCTGAATGCATTTTCTTGTCAAATGCAGTTTTAAGGGCATTTGGAAGTGACACAAGAACTCTGACCTGTATTTTTTTTCTGTATGTAAATATCAGTTATTTTAATTCCCTCTCCCTCCCCATATCTACATACATTGCATGCCTTGTAACTGATAACACAAAAAAAAGTGGAAAAAAATGAGATGTATAGCTATATACAGATTTTCTAGTAAGAGAAATAATGTCTGTGCTTGATTGAAAATGATACATTCTTATTCTAACTGTAGCAGTGCTTGGTGTTCCTGTGTTATGATTCCATTATTAATGTGTGCTGATGTTAGTGTGAGGTTGACCAGCATGAGTCATTCACTCATTTTGTGTTTCTTTTTCTAAAATGTTTTGTATTGTGCTTGCACTTGGAAAGAAGGACTGCATTTTACTGGGGGTGCGAACTAAGTTTGTTCCACAATGAGGTTTACATTTCTCTGTGTCACTGTGGCTATTATGGAGACAGTACAAGATTTATGCCTTCCTAAGCTATTTATTTGGTTGGTTTTAAAGGTATGCATCTGGTTAATGAAGTACAGGCTGTAAACAGAGAGAAGCAGAGGTTTCTCCCCCTGTTTTCAGAATGGGAACATCTTCCATTTCTTTTTCTTTAATGGAAATAAATATTCATTTTTAGCCAATGTGAAACCCTAGCTTGTAAAATTGAAAAACTTGCCACAACACTAAAGTAAAAGCACTTCTGAGCAGCCTAATAGTAAGCTGAAGTCTGAATTCATGTTCAGTCAGTATCTCTGACAATGCTCTGCTGAAGTATGTCCATACAGGTGCATTACTGTTCTGTGGGATGTTGCTTTGGGAAGGTTATGACCGGTTGTCCTGGTATTTGGTGTCTGCACCTTGCCCCAGCAAGGGCTGTGAATCTTTCTATTCACTGGAGTTCATTGTGACAAATGAAAGTAGGTGTTTTTACCAAGCTTCTGCCAAGCCAAACTTCAGGTCAATTCCCCAGGAGAATTGTCCCAGAACAACTTTACCTGGCTAGGCCTTTTTTTTTGGTAGAGGCTGGTAGCCCCTCACCTCCTACCCACCTCGTCAGGGAAGCACACAAGAGATTTAGGGAGACTGTATCAGCCCCTCAGTGTCACTCTAGCTCATTCTCTGATCCTTGTGGTTGCAAAAGGAGTCTTGGTTAAGTTCTGATGAAACACCTTTTTTGAAGTCTGCATTAGTAACACAGGTGATCATTCTTTTAACTCCCCCTGGTAACAATCCAACAGTAGCAGTCTGCACTGGGTGGCCAAAGGGTTAAATCCCAGTTTTACCCACAACACCTGCTGACTGCTCTGGAAGGCTCTGTCTCAGGCCACAGGAGCTCAGCAAGGACTTTCTGGTGGTTGCTTCTGTTCTCTTTGGGGTGCCAGTGATCTGCTGTTGGCTCCCATGTGTAACACAGACCAAATGGCTTGTTGCCTAAAGGGAAAGAGCTGAGTCTCTGCCAGTGAGGGCTGGGAGGGCAAAGCTTTGTCACTGGGTGATCTATTTTGACTTCACTGCCGCTACCCAATGCTGTGTCTGGCTGCAGAAAGCCCTGAGGATAAGGGCTGAGAATAAACCCTCATGAAGGGGTTTGCTACAAATATTTTATTTTGTTGTTGTGTGACAACTTTTTTCTACTTCACGCTAAACATGTAGTCAGGAAAAAATAGGATCACTTAAATAATATTCCTTTACACATTTCAGCTTCTAGATGCACAATTGTCAAGATGAAAAAGAATTGAATCAGAAACTTTCCCCCCTCTTTGTGCAAAATTTCCTTTTTTTATTTTTTCTGGGTTTTTTTTTTTCATTTTTCAGAATTTGGGGTGTGCTCTGAGAGCAAATGAAATTCAGTGACCAAAAAAAAAAGCAGGAAGGGAGGTTAGTTTTTTTTTAACATTTTTTGCCCCTTTCATGCAAATAAGGGAAGGAAAAAAGCTTTTTTCAGTCTATACCTTTAATGGCAAGGTCATCAGAACTGCGTATTTATTGTAGACCTCATATTATAAAGTGCCTTGTAAACCACTGGGATACACAGTTGTCCTGTTGCTGACCCAAGGAGATCCTGTGTATACCTTGCTGTTTCTCTGACACACAGCTTTTCATACAGAATTTGCAGTTTTGCTGCCTGTAATCACCAACTCTCCACCCTCACATTGCAATATGGAGGTAGTATAAGAAAAACCTAAAAAAGAAACTAAATATCTTTGGCACTGAAGTTCTTGGAATGACTGTTGAAGAAGGATATTTCCCTTGGTGTTCTGTGTGTTTTGAAATACTGGTGATAATCCTGCCTTTTATAATTTCATTCCGAGGACCAGTGATTGTTGTTGATATGTATTTGCAAAAGAGACCTGAACTTTTTTTTTTTTCCCAATATGGAATATGTGCCTACTTATATTTTTATTTTTATTTAATTAAGAAATGTAAGTAATTGTTCAGGGCACATTAGCAGTTAGTTTGCATACATACTTTTTAACCACAGCAGTCTAGTTGCTGAGATAATGCATGACTTAAGTAGTGTTTTCTTCTGGCGTGTTTGCTGCTGCTGTGTGTGGTCGTGCTAAACCTCCTACTGCAAGGTCAATTCCACATTTAAACAGCATATAGGACATCTTCTGTGTTAGTTAAAATAAAAAATACTTTGCTGTCGTTTTTTGGTGTAATTTTTTAGGAAGTCTTTCATCATTCCACGTGTTCATTTATACCATGATCTCCCGCGTTAAGACAGAATAAAATGCTTTTGGTGGAAAAAGCTGCCAGTGTACCTGATGGCCTTCAATATGCTTGACACATCTGTACTTTTTTGGTACTTGATTGTATCTGTTTGATTTCACAAAGTTGTACTAACCTGCCTTGAGTGTTTCTGTGGCATGAGGTCAAATTCCACGTGGTCTGCAGGGGTGCTTACCTGAGCTCAGACCACCACGCTCTCTGACAGTAATTGTGCTGAAGATGCTACATTTTATGGGGCAGAGCAGCCAGCTGCTTGGATTTACTGCTTGTGCAGTAGCTGGTCTGTATATCAACAGTGTAGTGGTGCCTCCTGCTCCCCGAGCCAGAAAGGAGGGAGCATGAGGGACTGCAGAGGCAGTGATCTGGAGGTGGTCTCGGTGGCAAACTCTGCAGCTGAGGTCCTTTGTGACAGCTGCAAATCCCACAGCACGAACCTGGGGCATAAGACAGAGCTGTTTTCCTCAGTGATACAGCCAACACTTACACCTGTGTGCGGCTGTTTCAGCAGAGAGCTGCTGTCACCTGCCGTGGGCCTGTGTCTGTTCTCCCTGTAAGGCAGCACCGCTGTTAATCTGCCAGATCCCTTTGATGCGTGCTCTGTCCTGTGGGTTTGCTGTGGTTCCGGTGCTGCTGACAGCAGGAAAATGTGACACTGTGGGTCTTTCAGTGAAGACCATAGGGGCAGTCAAGCAGACGTTTTTAGATTAATCCAATACAGAAGTCTAGAAGCAGTAAAAGAGGGCCTGAATTCAAATACACACCATAGATTAAGATCATGTGGAGGCCAGCAGTGGTTGACCCAAGTTTATTGCCATGTCCTTTCTGAATCATCAGTGATTTGAGGTGGGACTTGTTCCATAGTACTCCACCACCACAGTCAGTGAAGCAGAAACAGGAGAGCAAAGAGACCCAGCAGAGGAATTGAAGTTCTCAGCTGTTTTTTGCCAAAACAAAAGGAACAGTGTGGTCAGATATAATTATGTGCTGGTAGCAATTTGTAGTCCCACAACCCATTCTTTCCCTGTCTTAGTCTGAGAACTGGAAGTCCTTCTCCCATGTCCTCTGTAAGATATGGAAACCTTCTGTCAATTCTCAGCAAAAAAAGAAGGTGTTAAGGGTCTCTAAGAGGGTTTAAGATAAAATCAGTTGTATTCTACAAAATCTTTCTCTAGCAAGTTACAGTGCTAGGATGTGCATTGAAGAAGGCCTTTTAGTTTCATTGCAAGAGCAAGTTGGACTTTGTTTCTTTTAAAACATTTTTTATGCTTTGTCTTTGTTCCTAAGTTAAGTCCAGGATTGTTAAAATTGCTGTAAATGAACAAAACTGAGGTGCTTGTTTGCTAATGGTAGTCTTTTCCTAGACAAACTGATTTGGGGCAATCCCAGTGCTTCAGGAAACTTGAGCCTGGACTGCAATGTTTAGACAAACTAATTGTTGTGTTGCTAGTTTTATGTGTGTGTGTTGAGCGCTGCAGTTCTGTGAGTGCAAGGTTTTGCAGGACATAACAGTCCCCTTTTGGTTTGTAAACCTGGGGATCTTCTGGTTTTGCAGACCAAAACTGTGCTCCTGAACAGAAGGGGTTCAGATATAACCATTTTCAGATTTAATTTTGCACTATATCCAAATGTAAATGCCTCCACCTATACGACCCAGGTGTTAAAGTTGTAACAGAAGGTGCCTGGATAAGCAGGATTGCCTGAATATCTACTGTATGGCTGTAAGTAACTTAGAATTTGCAAGGGGATGCCATCTCCATATGGTGCAGAGCTACCAGAGCTTTTGGTTTAAAAAGCTACAGTACCCTTAGGATAGCTAAGGTGAGTGGAACTTGTTCAGAAGAGTGAGCGTGAAATGACAGCTTGAGAAAGAAATACACTGCCTGCCCTTTTTCTATCCTTCTCTGTGAAGTCAAAACATTGATCTTTTTTTTTTTCAGTTAGAACTAAACCAGATTTGAGGTTGTTTGATTGAAAATGATTCTTTGCTTCCTCAGTGATGTTTTCAGTTTGCAAGAATTTTCAGTTTCTCCATTGTGTTTATGAGACCAGAGGATTTAAAGATATCTAATCTTGCGGGTTTCCCACTGTGCTTTTTAAGACTTGTGATATTTATGAGATCCAGTCAAACAGCAGAAGAAGTAACTTGATGAGTAATTTGTTTGACAAGCAGTGGCAAAGTTCCTTGGATGATTCATAGTCTCCAATTGCCTCACCTTTGTAGTTGCTTTGTTTTCACTGCTGTGTCCTCACTTGTCTCCTTGCAATACTTTCTGCTGAAAGTGATGCAAATCACTTTTCCCAGTCCTTTTCATCTTTCTGTGTGTGTGTGCATAGGAAACAGTGAAACATACCCTAATCTGAGCATTTTTGAGCCTGTGGTGGCTGAAGCTTTTACAGCATGCACTCAGACCCTGCTCTGAGCCCACTCACCTAAACTTAGAAGGGGAACAGGAGATCCAGTTGTGCATTCTTTAGAAAAAAATGTCTCTCATGACTTTCTGAAGCATTCAGGAGCAAATTTAGCTTGATCTTAAAAGTAGCCAGTTTTCTCTCATTGCAATTTTAGAATGTCATTGCATACATTATTAAATATTTAGTTTCCAGCTTAAAGTAAGCAGGTTTTGGGAGTAGAGTTCTCAGTCTCTGGCATTTTTTATTTTTAATTTCTATATATCAAGTGTTTCAAAGCAACAGAAGGAGAGTTCTTCTCAACAAGGCACAATCTGTGACCGTTTTTCATAAGATGGGGTCTCCACTTGTAACAGCTGTGTTGCTATTCTTTTAGGGCCTTTATGCCTATTCATGGAGGAAACTGTTAATATAGTTTAGTCTTTATCCTCTTCCTTGCAGACTGATGGTTTTGATATGTTTTTTGTTGGTTTTTAATGGGAATGTGTGATGGGTCTGTGATCAGATTACGCTGTAACCACACTGGAAAAAAAAACTGGGTGGTCAAAAATCTTCACAATTTTGTAATCATAATGAAGGCTCATATGTCCGTTCTAATTGCTGCCAGTGAACCATTTCCTGACTGTGCTAATGGCACATCCTATTTCCATAACCATCTCTGAGCCATGGTACAATACCTGTTGATTTAGGATAGTAGTTATAAAGAAAAACAGAATGAAGCACCCACCACTGCAGAAGATTTTAAATTTGCTTCCACTGTGATTTTATTGTATTTGTCTAGCTGAGAAGCCAGAAATAGATTCCAACTGGATTCTGTTAATCAATAAATCTTTAATCAATGGATCTTCAATCAGTGGCTTCTCCAGCTTTTCCCAAACCACAATTTGTCCTGAAGCAGTGAGGGCTAACATCATATCTAATTCAACTTCTTTTATTTACTGCAATAACATTTGGGATGAACTTATCCTGAACTTTATTTGCAGTAAACCATTGGTGAAATGCTATTTTTTTCATCTCTGCTTGGGTTATTTCTGAGTAGCCTGTTGCATTTTGATGCTATTAGAATAAGAATGCTGATACAGGGGTCCTGATTCAGCTCCTATTCATTATTCATTTGTACTCCAAATAAATAGTTCAGCACTTGCTCCTTGCTATCAGCCATCATGCTGCTGAAACTGCTAGAGATTGCAGTAAGCAAAATAAAAGGTCACGAGCACTCCAGGTCTTTTGACACTAGTGCAGCAATCCTTCCTTACAATTGCATAAGCAAGCAACAAATACAGCACAATCAGTTGCCTTTCTCGGCTCAGCACTGCACGATCATTAGTGGCTTTCCACCGTGTGGAGTTGTTCCACCCCAAGGGAGATGAAATCCCACCTGAGAAGTTGTTTCTTCTCAAGCTGATGCATATGCCAGCTATTTCACATCTCCTTTCTTTGAAGGTGTGACAGACTGTGAAGGAGCAACCGAGGGTGGCTGCTGACATCGCGTGCGATGGAGAGTGCTCTGCATCCTGGTGTTCACTCAGCAAATCAAGGGCATTAAATTAGGGCAGTAGGCCCCACATGCCACCTGACAGTAATGGTGTGTTAAACTCGCTCCTGTCTGTGCATTTGAGGGTTTACTGGTAAAATCACCGTGCTTCTTGATAGGGTGGCCCCTGATTTACTCTCAGTCAAGATTTTTCTGACTCTATGGGATGCTTGAAAAAAGAGGGCACTGAGAGGAGTTTCGTTCTGCGTTGTGACTGTTGTGAAAGGGTCAGAGATAAGCAATTCCTGAAATCTGGAGGGATGTGGTGATAACACCTTCGTGTGCCTCTGGCACCTGAGAGGAATTGGGTCAAGAGAAGCAGCTTGCTCTTCTGATGTTTATGAGCATGACAGAGATCTTGCTGCCAGTTTTTTACAAGTTTTTGCAAACCTTGGGTGCCATCAATGACAGCAGGCTAGCTAGACTTAAGGTCCAATGAAGTAGGACAATTGCTGTGTACCAATGCTACCTTTCATGCGGAAGTTTTTTATATATACTCATAAATTACTGTCAGATTCCTTATTTAAACAGGCTGTAGAGCAACACCTTCAAGAAAAGAGGCTATATTATAAACTGTCAAGTTTCAGTTAATTTCCCAAGCATTTTAAAATAATTCTAAATTAAATATTTTAAATTTCTGGTCATGTTCATTCACTTGCTGTAGTGTTTTAGTTATTCTCTCTCTCTCAGACAACTCAAAAATAATGACTCCTTTTAAAGGCACTGTGATTGGCAGCAGTATTCCTAAAGTATTATGTGGTAGGTAATTTCCACTCATATTCTCTTTTCAGACTTGAGATTGATAGGATAGGTGCCAAACTGTCACATTATAGCTTTTGGTAATTAAAATATAGGATGGCATTAGTAGGGGTTCTGGATAATTACTTGTTTTTAGAGCAAAGCTTTGACAGACAATATTATGGAGGGTCTCCAGAAATTTATTTTAAAAAGCTTTTCTCATGCCACAGAAAGCAGAGATGATATTTTGCAGGTAGGGCTGTTTGGAGACCAGTTGGTACCATTTAATGTAGGAGATGGTTGAATGATTTGTGGAAAATAAGGTTATCTGACAAATTCAGCCCATATTTCAGTTAATAAATAATTCATAAACTGATCGTGACTTCCACAATGCATTCATTATTCATAAGGAACCGCTGAATAATTTGTGCAAACAAATTTCAACCTATAGAGTACCCATGAGTTGTTTTGTGCTTGTTATTCTTATTGTGTGATCATGGTTGTTTGGTTTTATTTTCTTACTGTACACAACTTTTAAGTTGGAGGTTAGTAGATAGCATTGTGTAGCTCCCAAAGCAAATGGAATCCTTTCCTGTATGAGATAAAGAGTATTTATGTCATGCTTTGCCACTGCTGCTTTTAACACAAAAACATTGTTGGGGCTGGAGCTGTTTACGTCTTCAAGCAGAAGCCCACAAAGACGTGGTTCAGTTGGGCTTAAGAATTCGAAGTCCAAACACTGTGTCATCCAGTTCTGCACAGATTTTTCTCAGGAAATGTTGTTGTGCCTAACTGGCCTTCTTTTCTTCCTCCTTGATTTTTCCCCTTCAAGAGAATTTTTGCAGGTGCTTCTTTGCTCCTTTCCTTTTCATGAAAATTGTGATTCATCTGTTTTTCAGGGGAGTTGGATATTGAGGAAGGGAGAAAAGATGAGGAGTAGGAGAGATGGTAACAGGAATATTAATATTAAAATGAAAACATCTCCTGGAAGTTATATATATGTTTCAGAAATCTCTAGTAAAAGGTCTTGAACTGATGTAAATAAATCCTCAGTGCCTTATAAGTAAGACAAGAACTTAAAGGGGAGTATCCTGTTGTCCAGAGGAAGAAGGCTGGAGAAACTCATTTGATCTCCGCTGCCACAATCAGCAATTTAAGAGCAAAAAGTTACCAAAGTAGGGCTTTGGAGAGAAGGATTTTCTTTTCTCTCTGCCAGAGAAAGTCACTAAACCTGTTTTCCTTTGCTCCCCTTCTCTTTGCCTGCTTCCTCTATTCAGACTGTGAACTAATTACAGAACTAACTGTGCACCAATAGGACCTTGGGATGCTGGACACAGCAGCATTGGAATGTCCTGCCTAAGGACACTTCACTCAGCCTCAGTGGGAGTGGTGTGGTGTATCCTGTGTACCTCCTGAGTAATGCTGCTTGATTTTTTTTCTCTTACTCATCTTAAACTGAAATAGGTTGTTGATCATTTTGGGAGACTCAGACTGTTTCTTCCTTCATGTCTTGCCATGTTTTTTTTTAAATAATGGAAAAATCTCTACATATAAAATGGGGGTAACATTCCTTAATTGCCAATTCTGAGGCAGACTGATGTTCAGAAGCCACATAATTCTATTACCTGTAGGAAAACAACTGGAAACAAGTTTTCAGTTTTCGTTAGTGAGAGTTGATAAGTTATGAAAAGATAAAGGTACTCCTTAAGCAGCTGTGGAGATGTACATTTTGAAGCAATAAGACCATTTTATCAGTAGCATGTGTTAATAGCTTATTAACTCCCGTCTGTTTCAAAGTGATACTGAGCTGGTTTATTTTGAGGGGAAGCAGAATATGGTATAAAACTGCTACTTACATCTGTATGCCTAATGTCCCAGCTTTTTGTTGTTGTGGGCACCAGGTGTCTTTTGCACCAGACATCTGGAGTGATAAGCAAACCCTCCTTTTTTTTTGTGTATAGGCACATAGGTAAACGTGGTGGTGTTCTGGAGTTACTGATACGCGTCTTGATGAGGAAAACAGTCATACACATCCTAATTATTCCTGTTTGGAAAGCAATAAATAATAATATTGTCTGGTATTTGTACAACTGGATCATCCGGAAGCTCTGAGGAAGGTTAAACCAGCCTTGCACTTCACGCTACAATGGCATTTCTGAGGGCCTGGGTATTGAGTGCAGCTCACGAGAAAATCTGAGGCACTATTTGAGACTATGTTTGGATGCTGGAATTAAATCAGAGAATTCCCATGAGATGTGTGATGCTGTTCAGGTTGTATTCCTCAGGCAGAGTCTCTGTTTCTGTGTAGTATTTGTGATGCTGGGAGGAGAGTCTGGATGACTTGTTCATGGGGTCTGGATGCCTCTGACTTAACTAGGATCAAAGTTGGAGACTTTCAGCTACCAAGTAAAGGTGTAATTGTGTGATGACAATACCTACTTGGTGTCAGACACAACTCTTATCATCATTGCATCAGACAGCAATTTTTGTTGTAGAAATAGTTCCTTATTTACACCCGCTGGTTCTTCACTGGGAAAGAGAGTACAAATGAGCATCCCCATTGTCATCACTGGATGTTAGCCCAGCCCCTGAATTAAAAACATACCCCATATGTGAGTTTAGACACTGAAGCTTGGTTTTTGGCCTTCAGTCATAACTCCCTGGATCCAGACAGCTCTCGAAAATTTGGGAAAATTCAACTCAAGATCTAATTCTGGATTCAAATTTCACCGCCTGTTGGATGCTCTCATAAACTTTGCCTGTCTGTAAGCCACAGAAACAAAGCTGTGTTTTCCAAAATAATATGTAATCAGTCAGTCTGCTGGAGTGGGACTGGATAGTTATGAGAAATATTCCCATGTCCAAAAGTAAGCCTTTCAAGGTAGGAACAAAGAACACTTGGAGCAGTGTGTCTGCTGAAAAGAAATTTCTGTTCTGTCTCTACAAAAAAGGGTTGGTTTTAGCCCAAATTGTAATGTGAATCCCATCGGAAGACTTTTGAGCTGTGAAAGAAGCGGAGGTAGAAATTCTTAAACCAGTTTTGCTGCCAAAAGGAGGTGCTTCCTAAAACTTCTTTCCCACTGTAAAATGATGTATGCCATCGTGAATAACATCTTTTGTGCTACTCATTTTGTTTGAAAGAAAAAGCAAGCCCTCAGTTCACCTTCAATACTTTAGTATGTACCACTAATAATCGTTACAGTTGAAGAGATGCTATTATGCCATATGCCCTTTTATTGGTCTCTAGGGAGTATTTGCAAGTACACAGAGATGAGTGTAAGTTATTGCTGTGATAATCAAACCATGTGTGTCATATGTCACTTAGAAATGATATATTATTTAATAAAAAAGCTCTTTTGAAATTAAGCAATACTTCATTTTAAAACATGTGTAGGCATTTATCTTGTATGGAAGACTAAATAAACATATGCGTCATGGAAAAGGCCAGAAATCTGTAAGCAATAGCTGAAGACTGTGTGATCAGATTTGGAGCCCTCAAGAAAAGGTACCACTTCTTATGTCCTCCCACATATTGTGCTTAAATTATCATACTTCCCTTTTCCCTCTGCTTTAATGGATAGTCACTGGCTGTGTAATTTAATTGGCAACACTTTCATCACTTGGGTTATCAGTCTGTATTTTTACTAAATTCAGCCATCCTTATGTCTAAAAAAATATGAGTTTCGGAACAGACATTCACAGCTGGACATTTTTGATCACTCAGTAAATAACAGAGTGGCATTAATTTAATTTCTTCTTTGTGTTCTTGGTCTAGATTTTATCTTGTATAACGATTTGTTTTGAAGTTTATAGTTTGCCTATTGAGAATCAGATTTCTAAAGGATTTTAGTGGAAGGAAGAAGGCTGCCTTCCCTGTTAAAAAAGTTATTAATCTAAAATGTATACTTTTGCCATGTTTGTTTTCCCATATTTGATCAGTTCAAGACACTTGCAGAATTTTCTCTCTGTGGTTACTCCTAAATATTTCTGTAGCTGAAAATACAATCTTTCTGTAGCTAGCAGGAGGGTATTCCTAGTCCCAGACATGGAATAAGGAATGACTGTGTGGCTAAAAATTAGATTCTGATTTTGCATAAGTTGAATAAAGTAGGAACTGGCTAACTGACACTGACACAAAGTGCAGAAAACAACTCAGGGCTGGCACCTGCGCCATCCAGTTGATGGAAGGATTCTCATCCACAGAAATAGAAACAGCACCAAGCTCCAAACAACTCTAGTATTTTTAGCTGCTGTTTGTTTGGGGTATTGTGATCTACCTTTCTTTCTTTTCTCTCCTCCTGACAATCTAGCTGTCAGGAAACTAACCTGCTATTTAATCTAATGATGTGTTTACATTTATTAATCAATTTGAATATATATTTTCCTCAGTGTGACATTCTTCCCCCTTGTCTCCTCCCCCAGATCTAAGCTGGCATCATTCAAAGTGATGACTATCTTCCTTCTTTTTTCACTTGAGAAAGTGGCACAGAAGTTAAAGCACTTCAAAGAGATTGTTATCTCTCCATAGCTATTGTATAATTAAACATCAGCCTCCCCATACTGATGTACATCTCCTTGATCTCTAAGTAGGAAAACAAAAAGAAGAGGCATCTCCTATGTTTGTCTCCTCTAACAGATGAGCATTAGCTTTTCACCTTTCTGCTGTAAACTGACTTGGCTTTGTCGGAAAGAAGCTGAAGTAGGGCAAAAAGATTTGCATGCTGCTACAGAAAGCTACTAATATAATCTCTCTAACAATTGATTAAATTGAGAGGATGTATGATTAATGATAGCTTGGTCAAATGTGACCTTTTAAATGTAGGACAGGACGTGTGCAATGACTTGCAAGATTTAATGTGGCGGTTTAAGCTATGGACAAGGGGATGCTTTGCTTGTCTGTTTTGCTCAGCATGTCTCAAATAGGTTTTAGCTGTAGCAAATTAGGTAGAGCTAGATGAAATGAAAGCCACCTCCAACTGAATTATCCAACTTAAAACAGCTTTAGCATGCTATTTTTAGATTTAAATATTCCTGTTTCATGGTGGGAGATGCCAAAGTTAATCTGCTTATAAAGATTCAGACTTCTAAAGTTTTCACATGGGGTCTGTTGAAGAAGGAAATATGTTTTCTGGTTTAGTGTTTTAAAGAAATTTAACTTTGGATTTCTTAATTTAGCTGGAGGAAGCAAATTGCTATCCAGGACCACATTTTGGTATGATAGATAAACCCTTACTGAGCCAGATTTTCAAGAACATAAACTCACATTGTGTCACCAACTTTGATGAAGTGACAGGGTTTCTGCTATCAGCCAAGGAATTTGTTTCTCTTGAATCAGTCAGTGAGAGTGGTAGGTGAGGGGACAAGATGACATGGCACCAGACATTCCTTATTTTCAGCTCTTTCCACCAAAAAAAAAAAAAAAAAGCCTGATCAAAGGTGTTCAAAAATCTCTCTCTTTACTTTAGATGACAGTAGACTGACTGCCTAGAACTGTAACAATCGACTCACATGAGACAGGTGACAGCATCTTGCTTGGTTTCAGACTCACTGCAGTGTGGTCTAATGAAAGTATCTGCTAAAAGCTCGTTAATGTTTGAGCTCTACTTCATTACTATATATAACATAATGATAACTATTAGTGCTGCTGATCTATGGCAGAGGGCTGAATGTGCAAATAGCTTTTCCTCTAGTCTGGAACTAAATGTTGCTTGGCCTGGCCGCAATCCCAGCTGGCTGGTTAAAGAAATATGTCAAGGGATCACAGGAATATAGACATCAGTGGTGCATTTGGAATTAAAGCTTGCTCTGAGCTTTTGATTCCTTTTCTCTCCTTAAAGATTTCCAGCACAGTGCAGTGTGGATAACTCTTTTTAGCACAAAGAAGCTGTCCAAGCAAGTGTCTGAAGTATGGTTTCAGATGAGTTTTCTCTGAGGAAAATATTTGCCTTTAAATCTTTCCAGCTCTAATTAAGCCTGCATACCTACATTTCATGTCTGTGTGAGCTGTAATTGCTAGCATTTGCACCGAGGAGCAAGCAAGGAGCTGCCATGGCTGCTTTGTAAAATGCGAGCAAGCAGAATCCGGCAGCCAGGCCCAGTCAGTTTTAATGACTGACTGACTGACTGAATCTCGCAAAAAAGGATGGAGCTCTGCTGCGTTTGGAGCCTGCTTGAAATAAATATGCCTTTTGCTTCAGAACTGGAGATTGCAAGCTCTTCTTCCCTTCAGGGATTAGGCTGCTTTGTGGCAGCACTGCCAGGGCAAAAGGGGGCTGCAGGCCAGGGGAAGCTCAGGGAAGGGCTGTGTGTGAGGAAGGAACTGCAGCCACAGGACCAAGGTGCCTTCACTTCCCTCCCAATCCATCATGTAGTCCCTAAAAGCATAAGGCTGGGCTAGCAGCTTAGGGTAACAGCTACAGAAATAAGTAAGGGAGGGAGGAGAAAGAGTTGTAGCTGACTGGCTAAAGGAGAACTAATTCATTTTGTGGCTCCAGTCCTGCCGTGCCCAACTCCTGCCTGTCCTGTTGGTGCAGCAGGTAGTTGTGACGCTGATGGAGTTGTCTTGTCCCCATTTTTCTTCTTCCCTTGAGGCAGTAGGAGCTGCTTGCTAATAGGCCCATGGCAGAGGGGATGGATCTTAGCTCAGTTATGCTGTGGATCCAAGCCTGAAGCAGAATGTTTCATTTCTTCTATTTCTGGGTTTGCTTATTCTGGATGAATGGATTGAAATGAATCTCTCTGTGGAGAGTGTATATGTGGGAGGTATTTGCCTTTCTGTCTCTGGGCAATAGTTACCTTGCTTCTAGGATTGTCTTTTTGGCCTGATTTTTCACCTTGGCTGGCATAGTGTAAGTCAAGACATAGTTTCAGAGATCAAATTACACTACTGAAATGTTCCTGATGTGCTAAACTGGTGGGAAATCAGTCTCTGGCTACTCGTGTCAGCTCCCTGGGAGTAAGGAAGGAGCTGAATGCTTACATCCAACAGCATCAGTCACTGAGTGCAAATCCAGTACCTTGTCTGAGACTTCAGCAAAGACTTCACTGTCTGCAGGTGAGATACCAGGTGAACTACATGAATCTCTGCTAGTGAACCAAAACCATGAGTCTGTTGCATCGGCTTTTATTTACCACAGTTAAAATGGAATTTGTTCTCTGGGGTTATTACTGTCACTTGTTACTGAAGGTCTAATTAATACTGTTGAGTCTTTATTATTTATTTAGAATTAATTTCTTATTTCCTACTTCAAGAATGTTAGCTATGTAAAAACAAATGTTTTAATTGATTGACTGACTTAACTTTTCTGCTATACATTAGCCCTGCTCCTTCCTACGCATGTATCCAGAAGGGCAAAACAAAAGACATATGATAAAATGAAGCAGAATGTCTAAGCTCAGGTCATTAAAGTCGTAATAATAAAGGCTTCACGAAATGGAAAATACTGCTAGTGCTCCAAACTGTCTTGATCAAAACTCAATTCATTTGCATTGTTTACAGTGTTAATTATTTTTGCGGGAAAAAAGTTTGTACCAATTTAATTCATAGCATGGTTGTTAAATTGTAAATAACTGAAACTGCTGAAGCTTTTCCTCTAATAAAATTGTAATTGGCCTTTTAAAGTAACTGCACTAATAAATTTCCCTTTTTTCCTCCTCCTCATACTTAGCAGAGAACCTTAGTTGCCATAAGTCAGTGTCTTTTAGTCTCATGAGGTTCTGTAGCCTGCACAGCTGAGAATCTGGTCCACAGCAGGGCTGTGACAAGAGAACAGAAACATCACCTGCAGTGTATTCGTGTGTAGGATTGTTGCTGTGGGTGAAGTCAGTGCATTGCTACTGACAGAGGAGAAAAACGAAGCATTACAATTATTTGCGTTCACTGAGATATCTTATACACAAAGTGATAGAAATTTGGAGTAAAAAAATCTGGTTCCATTTTGCAGTTGCAGATAGTTACATGTTAAACTGGTTTTATTAACATGGAACAAAGGGTAGCTGTAACGCACCACTTCTCCTCAGGACATGAAACTATCTATGTGCTTCTTCTTGTTGTAGTACACTCTCCACCTTCTGATCCACAGTGTACCTGATGTCAACAGTGTGGTTGGCAAAATAAGGCTAAACCCCCTAAATTCGTCCCATTTTAGTCCCATGAATCACCAGAACTGTGTATCTGAACTGCCTGTGCACCTGCTGTGGAAGGACAAGGGCTCCCAAAGAATGAGTACTTCAATAAATGGTGGTATAAATAATTAAGCCAGTCTTCTCAGGCAGTCTGTGTGGTGAAGCAGAGAGGAATGGAGGTCTTCCAAATTTTGAATGGCCTGTGACTTCAGGAGTATCCTCTCCTTCTTCTTCCCAAGAACAGACATTCTTAGTCTGTTCTGATGTTTTGATTTTATTCACTGTGCCATTTCTGATAGCAGCCATGCCTAGTGATCATTTCTTTCTTAAAATCACCTTGGATATAGTAATTCTTTTATGCACAAGAGTGCTTCAGGAGTCTCTGCTTACTACTGTCAATATATTTCTGGGGTTTGGATGTGAAGTGTCTCTCTCTGTGGTTAGTTTATTTCCAGGCTGCTTCATCTACAGATTGTGCATTAAATATTGAGGCTTGTACGTGTAACCTTTACAGTTTTGCATGTGTCCAGAAGATTTTATACATGACAATACACATTTCCAAGTGCAGTGATCCTATTCTGTTTGGTTTGTACCTGAAAATTCAGCGTGCCTTTGCTTTCCTACAGCAGATGTGTGATATTCTGGCAGTAATTTGCCCTGCACAGGAGTGTGGCAGAAGTGCCAGGGTGGAGCACAGTCCTGGAACTTGACTCTGGTTTTTGGATGCTGGGTTATGCAAGTGCATAACCATGTTCCTGCTCAGGATACAGGGCAGGGCTCTCCCGCACACTGCCAGCAGCATCCCAGCCTCCCTTTAAGAGAGTCTCGAGAATGGAAGCCACCCAAAATGTCACGTAATGATACTGTTGCATCTTCTGTCTCCTGGTTGTACACAGAGAAGGGTTCCTCCCGATGGAGACGTGGGAGTCTGTAGACGCACCAGAAACGGGCCCTTACGTGTCAGATTGCAAGAAACCTGCTCTGGTGTCTAATTATCCCGAGTCTGCAGGGCAGCTTGCTGATTCCCTGTAAATAGCACTTAGTCTAGACTCAACTTGTTAAAAGTATACAACGATTAACATTAATTTTTTTCCCCCAAGTATTTAATTTTGACAGCATTATAAACAAAAGCACTTCCATGCATCTTTCTTTGCTGAATTATTTATTTGGATGTAGATATGAATCATCATTATTGCACAATACAGTGAAGTCAGGTTCTAGAACAAAAACATCAGTGCTAATTAGCTGGAAATAAAATTGTCAAAAATACTTGACTCTAATTAGGGTCTTTTTAATGTTTATACACTGTGGACTTGATCTTCCTCTCAATGACTGTGTAAATCTGGAATGATTTCATTGCCTCTAGTATGGTATTCATGCAAATAAGATGATAACTTTACGGCTCATTCTAATGGTTATTATATGCTGTTAGCTAAATAAGAAAGCAGTTCAAACTTTAAATTATTTGATTAAGTAAAATCAGTCCACATGTTTTACACTGCACATCTAAAGCATAGAAATATTAGTAGCTATGCAGTTCAAGAACTGTAGACCTGACCAGAGCTCTGAAAAATAACCACATGCTCTTATCTATTTTACATAAAAATATGGATGTATAATTAACTTACTTCTCTTTATATATAGCTGGGATTTTTCTGTTTGTATGGTGGAAGTATTAGAGTTGATCTGCACTGTGAGTGATACTGAGCCACACGTGTTAAGACTAATTCAGCTTCTCTGAGGTTTTCCCCACATAGTTAATTTTACCACTCAGTCTCTTTCCCTTTGAAACCAATTATTTGTCCTTTTCTTAAGTGAAGCTCAGCTACTTTTTCTATGTAATTCCTCAGTTGTTCCCCATCCATTTTCACAGTCTCCCTGTTGCTCAAAACACTTAGTCCTGCAGTACTGCCTCTGCTTTGTACTTCTTTCTCAAGAGTTTTCTAGAATAACTTTTTGGTGGTTGGGCTGAAAACTTGGGATTAACCAGACGTGAAATGGGTTTGGATTTAGTATTTTACTTTGTTTTCACAATGTAGAAAAAGTTGAGATTTGTATCTGAATCTCACTGAACTTTGAAATAGGTCACATCTAGAGAACTTGCAGGATCTTATCCTTGGGAAGCAGGAATTTTTGAATCTTGAGTGGCCTCTCATTGACTCCTGGTGGTCTGCTTGGGACCTTCAGAGGCACTTCTGTAATATGCTGTAGTCTGTTCTCTCTAAGGTCCATCCCCTCTGCTTTATAAGTGTAAAACAAACAAACAAAAGTATATTCTTTGTTTTTCTGAAATGAAAGCAAGCTTCAAAAATCATAACTTCTTTTTATCAACAGTTAAATTCCAATTCAGTTATGCCAAACCAACATGGTTGCAGACTGTTATTTATTTTTGCAGCTACTTAAGTAAAAGCTAAAGTCAAAAACATTTTTTTCAGCAAATAATTGACGTGTTATTTTCCTGCTTTATAAATTGCTTAAGGGGCTTATGATTTCATTCATAGATTAATAAATTTGTTGTAACTGTTTGGATAATTCCATGTCTGATTCTTGAGCTGCTAGTTTATGAACAATTTGAGGATTTTTAATTCAGAATTCAGGGGGTTATCAGTAGCTGGTTTCCTGTGTTCATGACTTGCTCTGGCTTCTTGCTTTTCCATGGTCTGTAGGACGAATGTTTGGTCCCCATGTGGGAACTTTAAGGGCAATTGCAGTAGCAAAGAAATAATAGTGACTTTAACTTGGTCGATTTAGCAGTGCAGCATATTAGGTTTCTGGTATGACCACCACACTTTGAATCTCTTTTTCTGGGAGTAATCTCTCATGTTTTGCCCTAAAATAAGCCAGGTCTGAACCAATCCCATACCAGGGTGACTTATCTCAGACATTTACTTGGGGATTTGCTCACCCTGGGACCTCTTAGGTGAGGAAAGAACAGAAATGGCTTTGCTGTTTAGATGAGAATTAAATTTAGAGAGGCCTTCTGAAGAAATGGATCATTTATTTTTCCACATAGGTCCTGAATTAATAGCCAGATGAGTCCGTTGCTCTGTGCTAGCCTCCTTTGCTGTCCCGAGTTCTGCTTAATGGAGACTTGAGCCCTGTTCTGTTGTGCTGCAGCCCCATTAATACAATCTGGAGAGGCCATCGAGGGAGTTCAAAGATGTATAGTGACACATACACTTGTGTTCAATGAAATATGACCCAATAAATGGAGAAATTTCATTTATCACCTGTCTGAGGAGGCTGAGTGGGGAAACAGGAGATGCTTAGGAAAGGGTTGTTCAGTGTGCTTTAGGTTGTATCTCATTTCATTCCAGAAACTCCAACTCAGTCAATTCTGCTTCATTTAAGATGACTGTAATGAGGGGTGTAATGTCTCTCTGAATTACCTGAAAATCTTTTAAAAGCTCTGTCACTATTCTTTCCCTTGAGATTAAACACTAATCTTGGCTATTTGCCATCTAGGAATCTACCTAATTACCTGAGGTTATACGCTGGTCAGTAAGAGATACTTTATGAAGGACAAGGGAACTATTCTGGTGTTTGTAAAGCCAGTAATTAGGCACATCATTTCCCTGGGGATTGGTTTGAGCAGACAAATCTAGGAAAGTCCCAATCTCCTAACAGGAAACTCGTATTTCATGAGATGATCCATCTCCTCAAGTGGGTCATCACCTCACCTGTGGGGCTTAGTTGCACAAGGACTTCAGACTGGACAGAAGACAAGGCTCAAATGACATATTGCTGGTTCCCAGGAAGTCGGCGGCTGTTCACAGATCCAAAGGTATTTCCTCTAGTTATAAAGCACAATTCCCTTTCTAGTCTAGTGAGTGTAAAGTGTAAGGATGCTATCAGCCCTCCTTTCCACAGGGACACCATTACGTACTGTGGCAGCAGCTTTGCAACCCTGTCAGCTTCATCACTTTCCTTGACCTTCGGAGGCTGCGCCAAGCTCTGCTCCTTGACCAGCTCCCTACTCCTTCAGAACATTTTAAGGACCAAGATATAGTTGCTCATATGTTCTGTGCTCTCTACTTGGCCTGTCTCATTGACATTGCTCACTGGCTGGTTCTGCTGCCTTTTGTTTGGCACAGGCTGGAAGAAAAGGGTCTTGTTCGTCCAAAAGCAAGGTTAGGGCTGTGGCTTGTGTTTGCAGGCTTGAGTGGCTTATTGCACCCCTCTATCCTCCTTATCTTTCTGTTGGAGATGCCTAAATGAGATGTATCCTCTTGCTAATTGCTGCAGTATTCAATCGAGCCTCATACTAATATGCTGGGCTTTACAGTAATTTATTGTGATTTTTGAAGGCAATGAAAAGACTTATTGTGCTTTACTCTATCCTGAAAGAACACATCTAGAAAGTGTTTTTAAGTACTTTGAAGAAATATTATGACACTTGGTTGGCAAGGTAACTCCTTCTACAAGCAACATGAGATAAAAATGAAAAGATAGGGATTACTTCACTTTGAAAAAAGGTAAACAACATGCTTCTAACATTATTCCATGACCCTTCTCTGACCTGAAACTGATAAACAGAAAGTTATAAAGACTGGGGATTTTTATGCTTTTTACACCATATCCTAGGACCATGAGTTCCACCAATGATTTTAATACTAAGTCCTTCCTTTCATATATTTTGCACCAAAGTGTCTTATAAAGCATAGGGAAAACAGACCAGTTGTTGGATGGTTCCTGCTAGGTAATACTTTGTATCAAGCTTCTACAAGTAGTTTTCTCCTTAGGGTTGCTAAAGTACAGCTTATCAAGCCTTGCTTTTATTTTTAATTTCTAGAAATCTATGTTTAAAACATGGTTGTAATCCAAAACCTTTCTACCTCGACCTTGCAAGTATGAGTAGAAAAAATGAATTGGTTTTCAGACTGAATTGCCTGTACCATATTTCACACATTAACATATACCAATAGAAAAGACTTGGCCTTGAAAATGCCCTGCTTATACATATAGGACTCCATAGGCTGAGGTTCTTCAATTATTACATAGGATAGCCAGCATGGAATTGGAGGAATTTCTTTATAATAATTAAATAAATTACCTGTGAGGTAATGTTGATGTTAATTTAAACATTTCAGTTAATACTTCCTTGGGCCTTCTATAGTTGGGTAAACCAGAGCTGTGATTTGTGTTTGGATCAACAAAATACTCCCTTAAATAATAAACTTCCTGTTTATTCTCAGTGGTAATATCACACTCCCACCTCATGATTGTAGGATGAAATAGTACACCCAAGATAATGATCAGACTTTTATTCCTTCCACAGAAAATAATGATTTATTTGACTTTGGTCATCTTGTAAACATCCTAGTGCATAGGAATCGAGCAAAGAAATATATAAGACATCTTTATTGATTTATACATACAATGATATTTACAGTGTGTGGTTGCCCAAAGTAGCAACATATGTTCATGCTTAGATCAGATTTTAAGTTCTTGGGCTCAGCCTCAAGAATAAACAAAATGGCAAAACTGGAACTCAAAGAAATGATGATAGACCGAATCTTCTGAAGTAGTTCCAACTCATTTTACATGCTGTTTGACTTAAATCTTCAGAGCACCCTTCTGTATCAGAATTTTTGTTTTGGAAAACTGCTCATTGCAGATGAGTTTTGTGAGAGAATAAAGGTCACCACAAAAAAAAATTCAGCAGTTACATGATATGGTATCTAGAACCCTGGAATGATTTCCTTACTCCAAACAAAGAAATTTTAAAGTATACTGTTTTTGTGCCAGCAAAGAGAACCATGTCAGCAGATCTAAATCCAAACTTTGGGTTTGTTTGTAAACTCAAGACTCTCATCGAGTCATGTGCAAAGGTAGGCCTGTATCAAAACACAGTAGGTAAGTACATTTGATTCTGATGTAGGTCAAACATCTTGCATGCCCCTGTACCATAAATGGGCTTTATGAAATCCGATGAAAAATCTTAAATCTGAGCTGGACCTGAGCATTCCAACATCTTTCCAAAAGGTGTCATTGCATTGTCATTGTACTCATGTTCTCTTGGGTGATTCTGGAGACACACAGAAGGCAAACATGGTTTTATGCCTTTACTCAGTAGTGGAGCTGAGAGTAGTAGAGAGTTCACTCTCTTTAACAGATGAATTTTATATCCAGTCCAGAGAGAGAATAAACGTCCTCCTATATGGAGTATTGCCAGTTTGAATCCTGATGAAAGGATTAGTATCTTTGGATCTGAGCCCTGGAAATGCCTGATTTAATACTATGTCTTTTACAATTTATCTTGCCAGCTGATGTTTTACCAGTGACACCATGTGTTTATAAATGGAGTTATCCAAAGGGATGCCCCTGTCTTGTGTAGGTCATGTTGTTGTTGTGATGTATTCCCAGTGCCAAAGTGGACAACTACTTCTCCTAAAACCTCTGTCTGTCATCAGCTTATATTCCGGTTTCCATACAGTCCATTTGGACTGTGCTTTAGGTTACATATTTCTGAAGTAACTATTGGTAATTTCAAGACCTCTTACTATCTCCACCAGACTTTGATTCCAAGGCCAGTGTGCTCTAAGAGGTGGAAGGCATATCCTGTAGCACTTGTATGGACAATGTCTTCTGCAGGGAACGTGTTGCCTGTTAAAAGACCACATGGTTAACTTCTTACGACTGTTATTTATGAAAGAGAGAACTGAACTGTCACATCTCAGGGTCTGTCTTTAAATGACTCCACTCTTCATTTCCAGCCAAGGAATTACTCTAACTTATTCCTTTCTCAAAGAGATTCAGGTGGACTGGAAACAGGCTGAGGATGGGCACTGCAGAGCCTCTCCTTGTACAGCTTCTCCTCGCCTGCCATCACGAGCCCAAAGGTGCCGTTGTTACCGGCTCATCTCTGCGTTTTAAGTCCTCCATGAATGACACCTGTGACATGTCAGGCTGCTGGGAAAATATCGCCACCAAAGTACAATCCCAAGAGCTCTTAGTTTACCCAATAAGCTGTACTAAATGTAATGGCCAACTGAAATCATATTCATTGCTTTGACTGTAGCATATTGTAAGTTAAAGGGATCTCATTGCAGGATAGGTGTCACAGCAAAACAGATTTTGTACAGCTTTATTAGAAAGCATTGGGCTATTTCCATTTCCATGTACAGTACCAAAGATGTTACTGTTAACTATGCATTGACACAGTATCTTGTGTGAGGGATCCAAGTTTTAATGGTTTTATACTCTCTGTCAACATGATGTATCATAATTGCTTTTTTGGACGAGTTACAAGCTGAGCGTAAATATTTAGTATTAATGAATTCAGGTTTATTATGTGTAAGTGTATCTGCAGTGCAGCAAATAAGCATCCATCCATGAAGCATCTTAGCATGTTGAGGGTAGGAATTTTCCCTTTCTTTCTCATCTTCCACTTCCTGCTTATCTGGCTTCTGAAAAAGAAAACAACTTGTTTTTTTTCCAGTTGTTGCTTGTCCCCTCAGCGTTGGCACTTCACCATGTATACTGGACACACTCTTGCATTTCTGTCTGTCATGTCTTTTGTTATGAGCAGGTTGTCCAACCAGTCAAATCCATTCATAGGTTGCTGGCTGAGGGCTATATCATATTGACAACATGAGGAATTTTTTTTTATCTTTTTTGTATGCATCATGTATTTTACATGTTCTCAGACTTTTGCTTCTCCTACTAGTGTGCTGGGGAACTTGGTAAAGGAAGGTGGGAAAGAATGAGGTGGCAGTTGTAGGTAAGCCAAAAGCACCTTCAGCCCTTGCTTTCCAAGTCTGAGGCCTCACTGCAAACCATTTCTGTGCTTTCAGGCTCAAGGCTTGGTCTTCTCCTGAGAGACTACTGTTGTCAGCTGTGTCAAAAGAGAGTGTGTCGGGGGGTGTTCATAGTGTCAACAGCTTCTTCCTGAATTGAAGTGACTTTTGGTGTCTGTGAATCACCCCTCTCTGAGGCTCTCAAGCAGTGTTCTGGTGTGGGGCACTGTGTTCAGATCAGTATTTCTGTGCATTTCAGAGGTGAAATTCTAACCACATGGAGAAAAGCAGGAGTGTGACAGGGAGTGGTGCTGGATCTGAGATTGCAGCTTGGGAATTATGGGATGTGAGGTTTTTGTATGTCCTGCATCATCTGCCAACCTTTGAAATGGAGCAATAGCAGTTCTCCAAGAATAAAAATGATTAAGAGATGCCAAGGTACTGTAAGTCAAGGAGACTGTATAACTATAGAAGATAGCTGTACAGACTGGACCCCATGTTCTCAGTGGGTCTTCTGCAGTCCTTCCCATCCTCCTGCCATGCAGATCCTTTTGTGATCTCAGCTTTGTCAAAACAAGCTACATCTATCTATGTAGACTCAAGGGTGGCCTCTGCTTTCCCCAGTACTCCTCATCCCCTCCTTTTCCCTTGTTCCAAGATGAAGATCCACTGTTATAAATGTCAGAGCAGGCATACAGCTACTGACAGCTGTGATGGTGTTGGGCATTTGCACAGAAATTCCATCAGTGGAATTGAGTGTACAGGATGACTGGTAGTTCTGCAATAACAGGCAATGTACAGAGGGAAGAAAGAACTGTGAAAAGATGAGACTAAAATTAAAGGCTGAGAGAAATGAGAAAGAGAGCAGTGGATGTTTCTCTCCAGAAACTCCCTGTGAATCTTTAGGATTCCTGCTGCCTTCCCACATTTTATAAATGGACTGAACAGATGACAGTATATATTTATAAACCTAACGAGATGCTGCTAAGTCTTCTGTGAAATTGATTGGATACCAAGTGTTAAGCTAATACTTCGTAGCAGTTTTCCCCCCTCATGACGATACGAGTTCCTAAATATCCAGTTTTATTTGGTGTCTTTTGTAATAAGGCAGATGATCTCCTCATTAAGGCATGACTGGGGTAGAGCCAGGCTCAGGCTGGCTGGTCGGACAAGATGCTTCTGGGCTGTTATGGCTCTCATGGAAACAAGAGCCTCCCCGGGGCCAAGGCTGGCTGTGATGGTGATGGTACTGCCTGCTGGACACAGGCACGACTGGTCCTGCCTCAGGGAATGACATAAAATAAATGCAGGGGAATGGGAAAGAGGGTGTTGAGACCATGTTGTTCTGGTAGGAGTGGCTGGCCAGTTTCTCAGTCTGCATTTCTCAGTCCTGAGCCTCTGTTTCCTCTGGCTGTACAGTTTCGTATGGTTCTGCAACAGTCTGTAATTGCTCTGTGTCTGAGATGACCTGTCCTGTGGTTAATAATTTACACATAATTCACAGAATTGCCTAGAAAGCGGTAGGCATTTTTGGAGATCAGGATAACTACTTCTCTAATGCCAGCAATAAAATTGCCATTTATATTAAAAGCCAGAGTGCTTAAAATTTAGTTGGAAATAGTAGATGAGACATTGCTTAATTTTCTCCTGCCCCTGCAATATCACAGTCAATTTTTGCTGCTGGTTTTAATAATAAACTGGATAAAATGTGTGTGCTGTAAACCTTTCAGCTATGATTATTTAAACTCTGAATTTTGATTCTTTTTTATTTCTTTAGTTTAATTTTTTAATTATTTCTTTTGGAAATAATATTCATATGATTCTTGAAAAAACGAAAGTGGAGACAAGTAATAAGGCCTGTTTTGGATAGCTTGGAGACCCAGCTGTTACCTGATGGAAGGCATTTCTCTTGTAATACCTTGTAATTTACTTAACAATGCTAACATATTATAGCCATAACTGCAGTGCAGTAAGAACTCTACAGTCATTCTGTAGGGAACTCAGCCCTCAAATTGAATATAAAAGGTCTGTTCTTCTGGAGGTTGCTGTAGGCCCAGCTCACTGACCTACTCAGTGGTTTTATTAGCAGTTTTAACTAAAAACACCTCTTTGGTTGCTCTTGGAAATTTTAAAGTTGCTTTGGAGAACTCCACCATGGGTTCGAGTGTGAAAGAGTCATCAGAACAAGCTTGTTCTGCTAATTACCACATTCCCTTCTTGTATGTGTAACAAAGAAACGCTCTAAATTGTTTCACCTGTTGAACTGCTAGCTGCTTTAAGCCCCGGTGGAGACAAGCTCTTTTGAGGGTCTAAATCTACTTATTTTTTGTTCAGCCTTCCAAGTGTAAGTTAAAACTTTACAGAAGAATTTCGCTTTGCCTTAATACAACAAGATGCATAGTCTATCGAACACATCACTGCAAGCTCACCTTAATAATCGGAGCTTTAGACTCACTCAGCCTGAAAATAAATTGAAACATACTGGAATTGGGTTCTTACAGGAACATTTTCTACCACAGGAGTTCTAATGAGCAGGTAACGGACAGACTTGGCAAGGAATTGAATAATAATAAAGCACATTAGGGATGGAAGGTAACAAAGACAGAACATGCAGTAAAATAAAAAGGAACAACAATGGTCATTATTAGCAAAGAATACCAATGACATTTTTAAATTATATATTGCAACATTGTCATTGAAAACAGCACTAGCTGAAACAGGAGCTTTCTGTATGAGATGTCTAGAATGTGTGTGCGTATAACTCTGTCTCTAAGGGAAATTTTGAGGAGCTTGAACCTCAAGAACTTTGTTTTGTGGGTGATTTAGTCTCTGTTTTGGCTCTCAATTACCTTGCACTTTGCAGTTAAAAGGCAGGGCAGGGAGACTCCTCTGGCCCTCACTCAGTCACAAGATGCACCAGGGCCCAGAGTGCTCCTCTCCAGGGACAGCCTTAGTCATTTGTCCGGCCGTTCATATGCACTACAGTCACTGAGGGACTTGGCTTGAGGAAAAAAGTTGACATTTGTTTATTTCTGTAGAAAACAGAGCAGTTTGTTTATATTCCTCTCTAGCTCTATAGTCCTGACAAAACATATAAATTATTAGAGGGAAGGATCCGAAGCTGGTTTTGACAAAGCATGTGAGGAGACTCTCCATGCAAAGGAGACAGAAGGGACTGGGTAGTATAGTCCTGCTCAGGTTTCTCAGTTTTGTCCTGTTTTTTTTTTGTTTTTTTTTTTCAAACTGGACACATAATGATTTGAGCCTCTGGTTTCAAAAGCAAAATGTGATTGATTTGATCAGCTTAGATATTTTCTTCCTACTAGGCTGCATCTTTGACAGCTTTGTGACTGCAATCAGACACTGTCTAGCTGAAATAGGTAGTCAGTTCATATTCTCACAACCAATGTAAACCTTTTGTGGAAGTAATATTGATGTCTTCTTAAAAGGAATCTTTAGTTGCTTTCATTGTACATCAGTATTAGTACAGGAATCCAGTCTTTCATTCCCTGGGTGTATGCCTGTTTCATTTTATCATTTAAAAAAATTATTAATCCATAGGCTTTTGATTTTTTTTTTTCAGTTCATTAGCCAAATTTAATGCTCATAGGACTGAAAAATGTAGGGAAATAGTTGATTTCTAGCTGCCATACTACGTGTGGTGTATGAAACTGGAAAGATATAATAAAGACTTAGGGATATGTTTGGCTTTTTCTGCTATGCACTACTCAATTCTGCTGAAAGCGAGGAATTAAGTCAGTGCTGTTCATGTTCCTGTAATTTGAAGCAGTCCATTTTCTCCTAGCCTGCAATTCAGGTTATTTCCCAATCCCACAGTGTTCAGAACATGCAGGAAACACTCATCTGTTCAGTCCTGAAAGAGAAAATTCAGATGTGGCTTTGACATGTCTCTTTGCTGATGTAGGCTCCCTCTGACACACACTGATTGCCTGTCATACTCTTTAAATCAAAGCTACATATCTACATGCTCCATAGTGCTACGGCTAATTGTTCCTCTATTTGACTTGGAGGGCAGTAAACACAGATCAGTAAGCATATGCGTAAATAACTCCTATGTATTATGAAGGGTTATAATTTGCAATTATTTTTATCTGCATTTCAAGAATTCTAGTTACTAGTGTGTAGTACACAACCCAATTTTGTCACTTTCACAGGAGGGAATCTCTTCGTAGGAGGTATTTTCTTTCCTTGGGATTATTCTTTCATGAGCCTTCTTGAAGTTGTTCTGGGACTTGAATAAAGGTATCCTAATTTTAGTGTATACACCTGTGAAGTATGATCTCTTTTTTAATATCTTAGGGTGGATTAAAAGCTTCAGCTTGGATCACTAACAGACATCTGGGAAACCATACTTTTCATTTCCCAAGTTTTTTCTGGTGTCTTGCAACCTGAGATTGCATTTAGTTTTCCATTCCAGAATCCAATAGCAATATTATAAAAGAGCCTTGGCTTTCATTTTAAGAGTGTGATGTGGATAAAGAAGAACTTGCAAATTTGGCCACAGATAACTGTATAACTCAAAACCTTCATGGGAAATAGGCTGGCTTTACCCTTTACCTCCATTAAGTTTCCAGAGAGCACTTTAGACCTGCGATGATGTAACTGTGCTTTTGTTGTAAAGCAGTGTATGCACTGGCTAAATAAGAACGTGCTGATGGCCTTTATTTAACAATTGTTTATCTTTCACTTCTTACTGAGTAAAAAATAAAATAGAGATTCTAGAGACCAGAATAACAAGCTGGTCATCACCAGAAACATTAACATTTCTGTGTGCCATTCTAGAGAAGCTGGAAAATCACTTCACATACGAATTCATGGAAGTGTCTGTGTGAAGTCCAGTACGGTTCACCCTTCCTGGATCTGAGGACATGGCTTAGTGATGAACGTGGTGATGGTGCTGAGTTGACAGTTGGACTTGATGATCTTAGAGGTCTTTTCCAACCTTAGTGATTCTATGATTCTATTCTTTCAAGCTCAGTAGCCCATTACTGCATTTATTAAGTGGGTGATAGTGCCTGTTAAGCTGAGCTCTCTGTAGGGCTTGGATACCTCCTGGTTCCAGTATGATACAGAATGGCTCAAAATGTTTGAGATGAGGCTGCTCTGGTTTAATATCCTATCATACGACCTATCCTATCATAATCTTGAAGGAAGTTTTTTTGGGTTAGCATTACAAAACTGCAAATTCTGGGCTAGCTGGTGCAGTGAGAACAGAGCAAAAGGCTTATGTGTCCTGTCTGGGCACTGGGCTGCAGGGCAGGGTAAGGGGTGTCATATATTCTAGCGCAGAGAACAACTATATTTTCTTGGTTTAAAATAAAATAAATAAAAACCCAGAGTTGAATTGCTCCTAATAGAGACAAACAAATACCCTTTGATCTGCCTAGTCTGCAGATAACTGATTTGGGCTGCAGTGCTTGGTGCTTACATACAAGGTGTCTCTGAGCCCCTTGCTGGTGTAAGTTATTTTAAAGTAGGCTGCTGCCTAAATGTAGCTTTGTGAAATGGGAAAACGTTATATTTTCTTCAGGGTTATTGTTCCTAGATAGAAGACTTTTCAAAGGGGTTTAAGCGACCTGGAAATGTACATACAATGCAACTTACTACCAGTAGCTTTGCAGATTTTAATTCTCAAAGCAAAGAAAAGCAACAGCACAATATTTCTGATATCATCTTTATGTAAAATTAGGTCCGGACTTTGTGAGCTGTAGCAACTGAGGTTATATGACCTCAGTGCACAGACAGCACTATTTCTTACAAGCTGAGATGCTTTGAACATGCTACTCAATAAATGACAGCTCTGAAGAGTTGCCTCAGGAATAAAGGGAGTTTACACTCTTTTAGTAGGAACAGCAGAGAGCTGATCACCTCTCATGCAGGGAGCTAAACTAGTACATTCCCCACTCAATTTAGCGTTATGCCACTGAATGCAGGTTACAAGAGTGTTTGCTCTTTGTTTTAATGTTTTATCTCCCCAAAAAATCCTCACACAGACTTTCACAGCTTGGAAAACAAGCTGTTGCTTTAGCAAAATTTAATTTCACTGCAGCTTTATAGATTGTGTAGTGATGACCCTTTGGGCAATGTGAGTACATGACCATAAAGGAGCATTTAAGTACAACCTTCCTTCACTATCAGAACTTGTTGGATGTAGGTTCTGCTCAAAAATTTGGCAAAAAGCTACTCCTTCAGGAAAAAAAAAAAAAAAAGCATAACACAGCAGTGCCCAAAATTGTCTGAACATCCCCATTTGCAAAAGTAATTCCGAGAGTGATGAAAATCAGCATGTGCTGATTTTTGGCAGGTTTGGCAGTTTATTGGCAGCTTCTATTGTAGCCAGTTGTCTCCGGTGTTAAATTCTTATACACATAAATACCTTTTAGTAGTCTGCTGGAGTTCCTGGGTCTGGCCCATTAGCCCTGTGCATAGATAGAGAGAAGAAAAGAATTTCTGTACTTTGCATTTGAACAATTCACCTTGATTTCTAAAGGGAATGCCTGGAGATGCAATGAATGTATTGGAAGACCTCATTATGGAATCTATCCAGGGGCACACTGGATATATGTATGCATGGGGCAAGCTATACTTTTGCTGGCTATCCTCTTTCAGTGGTCCTAACCACCTATATGCCCATTACACTTGCTTTTCACATGCTCTGACATGCAATATTAAGTCAACTGTGTTTCTGAAAATATGATGTCCTTTTTTATTTATTGCTCTGAGCAAATAAGCTGCTTCTGACAACCCTGGCTAAGAAACTGACATCCATCAAGACAGAGTTGTTTTATATTATTGTTTCTAAAATTAGGTGTGAAGCACATTAATGTTCTGTTTTGGCAATAATGATCCCTTTGCTATGCATAGAAAAGTGATATAACCAGAGAGATTTTCAAAAGGACTTTGTATCTTGATGAACAAACCTCTTCAGGCTTTGGCGATAAGGACTGTCGATACTGATGTACAGGATTTCATGTAGCCTTTTTTGGCAGCTTGAGACTGTTCAAAGAAGAAGGAGGGGAAGAGAGAGACCCCAATATACATGTCACTGTGGAGTGATTCCCTTTCCCATTTTTTGGGTTTATCGCACCTGTCAAAAATATTTTTCTTACTTTTTTGAGTCTGTTTCATTTTGGAAAACACAGACACTCACTGCTGTCCACTTAAATGACAAAGTGGTGATTGACAAAAGGGCTGAAACCTTTCCTCCGCACATCAGAAGGAAGAGAGAGGTTGGTAATGCTAGGTGTAAAGTCAAAGCAATGGACTCGGGCAGGGCTCTTCCAGTGAAGAAAAAAAAAAAAAAGAATTTTCTGGTGAAGATTTTTATGGGTTTGAGAACCTATGACAACAAAGTGATGTATCCAGCAGAACGTGAATGTAGTTAGGGTGGAGTGAGCTGCAGTGAGTTAAATTTTTTTTCCTGTGCAAAGACCCGTCCAGCTCACAGAGTCAGTGTAAGTGGGGGAAATACACAAGTAAGTCTTGCACTGTTAGTAGGAACTTGCACTGTGTGTTCCCCTTAAATAAAAATTTAAAAATACGATTTGTAGATTAAAATTGGTTTAGTTCTATTTAAATAGCTAATCACAGAATTGCAGAATATGCCAAGTTGGAAGGGACCCATGAGGATCATCAAGTCCCGTTCCTGACCCTGCACAAGACCTTCCCCAACAGTCACACCATGTGCCTGAGAGTATCATCCAAATGCCTCTTGACCTCTGTCATGCTTGGTGCTGTGATCACTTCCCTGGGGAGCCTGTTCAGTGCCCAACCACCCTCTCGGTGAAGAACCTCTTTCTAATATCCAACCTAACTCTCCCCTGACACAACTTCAGGCCATTCCCTCGGGTCCTGTCACTGGGCACTACAGAGAAGAGATCAGTGCCTGCCCTTCCTCTTCCCCTCATAAGAAAGTTCTGACTGCGATGAGGTCTCTCCTCAGTCTCCTCTTCTCCAGCTGAACAGACCAAGTGCCCTCAGCTGCTCCTCATACAGCTTCTCAAGGCCCTTCTCCTTTGCTCTCCTTTGGATGCTCTCTAAAACTGCCACATATTTAAGGTGAGGCTGCCCCAGTGCAGATCAGAGCAGGGCAATCCCCTCCCTCACTCGGCTGGTGATGCTTTGCCTGATGCCCCCCAGGACACAGTTGGCCCTCCTGGCTGCCAGGGCACTGCTGGCTCACATTCAACCAGCCACTGACCAGAAGCCCCCGGTCTCCTTCCATGGCACTGCTTTCCAGCATCTCCTTCCCCAGTCTGTCGGTACATCCAGGGTTGACCCATCCCAGGTTCAGAATCTGGCACTTTGTCATGTTGAACCTCATGGCTGGTGATTGCCCAGTCCTCTAATTTGTTGAGGTCTCTCTGCAGGGCATCCCTGCCTTTGAGGGAATACGGCTCCTCTAAGTTTGTAAATGCTTTTTTTAGCAGCTGCAAACTGACCTGAATGTCAGTGAAAGCGGTACCTAAAATATTACCCAGAATATTCAGATATATGCCTGATCAAAAGAATGTAAATTCTTGAATTTTGTCATGTGCTGAGATTTTTGGAAACAAAATTGCCCTGTATGAATATAACAGGTCTAGAGTGGTGAGCTGCCAGAAGGCAAGCCATTGCATAAAACTGTCCCTTCAGTGGAACCTGCATCCCTGTCATATCCCTACTGTGACTGTGCTGCTGAGACCTTCTCCCCCTGTGCCAGGAAGTGCCTCTCTCTTTCTTTCCTACTCACGTGGCATTTATAAAAGAGGTAGGTCGCTTGTACGAAGAGGTAGGTCAGCTCAGGGAGTGTATTTTGAACTGCAAGATATGAATAATAATATTATCAGAAGAATTATGTGAATAACTGGAGATTCAGGTCACTAGTTGAATAAAAAAAAATCTATATGTTTTGCTACAGTTTTACACACTGAAGGGAAATTTATGAAGGGCTTTCCTTCAAAATGAAATGTTGCTCTTCCTGTTCTCTGCCAGTCAGGATTGAAGGGTCCTTTCAGAATCCTTTCACTTTGGAACTGGATACCATAGGAAGCAGTTATTTAAAATCATATTTTCCTTGTATTTGAGCTTGGATTTTAAAAGGAAAGTAGATGCATGTTTGCCCAAGGGACTCAGAAGGGCATCTGTACAATCAGTGTTTGAAATAAACATAAATTTGGAAAGGGTAGACCCAGTATAGTGTCTCAGCCTACACAGAACACTTGGTTTACAGGTCACCATTCTTAGAGCGTCAGCACATTTAATTTAGTTCTCGTGGTTTAAACTTTTCACAGCATCTGATCCACGAAAAGGCTTTTTTTACTTTGTGCAAATTTTATTTCCATTACAACTCCTTGAGTCAAAACTGAAGAAACATTTTATTACAAAAATGCTCAAAAATGACTTTGCATGTTAATTTATTCCCATATCTCATTGAAATATTTATTTAGCCACAGTTGCTCAGGCAGAATGAAGTCTGGGCCATGTGGTTTTTCACTGAATGTGATAAAAACGCAGCCTTGTTTAGCTCCACCCCTTTTTGACAGGATGCAAAACCCCACTCCATTAACGCGAACATGCATTTGCACTCAGTTTAAACATTGCATATGGTTGATGTCTAATTCTAGGTGACTCTGAACATACGAGCTTTCATTTGCTGCCTTTTAGCTCTGCATCCTCCAATTAAAATTAAAAATAACTGTAGCCAAATAAAAGCAGAGCACTTTTCGCTCCTGCCTGTGAAGTGTTGTCTGTTCACAGCTCTCAGACCTCCCCATGTGCGTCAGCTGGGTCACAGTCACACGTGGGGCTGGAGCACTGGAGACCCTGTGCCCCAGATACAGCAGCGAGTGCTGGTCCTCTGAGGAAAGCAGTGTCAGGCCTTTGTGGTTGTTCAGCTCCGTATGCTCATCCTTAGACCCAGTTTTAAGAGGCAGCCTACTACAGGGAGAAGGAATTCCAGTGGAAATCAGAAATAGTACCTGCATTTCTGTTCAGACCGTTGGAATGCAGTTTTGTTAAGCTCTCTGTGGATCCTTACTCCTCAGTTACTCCTTTCCAAGCTGCTTAGCTTATGTTGAATTTGTTGTAAAAATAGCTTACAGAGCTTTTCTTTATCAGTGTTCCTCAAAAATGCTTTGGGCTTGTTTTGTTTTGTTTTTTTTTTTCCCCAGAACTCCCCAGAATTGGTAGCATTTTCAACCTTTTGCATTATAAAAATATTTCACTTCAGAGCATAGCAGATCATCGCTTGAAATCAAGTTTTCTGGCATTATATGGAAAACCTGCTGTGGGCAATCTTGGTTAGTTTTGCTTTCATTGTTCATTGTGCACTGCGTAGGGATTACAGCTGTCATTTGGTTGCTCACCAGGGTCTCAGTTAATCTTTCGGTGCAGCTACAAGTGGTAGTTTCTTCTGGACAATCTTCTGTGAGCAAGATTCGATCCTACTGGGGATGGTAGAACCAGAGTCTCAATAGAACCCTAGAGCGCTTGAGGAAATAATCCAGTCTTGGAATACACGGACACACATCTGCAAGTGCTGTTGCTTACAACAGATTCATGAGTGACAAGTGATTTCCACAAAACTTCCCGGGTATTTCAGGGCAGTAATGCAGGCACTCAAAGAGGGGGTGTCAGCTCATTGCATATTTGCAGGATCAAGCCCTGGGCCTGTGGGTTTGACAGGTGTGATAAAAGAATAAATTTTATTTTATAGCAGTAATGTATTCTGTATCCTGAGAGGCCTGACTTCTTAAGCAGCACCTGATCTCTTACCTCAAACGCAGAGGCATATGGCAGAGGTAAGATGTTTGATGTGCATAGATATGTCTGTCGCTCACTTTAAATAGTCCTCCAGGTGCACAAAATGGCTCTACATTTGACCTTTGTCATGACTTATTTACATTTTGTCTTGTATCTAAAAGGGTGGTGGTATTATCCTCTGGATCTTGATGTAAGATCATGGTGAGTCATTTAAAGTATTTCAGAAAAGTAATACAGAAAAAAAAATGGTGTGTATGCTTTGGGAATGAGGAAGGGGACCTCTGAAGTGGGATTTAAAAAATTGAAATGTATGTAGCTTGTATGTTTAATTTTTGTAATAAAAATCATGTATATTTGTGTAAAACCATACCTACAGCCCAGTTCTTGAATCCACAATTGCGAACCTGTCCTTATTTCTTCAGTATTACATTTCATGGTCTGCTGAAATCATGTTTAGGGGGATAAAAATAGTATATCTTCTGTTTTTTGGCATCCAACCTCTAATTTACAAATATAATTTATGCTAATCTTGAAAGTGCTTCTCAGATACAAAGTAAAATGTGTCATCCCTAGTTTATGTGTGTATAATTTATTCTGATGGGGAATAGACATTTCAAAGCCATTTCAGCCCTTCCTATGCAGAACATTTGATAAGAGCAGAGGAGCTGGGTGTTCATTGCTCTAAGAGTAAGGAAACGGTTAAAATAACAATAGCTACTCTCTTAACACAGAAAACATAGATGCACCATGGGATAAACTGCTGTTGGCACACCAAACCAACTCGTATAAAATACTTGAGTTAGGTATTTTTGCTGCTTTTGTGTTTTTGCTGATGTATAGTAATTTCTATGGAAAATTCTTCCTGTGTTATCACAGTTAATTTTTGTGTGACTTTTCTTCAGTCTCTGACTCAGGTGGTTTCCATGATGGATTAGAAGCATGTCATGGGGCTTAGCTCTGTGTGGGCTTGCAGCTCCCGGAGGGAAGAAGCCTGGCCATCCATGTGCATCATTTGCCCTATAATTCGTAGTTCTCCCCATTTCCACACAGGAGCCTGCAGAGACTCCCAGCTCAGCTTCTGCCAGCTAACAAACCAGTATCTGTGACTCAGCCTTCTTCAAGCACAAAAGGAGCTCCTATTAAAATAATTTCTTTTGGTTCTCTGAAATTTTACCATCTAGAAGGATGGTGACCTTGTGGTCTCTGATTGGTGTGTAGCACAGCAAAGAAATGGCAAAATACCTTCAAAGATGCTGCGTCCCCAGCAAAGTACATTCCCCTTCCTCCTGCTTAAGAGGTCAAGTCTCATAGTCAGGCGTAGCTCCTGTTTTGAACTTGTAGCTAAAAAGTCAGAAAATCTCATGTAAAGAAGCACAGGAAGAAAAATAGGAACTGTACAAAGATGAGGGAACTAACAAGTGGTTCTTGATGCCTGAGGCGTGAAACTAATCCACTGTAAGTGTGAACTGATAAGAGAATTTTTGCATGAATTCCAAGAACAGGAGTAGATAGATGGCTGGGGAGAAGATGTATCTCTGGTGTATTCTGACTTTATGGGACTTAGTCCCATAAAGATTTCTACTCCTTACAACTGCACTGGAGGGTTTACTATTCCACATTGTTTATAGTTAAACGAGTAACACCAAGTAAAACAAAAGTTTTCATACAGCTATTAATTTGTTTTCCAGGAATTAATTCAGTTTCTGCCTGGAAATGAAACTGCACAGCAAATTAAATTTGTTTTTCAGTGCTGAGTAGGAACAATGCAAACTAAAAAGACCACACTGACTGAGGCAGTCAGTCTCTGGATACTCTTTTTTTGCTATGTATTTTTCAACAATGTGATGAAGACTTATTTGTGTTAGTTTTCTTACTTAAAAATATATTCATAGTCAATAGGAGCACTATGACTCATGACAAAGCAAGGTGGACATGACCTTGCCCATGCTGTGTCCATTTAGAGTACTTACTGTGTTCATTTTTAATGTTTAGTCTTCCTCTATAACTTGCCCTCTTGTGATGTGTAATAAAATGAATAATATAAAATATTTCTCCTTTGCAGTTCTCCAAAGTTGTAAACAATTCCATTATTCTGTGCTGTAGTTAGGTCAATGTTCCAGTATCTGCTTGGTAGAACAGAGCAGTTAGAGGCTGAGCTGTGGTGTGTCCAGGACTGCCATAATTACAGCCTAAGTGCCAGCAGGCTGGTACCACAGGTAGGAGCAGCAAGGTCACTGTGATTTAATGCCAGCCCAGTTCTGACCTCAGCTGATCTCAGCTGACAGACAAAGCCTGTGTTGGAGATATAACAAGACTCATCAGATCCATCACTTGGATCTCTTGTTCATATTTTAGAAATGAAAGCTGAAATCCACTGTTACTGTTTTGAGGCAGATCCAATAATTTTGGTATTTTTTGTAATGGTTTAATTCCAGTATTGTGTGAAAGAGGGAGAAGGATGGGAAGCTTGCTTACCTTGCCGTGCCCCCAAGAAGAGAGCATGTTATCTGGCAGCACTCAATGGCCCTACAATGGCCTTTGGAAAATCCTGTAATGTGGTTTTGAAAGGAGAGATGCTTCAGAATAGTCTTCTTAAGGGTCTTTGAAACCAACCTCATTGCACCCTTTTCTCCACTCACTGCAGCATCACTCACTAGACCTTGGCAAACGCCAAAGTGCTTTTTCAGCACAAAGTCAGCTTTGATGTAAGTGTGTAACATGAGTGATCATATGATTAATTTTGTTGTTATATAATTCATGTCTCTCTCTGGAGACAAATATCTTGCATTTTTAGCCGTTATTTGAATGCTGTGCACAATCCTTTGTCAGAGAAGCAGTTGATTCTGGCCAAGTTTGAATTGAAACTTCCCAGAGGAATAATCCAAATCTGTATTTCCATATATATTAATAAACGATGTAATACTTGCAGCAACTCACATAACACAATTTTGAAATGAGATAGAACTCATTATCAGTACCATGAGGAGCACAGACTCTTTCTTGTCAGAAATAATGGAGTGAGATCTACACAAATTACTTTCTCTCACTGTCTCTTTAATCATTTATGTAACAAGGGGTGTGTAAATGTTTCTCAGCTTGTGCTGTGATGGGACATACACTTGTCCTAACCAATTCCTGTGGTTGCAAGCAGGAGGAGTATGTCAATAAATCCTTTAATTCTGTCTGGTTTCATGATGTAACATCAGCAGCATTGTGCATTGCACAGGTTCAAATGGAGCTTTGGCATGGTGCTACCTGAGGGTAGGGGATGCCATGTTTGACCTGTCATCCTGATTTTGGAACTTTGCTCTGGGTATGAGTCTGAAGTGATTCCTTTCTCTTTGTACCATGGAGGATTTTGGTCTGTGTTAGGAGGACACAGTCTTAAGCTGTGCCAAGGTGGGTTTAGGTTGGACATTAGGAAGAAGTTCTACACAGAAGGAGTGATTGGACACTGGAATGGGCTCCCCAGGGAGGTGGTGGAGTCACTGTCCCTGGAGGTGTTTAATGGAAAGACTGGCACTCAGTGCCATGGTCTGGTTGGCAAGGTGGTGTTTGGTCATAGGTTGGACTCGATCTCAGAGGTCTTTTCTAACCTAGTTGATTCTGGGATTCTGTGATACTGAGATGTGAACTTGGCACTCCCCCTGCGTAGGCTGGCATGTACCAGTCAGGCTCTGCTCAGAAGCACCTGCTGCCAACACTCAGGAATTGCTACCAGGGTAAATAACAACCCTAAGCCTTTCGTGATCCTGGTCAATGACTGGGGTCCAGAATGAAGAATTAGAGACTAGTCTTCTTCAGCTTGGGGTTTACAGTTCTTAACTATCATCTGCAGCTTGGCTCCTACACTCAAAGAAGAATGGACTCTATTTTGAATGTGGCAGAGAAGGGGGAAATGGTGTCCTGCTGGTTTTTTTCTTAGTAGTTGAGCAGAGGATGTAAAAAAGCAAGACAAAATCTACTTCAACTGTGAAGCAGAACAGAAAGTTCTGTCCCCATCTGTGACTGCATCCTCTCTCTGACCTGGCTATAGGCTGTTTATTGTGAAGGAAGTGTGGGAAGCAGGTGGGAGGGGTGGGAAGTTTGCATCTGTGATACTGAAAGGAACTCAGTAAAGAAGAAAAAAAATTAAGTGAAGGGAAGGAAAAGAAAGGATGTGATTTAATTGTTTAATAAGAGAGTGCATTTAGACACCAGACACATTTTGGAAGTTTTTATTTCTGGAATACAAGATGAAGCAGTTTGGCAAAAAATCCTCATGCTTCGTATAAACGCAGTTGTGTGTATCCTTAGGAAAAGGATGAAACCTATCACCTCTGTGGAATTTGTGCAAGTCATTCTGGAACAGAATCTGTCTTATAGTGTGTGGTTTAAACTCCTTCAAGCAGCAGTGAAGTAAATAGAGTAACCTGTTAAGAACTGTAATATTGGAAGTGTGGCAAAATGAAATTTTGTTTGCTGAAAGTGATTTCTCCAACAGACTTAAGGAAGGAAATAGACTCCCCACCTGCATCCTTCAGCATTTTTGGATAGTAATCTTCTTTAAATAATTTGACAGGCCCTTTTTGTAGTCCAGTGTCAGAGGATTATATTATTTTCAGAACAATTTATGAAAGATTAGTAGAGGCATAGTTAATCGTTTCAACTAACTACAGCTTTTTTTATAAATATTCAAATTAATGAGTTCTACCTTTTGATCTTTCTAGCTGCAAATCCCTCTGGAATTGATGCCAATTAGGATTTGGTAATAACTTAGTTATGAACATGGACCGGTGTGTGCATATGTGCGGCATGCCTGCGTGCACGTGTTTACACATGTGGGTAGGTGTCCGTGCCCCTGGAGAGTGGGACATGATCAGTTAAACCTGTTCAGTTCTCAACCACTTTGGAAAGTGGACGTCTCCACTTGGAGAGGAAATGGAATAAAAATGCAAGGACAACAGTAAGCAAGCAAAGGTTCTGCTTTATCATGCACAAAGTTGAGCACTGCTTGTTGCCAGTCTGATGCTTTTAGGATGATTACATACAGCTTGTACTCTTCACACCACTAAGAAATGTTCTTGTTTTTAAAAAAGGAAATGCATTCCAGCACCAAATAAACCTCTGTGTGCTGCTGAGTTTCTTTGCATAGGCACTGAATTGCCTTAACTGAAATGTGCTGTGGGTTTACGGTGTAAGCACCAGTAAGAGCTGTTTTTCAGAACTGATAAGCCTGCATGAGTAGGGCAGGAACAATACCAGGTTCTCAGTCCTGCCACCCACGGTAAATTTGGTATGATGGCACTTGTTTCAACTGAACTTCCCTTCTTCTATACCTATATTTCTGAATGGCTGGAAGTTATTTTCTTCCTGGTGTCCCACAACCTATGGCCTTTTCGTCTCCTACATTTGTGACTTAATACTCTGAAGCCGCTTGTGTTGCAGCTTTATAGGGATTTGATGAGATGTTAATGTTCAGTTTCCTATATCCAAGTAATTTTTAGAACATTTCTTTCTATACCATTCTCTAATCTCAAGAGACATGATTGATTGGACCCCAAAAGCCTTGTTTCCCAAGCTGCATGAGTATCTGTACTCAAAGATGAGTGTCAGGTAGTGTGGATCAGTACAAAATGTTGTATTTCTAAAGCATTATTCTTTGCCCAACTCAAATCTCTTGTCTTCCTGAAAATTCAGTTCTGATTCCAAACGTTTGAAATTTGTTCTATAGACAATTTCTAGTCACAATGCTATGAAATCTAACAAAAGCTTTTCTCAACTTCTTCTTATAAAGTTTTGAGTGCATAGCAGTGTATGTGCATCTCAGTTGTTGACCCGTGATGAAAAACAGACCGCTGGTAGTCATCTTGTTTTAAGAAAAGAACATTGCTTATTCTCCAACTCAAAAGTAGGATCTGCTCATCAGAGGCAGAAGTGGGACCCTGGTTCCAGGTACAGTTCAGGCAAAGGTGGATAATTAACTTACATTTGTACTTTCTCTTACAGCATAGGTGGAGAAGTAGCAAGAGGAAATGAAGGCAGCTACGTGGGGAAACATTTCCGCATGGGATTTATGACGATGCCGGCTCCTCAGGACAGACTGCCTCATCCTTGCTCCAGTGGATTTACCGTGAGATCCCAGTCTCTTCATTCTGTTGGAGGAACCGATGATGAAAGTAGCAGCTCTCGTAAGCAGCCACCTCCAAAACCGAAGCGAGACCCCAACACCAAACTCAGCACCTCATCTGAAACAGTCAACACAGGAACAACCAGTAAAAGTGGGAAACTACCGGACCGGACTGAAGGTAAACAGTGTAATTCTTTGGAAAAAAAGGGTTTTGGTGAACCATTGTTAAGATTATCCAATTGATAATCTTGCATTTAAGAATTATGTATCAGTGCCAGCACAGGTATCCTAGATCACCATTGTCTAAATTTTGGACCAGTGGGTAGTTTTTCCTTTGACATTCGTCACAGACCTGTATCACTGACATGGTCTGATGGTATACTGGGGAATGAGTTGAATTTATTCAAAATGGAGAAGAAAAGAGATTGCTATCAGTTGGCAGGTAGGACGGTGTTATCTGCCCACCAGCCAAGGACCACTGACCATATCACTAGCACATGCAAACCACAGTGGAACCCCTGGAAAGGGTCCTCCTTAACAAAGGAGTGAAGAACAGAAATTATTGAAAAGGATACTGCATGGCCCTGAAAGTCCACAGCAAGGAAATGTCTTCTGACAGTAAAAATTGTACCCTGGATGATATAATGTGTTGCCTAAAGCTTCTGTTTGTGTCTGAGTCTACATTTTCTCTTCCCATTCCTCCCAGTTACTTTTCAGCCAGTGCAGTGTTCACAGGAAAATTAACAAATGGATGGAATAAAGATTTTGCTTCCTTACTCTGAACTACTAAAGATGAGCTAACGCTATAAGCATCCTCTGCTTCCTTTCTTCCATGCTGGAAATGCATTCTGTGCAGCAGTAGGACCAGCTGTACTCTGTCCTAGGAGTGACCAGGATACTCTGTTTCACAGTATGAATGGTTTTGATCAGTGCTGGTCTTTCCCACTGCTTCATTATGTATCAGTTTTGACATCCCATGCAGTACGTTGTGCTCTTCCTGCATATCCCTTTTGCTTGGTGGTGTGGCCAGAAATACTTCTTGGCTATATCTGTGTTATGACCCCTTTTAAGCAAATCTGATTTCAAAAAGTTGTCAGTTATAACAAAGTTGCAAATGAATGTGTTATTCAACTGGTGACACATGAGTCTGTGATTGTTGGGTTGAACACAAGTGTTGAACAGAACTGTGGATTTATTTATGCTGTTGGTAGTTGTTTTGTATATGGCATTTACCATTACTTCCACAGCTTGTCCTCTAGAGTGACCACTACATCAGCTCCACTGCAGACTAACGTGACAAATGCAAGCATTAAATAGCTGTCCTTAACAAAAACAGTTTACCAGAATTTCACTGGACCAAAGCGTTCACCGAAACAATTCAGATTTGAGCCACAGCCAGATTTAAATTTTCATATCAGGAAGTCTTTCAATTCTTTAACTTAATGCACAGTGAGAATGTATGGCACAAACTTCTTGATATTTGAGTCCAAAAGGAAGGAATATGTAGTCATGTCCCTTCTGACAGATATCAGATTTTGAAGTTGATTGACATTTCTCTTTCTAAAGCCACTTTGTATCCTCCACGAAGTGCGGGTTGAGCTTGATCTACCCCATCACTTGGTGGTTATGAGTGACATGTGTGGTACTGCAGCCATGTTCACTTTGGTTAATCTATATGACAATGGTACTACTATACCACAGTTCTAAGCATTTCAGAGTGCCTTGGATTTGTTACTGTAATCAAAAGCTGAATATTCACAGCAAGATCTCTGGAAAGAGCTGATGAATGAGTAATACTCCATCATTAGCATAAAAGATAATACCTAAATGTTACCTTTTAGTGTGACTAAATGCCTTCATGGAACACTGAGAGTCTCTATGTCGCTTAATATGTGACTTGTATTGTTTTCATCTGCTGCTTTGTATGTGGAGCAACAGTGCGTACTTTTAGGCTAAGATGATGGTGTTCCTGGAGATTTTGAGTTGGCACACTGTTGTTTTCATGTGTTCAGAATGTCTGCCCTGTTTCTGTGTCTTTGTTTACAGGGGTTTCACCAAAGACTTTAATGCGCAGAAAGATCAGATTGTAAGGTTATTTTTGAAGAAAGCAGTCAAATTTTTAAGACTGAGATATACTCATATACAATATGGTGTTTGGATGAACAGGCTGGATTTCTGAAATATTTTGCTGTCACTAGGAGAGGCTTTGTTATCACCCGTGCACTGCAATGTAACGTTGTTTTGATGAAAGAATTTTCACAGTCATCTGGCTAGCATAGGAGTGTTTATATAAAGACTATGGTCATACACTGATGAGAACATCTAAAGATGAGCAGAACCAGATGAAAGTCAAAGTTCATATCTGTGCTATTGATTGATACAAATATTAAACAAACTTTGACACCAAATACGAAATTGTTATTGTTGCTCAAAAGTTAATTCCTAGCAAATTTAGTGTCTGAAATTGTGGGTAGCTTAGAGAATCTCTTGAAACTCAGATTCTGCTAGTCTTTTTTTTTTTTGAGCAAAGGTTATGTTTTTCTCTATGTGGCAGTATCTTTCCAGTTTCAGGTGAGATAGTCCAGAGGATACAATATTCATGTTCTCCTTGGGAGGTCTTTGAAAGCTCAAGTCCAAGAACACACAGGTTTAACTTTCAGTCACTGCTGTCCGTATTGTAACCAAATATTTGTATATGCATGTGTCTCACATATTTGCATGTACTTGTGGTATTTGCAGGCTGAATGCCTACAGCTTTTCCAGGAACTATGGAAAATAATGATGAAACCCCTATTGTTTCTCCATCAGCTACTGCGGAATCTCTACAAAGGAGTTGCCACAAAATTGTTCCCAGCTCTATTTTTTTATGACAATGCAGAGTAATTCAGACTATAATGTCTATTGTCTGACCCCGTGGCCACTTTGAAAAGTAATTTGCTGCATTTTCTAGGCAACCAGGGACTGTCTTACCACATGTTTATTTTTTGCTTTTTGATAATGATCCTGTTTAAAAAAAAAAAAAAAAACAAAAACAAAACAAACAAACAAACAAAAAAAAAACAAAACAAAAAAAAAACACACAAAAAAACCAACCAATAACAAAACAGTCACTGTTAGTAAATTTGATTCTTTTTCTCATCATGGTAAAGTCAAAATATTGAATCCATCTGATCATAATAACTGCCATAATATTAGATCAGTTTGAATATAAGTCTGACTTTACTGCAGAAGGGGCAGAAAAAATTTGGTCATGAACTTGAAAGACCTCTTTTCCTCCTGAAGCACGAATAGCATCAGTAACGCCTACACCAGTCCTGTAAACTTTTCCTGTAAATGCTCTTGCTTCCATATTTGTGGAAGTGTGAGAATCTTTTAAGTTGCAGTGGCACATATTAACCCTGTCTCATTGTGCAGCAGCGGGATCACATTGGTTTCTGTGTTTCATTCCAGCCTACCTTGGCTCTGCCTGAAGGAGCACTCTCCAGCCTGAAGACCTCATTCTCCTTAGCTTGACTTTGCTGCTGTGTTTCCATGCTTTTTGTCCCTTCTTGTGCTTTAATATTCCATTTTTCACTCCTCTGGCTCCCTCTTGTATGCACCCACTGAACGCCTTCCACCCAGTGCGTTTCTCCTCTGTGACAGATTTCTAGAAAAGTTGTTTTTAAAAATGTGGGTTGTCTTTTCTTCAGAGTTTTCAAACTCCGGTAGGAACAGCAAACAAATGGAGCTATGCCCCATACATCACACATTGGAAGTGAGAAGTGAACTGAAAAGGGCAATTTAAAATTACATTTCAGCATGGAAGGCATATCTAATCTTGTTCCTGAAAGGCTCTTTATTGAGAAAAAGCAGGAGCATAATTAATTGATGTGTTTTCGGTGCCCAATCTCACAGAAAAAGGAAGTAATAAAACAGTATAATTGGCCAATGTAACCAGCCTCAAGCAGTGTTTTTGATATGATCACTGCATGTCCACAGGAAAGGTTTACAGATCTGCTGCAGTACAAACATAAATTAGGAAGTATAAGTGAATTGCATTTTGAAGGTTAATGTTTTGTTAAAATTCTGCTTAGTAATATGGAGGACTACTTTATATAAATAAATGCACATAAAATATATGTTATGTAATTCAATTTATGTATACATGATTTAGACAAGTATAATGAAAATGCAAGTTGTATGTACATACAAACATGCACACGAATGCAAATTAAAACTCAGAGTAGCATTTTTTAAATTACATTCATGGTTGTAATTTTGGTCCTGGCAGACCCAAAGGGAAATATACTTCCAGTGTGGGAAAATACTTGCAGGGGACCCACCTCTAGAACCCACTCAATTTGTTTACTATTTTCCTTGTCATGTGGAAGAAGATATCCCTCTTGCTGCTGCCTTCTAAGCCCATGCAGTGGGCTCAGCAATTCCTAAAGGTGGGCAACTTGTAAGGAAAATTTTCCTCTGGAGAAAAGCAATTAAGGTAACTGTAACTGGGGTTGCAGTCCATCTGGTCTCTCTCATAAATCTAGTTTTCTGTCAGCTAGATTGGTGACTCTTCATTGCAAACTTGAACTTTTTGCTGCTCTCATTGAACAGTGCTTGGAGTAAAGGGATTTAGTACTTTTGCTCATTTTGCATAATGCTGGTTTCCTTTTATTTCTTACCTTGGTGAATAATATATTTAACCTGAACTTGGAAATAGTGTCCTCTGCAGTAACCATGTCATGTCTTTCCTTATAGCCAGATCTTATTCCCGGATCTTTTTATCCATGCCTTCTAAAGTAAGAAACACCATTAATGAGCCCTATTCAGACCTGACGAGTTCTGGTGGGTTGACCCCTGTGGGCAGTTTAAGATGCTGCTCTGGGCTATCTGCTTGGCCCCCTGCCTGCAGGACAACCCAGGGCTGACACAGCAGAATGCAGTATTTTAGGGACACATCTGTGAGACACAGGTGCTGCTGCAGGGCAGGAGCTGGGCCAGAAGTGGGGCAGGCAGGTCTGGTGAGCAGCATCCTGCGGTGGAGTCTGTCAGAGCCCTGAGCAGTGAGCTTGAGACTTGAGTGATGGCCCTTGCAATGTGCTGCCTCTCAGCAAGGGCCAGTTGCCACTGGGGTCTGCAGTGCTGGTGAGGAGCTGGGGTGTGGGTGTGGAACAGGGGAAGGGCAGGTTGTGTGGCGGTGGCAGGACAGCGTGTGTTGCCTCCTGAGGTCTGGCCTGGGACCCATCCTCCTCTGACGTGCTCAGCTGGAGCCACATTGTGCCCGAGAGGCCTGAGTGCTTGCATGTTGTGCACCACGTGCTTTTTAGCTCATTTTGCTCTTTCCTACAGCCTGCACTGTGTTTTGAGCACAGTGTTTTGCCCCATGGGAAGCTGCAGCCAGTGTTCACGTTAGCTATATAGGTATAATGGAAGCTGGTACTGAGCCACCTGTAAGGCGATGTCTGCTTTCCTTCACATACCTTAATCTGATTCTTGATCTCAGTGCTGCCTTGCCAATTATTTTTTGTACACTGCAATGTATGTCTTGTAGCCCGTGAGGCTTGAGAGAGCTTAACTTGAAACTGTGCACGCTGGGAGAAGGCATCTGGCAATGATGGAGGGAAAAGTCAAAGCCGGTGTCAGAAATCACAGTCCCTGTTGTCAGTAGAGTGAGGGAGAGCTGGCTCTGTTATCACACATGACCCCGGAAAGGTGCGCTGTGTGTCCAGATGGCACAAGGATGCCTTCAGCAGTGTTAGAGCCATGCAGGCTCTAAAAGAACCCTTTGCTCAGCCCTGCCTCTCAGCCTCCATGCTGCTGCAGGGACTGGGAGGGTGGGGGGCACTGCTGGCCTGACCGTGCTTTGGGACTCTGCCCAGCAGTGCTTCTGCTCTGTGTTTGGCTGCTTTGGTTGCTGAAGCAGCTTGTTCCCACTGACCCGCATTCCAGCAGGTAGGACCTGGCAAAGATTTTGGTATGTTTTCTATCATTTAATAGCTTAGAGATTTTCAAAGGCTTTGCTTTTTGGGAGGATGGTGGTGCTAGCTTTTCAGTGCTTTGGGATTTGCTTTTCTCTGCTTTTGCCGAGACTTCATTTTGGCCCTCCCTGCAGCAAGCTGGTTTTCAGACTGCAGCTCCCAGAGCTGGCTTACTTTCCTGCAGGTACCACCTCCTTCAGCCGTTCATCATTTCAGTTCTGTTTTCTGGTCCCTCAGATAAGGGAGGGCAAGGGAAAAGGAAGGAATGAAAACAGCAGTTCCTATAGTTTTTATAATAGCTTTCTGTGCAGAGCAATGAACACAATGTGATTTTGGAGGGATTTATAAACAAGTTTTGAAGCCACAGAGGGAATATGTTCTTACCCTCAAGGCACATATACATACTCATTAACGTTAATGGAAGCTGCAAGCTCTGAACAGAAAATAGACCATGCAGTGGTAAAAGACACGAAGCTCTAGTTACCCACTTGGGAATTGCACAGTGCCCAGGACTTGGCAGTTGGTACTTTAGCTGTGTTCTGGTAGTCTATACTGTGTACTTAGTGTATTTTTTTTATTCTTCTTAATTTAACAAAGTTGCTTTATATATTCCACCTCTGTCTTTTCACGATAGGATGTTGCTCATTTGCTGAGAGACACTGCACCTGTGCAAAAAAGCACAAAATTAAATGTGCAGCGTCCCTGCGGTACAGCTATTGCTCTGCTCTCAAGGGTGGTGGAAGCTGTGATGTTCTTGATAACAGAAAAGCCTTATAATGAAAGTTCAGGGAGTGTTGTGCTGATTTACCAGATTGACTGCAAATGCAGCCTGTCCAGGAGGAGCTGCCTGCCCTAAGCCAAGGCCAGCAAGCCCTGCTAAACACTTGTGACTCCTGCTGTGAGCATGTGGGCTTTTCTTCACTCTGTACCCCAGTGCATGAGGGCTTAGGAGAGTTTATAAGCCTGGTCCCAACCCCAGGTCCAACCTGTGCTGGTGAATGCACATCATCTGCCCTGGAATTAGCAAAACCACCTCAGACCTAAAAGCAGTGTTGGGTGTAATGCAGACATGCTGTATAGGAGATTTTCTCAGGCTGCTGCCAGCCTGATGTCTGCTGACTGTATGGGATCACTGTAGTCTCCGGACACACCAACAAGGCAAGGAAGTATGAGCCACTTATTCATGCAGTCAGCTGGGATCTAGGAGAGAGTATTAGCACAGGTTTCACATCGTATGAAAGTCACTATGCTGCTTTTAGAGCCAACCCGGCCAAGGAAGTACTTCAGATGTGCTCTTTGAGGTGTCTGAATCAATAATCTTTGCCAGAAAGACCACAATGAAGCAAGAGTCTCTGAAGGAAGCTATCATGTGGGTGGTCTTGTTTACTGCATGGTTAATTTGCAGCCTCAACAGACAGCCCCTATGTAACTGTAAGGTTATAGTGCCAATAAATCCATTATTAGCAGGTCACTGTAAGTCATCTTATTTGTGACTCAATTTCATTTTTTATTTTCTTTATATCTCAGGGGATCATAATGCTGGACCTTCTCAGCATTTCCACCTGTGAGCTGAAATACTATGAAACACTAGATTCTTGCATTATTTTGCTTCACTGAATGGCTCTGAAGTCAAGGCCAGGAGAGGAGAGGAAACCCAGGTTAATTCTCTTGCCTGGTTTTGACAGCCCATCACAATTTGTTAAGTAAGATGAAATGCCTGTGAAACTACAAAAATAACAGTTTGAGAATGCTCCTACTATGCTTCTGTTTTGCGTCCTGTCTTTGGTATTGTCTGTTAAAGGCATTTTGGACAAATGAGTAAAGGCTTGAGGGATCAGATTGAAATCCTAGAGCCTCTGTTTACTCTCAGCAGTGGTCTATGATAATAGAGATGTCTGCAAAACTCATTTGGAATTAATTGAAAAAAAAACACAAAACAGCAGCACTCTTTGTTCTACAGCAAATACGTTGGATTTCCACCTTTTTGTCTTACCTCATTTTTAACTGGTGCCCTAATTTTGTTTTCACTTAAACAATCAAATGAGACAAATCCTTATGGAGTGGAGCATGACTGAGCTTTCAAAGTATTTTGTGCCAAGAGGTTTATATGGGTTACACTCACATTGGCTTTACTGGGAATGCACAGTGCTTACAGAATCACATCCCAGGAGATTCAAGTCTAGCTCCAGGTGAGATTCTGTCACAGCTAGCCTCTGCTTCATTGGCAATTTCTTTCTAATGACTGTTTGAATAGAGTAGTCTTGGTTGGTGCACTGTTTTACCGCTTTCAGCTCTTCCACTTGGCTTAATATTGGGTGACATCAGGCAACATATGCCTGACATGCTACAACTGTGTTTGGCACTTCATGCTTTTCTGTCCGTACGTGTGCAAATGGTGCTGTGTTGGGATAATGTGCACAGCAGTGACAGCTCAGCAGAGGACAGCTTCCTTTTTGCGGTGCCATCAACTTGCCTGGAGGTCACAGTGTATCACCCCGGGCTTTTCATAGATGCATGAGGGGAAAAAATAAAACTAAGCGCACAATTTTGGGGCTAATTTTAGTGGTCTAGCTTCTGGCACGTCAAACAAGAAACACATACCCCAAAGTTCATGGGATTTGCAGCTGACTGCTAGTTCAGGGTGAGAGGAGGCTTAGATATGGGCATCTAAATAAGCCAAATCATGGTGTACTTGACATCAGGAAGAGGCATAGCTTAATATCCATTTCCAGTGCAGTGGTATAATATTTGTCATGCCTTCCATTATTTCTCTGAGATAATCATAAATAATCATAAATAATCCTCTGCCTTCAAATTCAACCATCTTGCAATAACTAACTCCTCTTATGCTTAATAGTACAACAAAACCAGGCCTGCAAGTACAGGACTCTCTGAGCATAAACATGGTTGGGAAAACTCAGCTGTGTTGGGAGCAGTGTAAGCTTTGGGTTGTTACGGCAAATGAAGACTTCTGTAATACTAACCATCATTTCCCAGGACTGTAAGTGGAGGAACAGACTCTTCACAGCTCTACCACCACTGGCACAGATGACCTTGAGCATTTCACTTGGCTCTCAGTGTCACAGATTCCTCCTTTGTATCATAGGGATAGTGACAAAGGCTTTGTTTAGTGAAGTAGTTTGCAATCAGCTTATGATCAGAGTGTTTCTGCTCACATTCAGAACTTGAGCTGATGGGACATGTGTCAGTGCTTTTGTGAGCAGCACTGTAGAAAGAAGTAGAGAAGGGAATATGTGAAAAATACTGTCCTTGCTAATGTGAAATTCCACACATCTGGCAGAGTTTCATCTGTGAACTCAGGGCAGTCACTGTGGAAACCAAGACTTCAAACAACTACTTAGCGTAGGAACTGCTGAAGTTCCCTTTCCCAGCCTCCTGATGATATCCTGATGCTGCAGAGCGTGAATAAGGATGGCAAAATCTGAGCTGCCGTTATGATCTGCAAAATGCTGAATGCCAGGGGTTTACAGAACGGATAGTCCCATGAGATGGTAGGCAACAACCCACCTAAGAGCTCAGGCTGTTCTGAACTGTCCTCTACCTTAGACTGTGCCTCAGTGGTGTGGTTGAATTCCTGCAAAGAGCTTTGCTTCTGAACAACAACAGAATGAAACAGGCTGGAAACAGGCTGTTCCTTTTTGTGCTCCATCTTTGCCTTTTCACTCTCCATCTTGCTTCTCAGGTGGAACAATGAGGTCCAGCCTGGCATTTGAAGCAGGAGGTGGTCTTCCTAGAGCTTGTTTGGAACTGTGCACAACACTGTCAAAATGGTGCTGTACACTGCAGCCATACCAGGTGAATTTATGGTGATGAGACTCGGCTGCACGGCCCTTGTAGATCAACACTCTTACAGGCTCTACTAGTTTCACTGCACCACTCTGCAAATAAATGCAGGAAGAAATGATAGATGCCAGGCACAGAGAGAAGCTCCAAGTGGAGGCAGCTGATAATGTGTGGCTTGTCTGTAATTTTGTCAACACTTTATTTAGAGTTGAGGAGGAGAGAGGAGTCAACCCTGTGGAGATGGAAGTAAAATTAATAGCTGTGAGGCATTTTTCCTAAAGCTGATTGCTGTATTTCATACCATTCAGCCCCTGACCATAGTGCTGCTACTGTTACATCTCCAGGCACTCTTGCCTGCCAGTGAGCTGCTCTGGCAGTGTTCTGTCCACCTCAGCTATCATCATATTTACCTAAAGGATGCTCAGTGACAACCTGCAGGAAATGCTTCTGCAGGGTCACCTTGTGTCCTTTTGGCAGAAGAAAGAGTGCCCCTTTAGATGATCTCTTGTTCCTTGCTGCTCGTTTGCTTTCTCGATGCTCCTGCTGTGGTGACTCATCTGACCCTGGCCTGTCAACCTTGTGCTGTGTTTTGAAATGTGAGCTCAGTGGCAGAGAGAAGGGCCCGCTGGATGTGTCAGTCAGCGGCAGCAAGAGGCTCTTTATACAACAGCCAAAAGGAAAGAATTGCAAAAACCCCAGAGAACTTCTGGGGGAGAGGGGGTTTGTGAAATCTGTTGGTTCCTTGTAGCTGGTGGGGGATGCCAAGGACACACAGCAGTCTGTGTGGAGCCGCCGTGCCTGTGGAATAGTTGGACACAGTAAACCTCATGTTCAAGTCCCCAAGAGGTCGGTATTCTGCACAGCACCACCTTGGTAGGTCTGTCAGCTTCGCTTAATGGGCTGCAATTATTTTAGAAGCTCAGCAAACAGATTGTTACTTATATAAGCAAATAATGCATTTGACCTACTTATTGTAGCTGTAAGTAGAAGATAAGCATAGCTGTGGATCTGAAAAATGAAGTGTCCCATATCTCTGGATAAATTATTCAAGTCTTTGCGTATAGTAACTGCTAGTGTTCTGGTCTAGTTGCTTGTGAACCAAAACAACAATGAATTTAAATCAAGGAAACAAATATTTTTCTAGATAAATAAAGGAGTTGAGTTAAACTTACTGTTTCATTAAGCATTTGCTCTTTCTCTAGCTTTATTTCCTTCTTTACCATTTCCCCAGTAAATAATTATGGAGTTCACTATTTGGGTGCATCTCCTGGTTTTAGAAATCCCCCAGAGGCAAGAACTCTTGCAGAGATCAGGTTTGTTCTGTGTCTCTATGAGCACTGGATCAGAAAGCCTCTGTACCCTGCCTTCTCCAAGAAGTTCATGGAAGTTCAGCAAACGATTTCCCACATCATCGCCCTCAGCTATGGTAGCTGGTAATCGATAGCAGCGCTGCTGCTGTGAAGCCAGGAGTTGCACTGACTGGAGTCTGCCTTTGTTTACATGAGCATTGCCAGATGATGCCACTGAGACCTTCAGTGCCCTTTGGGCAGCAGGTGACATAGGAATAAGCAGCTCAGCCCTCAAAGGCTTACTGGTATCGTAGTGGTGTCCTCTACGTACCACGCTCATGTGACATAGGTGTCTAAGGCATATGTTGATGGGACTTAGCTCTTTACGCGTACTCAGAAGAATCCCTTTCTGAACAGAAGGGACATATTTTCTTCTTACAGGTCAACAGAAATGCTGTTGCACTTGTAGTCATCCCATGGCACAACATGCAGAAACTCATAGAAAATGCAGAGCCTCACCATCTTCTGTGCGATGTTCAGGGAATAGCTACAAGGAAGCTGCAGAGAGGGAGAAGGGGCAGCTAGTGCAGCATGACAGCTCTATGAGAACTGCACCACAGCAAAGATGCTGAGTTGGGGGGTGGTGAATGCTGAAGTCACCCATCATTCTCCATCTGAAACCCATTCAGTTTGTGGGGAGCTGCAAGAGTAGAGCGATAGCAGTCAGTTTACAGTAAGACAGCAAACTGTCTTCCAAGATGACAGTTAAGATTCCATAAATGCTGCTATAAATAGGAAGGGCTTTACTTATGTTGCTGATCTGTGGCTCTTTCACTGTACTATGCTGTGACCACGGGTGACTCTTCAGTGCTCTAGCTCTGTACATGTTCCTGCAGTAGAGCCACCAAAAAACAAGCACATACACTTTGTAAATTAATTTCTCTGCAAACATGATTCAGTAATTGTTTGCACACTCTTCATTAATGATGCTTGTGGCAGATAAGTTCCCATGACAATTGCCTTTCTATATCTAGAATTCCTTCAGAGTATATAGAGTTACAAAAATTTTTATTGCCATTGTTACACCTTTTGCAAAATCTGATTTGCATATTGCAGACTTCAGGCTGTCTGAAACAGAATGAACCAGCACTTTGGAAATACTCGTTGCCTGTGAGGGCGGTGTGAGGATCCTTGAGGATCATTCTCAAGTCATCCTCCCACTGCTCCCTCCTCAGAGATGCTTCCACTGGAACTGCCATAATTTATACCCCTGTAATGCCACAGATCCTGGTCCTTTATGTCTGGGCATATTAGTTCAAGGATATTTTTCTAGATGGATACTCAGAGAGTAACCTAAAAGAAGTTACTGTGAGATTTTCATTTGCCTCCTTCTGCACTCAGCTCATCAGTTTTACCATAAAAGGAGGATGATTCAAATTGACTATTCTTTTCTTACTTATCCAAAGTCTTGCTTTTTCTGCCTTTCCAGAGCTGTGCTGACTGACAATAACTTTTAGCCTCAGTGAATAGTGCAGAACAGCTTGATTGCAAATAATTTGCAATTATTCCTCAAATACTCTTTTCTTTTCTTCTTTGCCTATTCAATGTTATCTGGAAAAATCAGGGACATCAATTACTCATTCTTTAAAAGAACTAGGATGTAAAGTTCAAAATATATGAGAGCAGGAGGCTGGGCATCCAGACAGAGACTTAGTTACTTTGTAATTTTTTTAAGTTTTTGAAGACCTTTTCACTGTAGGAAAGGCTAATAAGCAGGGTTCAATGTGCCAGGTGGATACACAGGGAAGTGGAGGTCTGTGGAGCAGAAAACCTGGAGACAGTCTGTTCTGGAACGTGGCAGTTTGGGGAGGGACTCTCCAGCATGCTGATAATCCAAAGGTTTTGATGTATCCTGGCATCTCTGGGTCTGCCCTTGTGTTGATGCTGCAGAACAAAGGACTGGCAGCCCCTGCTGTGCTGGGAGGAGGCACTGGCAGCACGGCAGACAGTGCCCTGGACTGGCTTTTGGGAATCCCAGGCAGGTGTGACAACCTTGGCACATGGAGCATGTTAGGAGCCATGGTGTTGGGGCTGAGAGTTCAGTTTGTGGCCCAGTTACACAGCCCTAAACTGAATCTTCAACCACGGCACCCATCAGCTGCAGTAGTTGTATTGCTGGAGTAATGCAGAACTGAATTTAACTGCAGGGCCCAATTCTGCTCTCCTTTGTACTGATGTTTAATTCTGGAATATAACTCCCAAAACCACTAGCTTTCCACCACTTTGAATTAGAGCAGAAATCAATCATTTTAAAAGCCAAAAGAGGTGGTAGCCAAAATAAAGGGACCTGAATACTTTTGAGGAAGTCTCCTTAATCATAGCCTTAAGACATACAAGTAGCACGTCAGTATTATTTTATGACACTGACTTTTAGTCCTTTCATTTTCAGTATAATTTTGTCTCCTTTAAACGCCCAAATAATTTCCAGTAAGAGCTAATAGATTCAGGAGCAGAGAAGAAATATGTACTGCATGAAATCATTGTTCTGAAACCACATATTGCCTATTTGAATTAATTAGATGGCTCTTTTTTATCTTCCATGTGCTTCCCCTCTTTTAGAGCATCTTTTAGGAAAGGAAGAGGTAACCAGCAGGTAAAGGCCTTGTGTCCATGAGGGCTATTTTGAAAGCCAGGGTTTTTTTCGTGACAGGGGTACCCTCTCTGATGTTACTTCAATCTAGTGATGATGTTTCTATAATCATTTGCTAAGATGCATCTTTGGGTGTATATTTTCTGGCTGTTCACAGTATGTGAACATTTGCCTTCAGATATTCCTTGGAGAAGAAAAGATGCATGTTCAACGCAGCACGTCTCCAATAACTACATTTAAATTTACCTTAGTTTTCTGTTGTTGCTTTCCAATGATAGGAAGCTCTGTGCAAATTTTGATATAACCAAACAAATGAAAATAAAAGTCTCGTGTTAAGAACCTTTGAACCTTAACTGGCAAAAGATAGCTAGTGACAGGCAACATTAAGGGGTAAAATGACAGGCGAGGCCCTGTGGCCTGTGACAAAGAGATGAATTAAACTCAGGTCTCCTGAGTGCCACTCTTTTGCACAGTTCAGAGGACTGTGCCTTTTTAAATTCAGTTTCACTAAGAATATTCAAACTTCATATACAGAGATAATGAAATCTAACCCAATATAAGCACTGGTGCACAAATGCACTTAAAATCATGTGCAACTTTGAACAAGCAGTTCATTTCATTAGGGCCAGTGGGGTTACTCAGTCTTGAACTTCCATACACATATATATACCTATAGGCTCTGTACTACCCTAGAGCTGGATTCTCTCTGTTGAATTATGGGATGTAAATCAGAATCTGTGTATCTGTAATTCAGTATCCAGCACGTTCAGGGTTTAATTAAAGAAATTCTATTTCCTTTCACTCCTGGAGGCTCTTTTTGATAGAGGTAGGTACCCCTCAAAATACAATCAGCTTAATTCCTTCAGCATTTAAAGTCACATTTTTGAGAAATTTAAAAATTTTTAGGGCCCAATTCATTCCTTCATTTAGAAATAATTTGAATCCTATAGCCTCTTGTAGAAATTGAAAGGGAGGAATTTTCCTGTTGTTTCTGTTTGTTCTGTTTTTTACAGTCAACAGCACAATTCATCATATTGGTCTGTGAAATTTAAAAGCTGGAAAACACCCAAAGGACGATTACAAAACTGATTTTAATTTTTAGATGTTTTCACTCATTCTCAGCGAGCAAATAATAAACAACAATAAGTCAACACATTTTCATATTTCAGTGTTTCCTTAAAGAGTAAAAAAATATTTCAGAAGGACAATACCAGAAGCATTTTGCATTTCCAAAATTAACTTTGAAAGGCAGATTATCTGGGCATGTCTGAGAGCCACGCGTAACCTTTGCGCTACATATATCTCATTTCAAAAATGTCATATTCTCGGTAGGGCTTCTGTGAGGCTATTTTAAGCACTGTGCTACTTGCTTCGAGACAAGAACCAAAGTTACTAGAGCCTACATCTCTTGTTTTGCTTGGGGTTTGTTGGAGCTGGATAATTGCTTGGTAGTAGGACACCAGGAAACATGGGGAGTTCCTGCCCAAGCAACGGTAACTCTGTGAAGTTCACTGTTGTTTGCAAGGATTATTGTGTCTCCAGTTTACCAGTTATGGTAATTTGGAGGGTTCTAATGCAAACAAGGGGCTGCTAGCACAGCATTCCGAGCTCCCACGGCCGGGGCAGCTCCTGTGAGGGCAGAGAACCACGGAGCAGATGCTGAGTTTTCTTCCTCTGAGCACCTCCCATCTCTCAAACTCCTCACAGGCCTGGAGGTCACTTGTGTTTGTGTGTGTCTGTAATAGAAGCACTTTGAGATGGATGTTGAAGGGAAGTTGCACCTGGCAGGGAAAGAAATAGTTCCCCCTTTCATTTCTTCTATTTAGCTTTGGGTCAGGATCCATGTCTGCTGATGTATGAATGGCAGAGTTTCGACACAGGTTACTGGCAACAGTTGCACCAAGGACATAGTAATCCATGTTGAAAGGCACTTAATTACTCCATGTTTAGGGCAGACAACCCGGCAGTATGTGTACCACCAGTATGTCAGCATGGTTTGCTTTTCATAGGAGTTTATGTTCCCAGCAGGCACCGAATGCTTTTCCTGCCTGAGAAATGTCAAGTACTTTCAGCAATCTTGCCTGTTCCTCTCTGGAGATTGCCAAATAATCTCCTTTCATGGGGTATGGGATCTTGCCAGGGCTTCTGCATTCATGCACATCTATCTCTGCCAAATGTTGGTAACACAGGAACTGCACAAATACTCCCTGCTCCTTTCATTATCTTCGCACAGCTCTGTTTAGCTGCAGGATTCCTGGTTTTTTCTCTGTTGTTCCAGGCTGGAGCAGGAGTTCGTGATCCATATTCCATTATAAGGTGTGCTGTAGAATTCAGCCCTTGCCATGGAGCTCTGTTAAATAAACTGAAATGTCTTGCATCATTAGCTTCTTAAAGCTAATTCAGTTTGCCTCCTGCATGTCCACCTGCATCCGAGGGGAGTTCACGGTAGATATTGAACAGGTCTGTTCCCAGTCATGATAAAATGATTCCTTTGTTATTCAGTCTATTCATTTACCTGTGTATTTTCTCTAGGAAGTCTTAGAGTTCATGCTTTGTGCAATATATAGGAGGTAGATACCTTTTTACCTTTTAAGGTTTATAAAATACTTAAAGCATTTAGTTTAAAATTGTAATTTGAAAAGTTCAATTTGTCAGGAAAGGAAAAAGATCTCAGTAACACACCACCTCCTGGAAATAGATGGTTTCGTAAAATTAACTATGACAGAGGAAAAAAGCTTTAGAAAGAAAGTGGAAAGTAAATCACCCTGTCATGTTTTACTCTGTCTCATACAGCAAGATTGGGTCATTTGACCTTTTTGTTGATAATGTCACCAAGATATTTTAGGCTATTGCTACGTATCATGCAATGGCAGATGAGGCTCTGTGTGTCACTTGGCACTTAATTTCAACCCATGCAAAAATACAAGACTGGATGGCAGAATGTCAGTCATTTTTCCTTGACATTTCTCATTTCCTCATTTGTAATGTAATAACCTGTGAATGTTGTATATGCAAACTTCAGCACCTAAGGACAGGTTTAGACCGTGTGGCAGAACCTCATCAGTTGGAAAAAAACTGTGAAAATGGAAGGAGGGAAGAGGAAAATACTGTTTTTCTAGCGATTTGTTTGAAAACACAGGACTTGTAACCACTTTTGGCTCTTTTTCAATAAAAGTATCAGCTAACGCTATCCTTGAATGGCCACTGGCACAAGAGCATCTCATGTTTTGATTATTTGTCCATCATTAACATCTCTGCAGATAAAGAGACGAAAGAGTGGGGATGTGGCTGTGAGACAGAGCACATTCTCAGTGTGGTACCTGTGGCACAGAAGATGTAGAAACCAGCACACAGAACAGGGGTTTGAGGAATAAGAGGAGCAGGAAATGTTTCTATCCCAGGTATTCATTAAGGAGCATGAAGCACAGGGAACTGAAGACTGGGAGAAGCCTCTGTGTGCAATTTTCGGATGTAGCTAAAATAGAGTTCAGGTCATATGCAACATGTTCACAAATGATCAGACAGTTTGTGCCAGTCTCATTGACTGTCTCTTTGTTTTAATGACAGCAATCTGAATAAGATTGCTTTTGACAGGGCTATAAATCAGATTAACAGAGGTGTGGAGAGAGGATTGAGATCAAGTTTATGTCAATAAAATACATACAAATATAATTTACAAATAACAGACTAAACAGAGAGGAAATAGTGATTTAGCTGGAAGCATGGCAAGAAGGATCTGCTAGTATTGTCAAATACATCAGGAGTAATATTTTCTGCAAAGCCCAAATGATTCTGGTAGCCTACATCTCATTCCCAAAAGTCTAGCCTAATACATTCAAGAAAATTAATTTGGGTTAATTAAAAAGACAAATTTAAAATGCATTAGGATATATCCACACAGTGAAAAATTATCAAGCTACCAAACACTCTTATCTGTGGTAGCTTTTGCATGTCCCTAGCCTGCTGCAAAGTGGAACACATTAATTAGAATCATCATGAAAGCATAATACAATTTTTTGAGTGTTGGTTTTTTTTTCTTTTAATTCTGGCAAGATTTCTTTTTCCTTTTGCTTTGTTGTACCTTAGTTATATGTTAAGCTTAAACAAATGCTGCTGACAAAGAGTGGTCTCATTACTTCATGTATGTACACGTGCACACATTCCCAGCTCCACATTCCTAAACAAAACTTACCTATGGTCCGTCTCTGCTGCTATGCCTTGTGGGAATTGAACAGAGGTTATTTAGCAGATCAAAGCAGAATTGTCACAAAGTGAAAACACTGTGTTTGAGTCCTCCTCTGATACTGACCAAGTGACATTAGTAAGGTGCTTTCATGCAGGCGCCTGCCAGCTCTGGGCCAGAGTCCTCGCAGGTACTGTCCTCAAAATACTGTCTTTGAGCTGGCAGAGCAGTACCTCTCTGCTGGCTTTAATAATATGTTTAAGGCTGTTTCTAAGAGAGGATTTTTGACTCCATGAGTGCTGCCTCCTTGGTTTAATATCAGACATCTGCTGGCTGTTTGCTGATGATTCAGCAGAAGGTGTCTGGAAATTTCTCTGAGCACTGAGTTCACAGTGGCAGATTTGTAGCAGTGAATTGTGAGGAGCAACGAAGTTTCGAAAGGTGGGAGGGCTGCCATTCGGAATTGTCCTGTAGTGTAGGGGTTTTGGGGGATTTGTACGTCTGGTTTTTAAATTCAGAAACTTAGCAATGAGGTGTCAGTTACCTTATAGGAATATAAATGAAGTTCAGTGTATGTGCTAAACTTTGTTTCTGAATAAGTTTGTTGAATCTGCTTTGGATAAAAGCCGACTTCATCTAAACATTTAATGAGATATTTTATTAACCCTAGCATTTAATGAGATTTTTTTTAGCTCTTTATGCAAAGTGAACATAATGCAATTTCCATGAGTTTCTTTATTTTTTAATTCATAAAGGATAATTTCTAAGAAACCCTTGACCTCTCATTTAAAATCAATTTCATCACAATGTTTTGATTTATAGTTTCAAAGACAAGGTTCCTATAAATAACCTGTGTGGAAAGGATCTGAATCTGTGAGATGCTTTTTTCCTCCTTGACTTTGCTGAAATCTTATTAATAATATGATAGATTCTAGATAAATTATTAGAATTATCCCAACAGTATATTTTTCAATTTGTGTACGAGTATTTCCTTTCTCGGTCAGTGCTGAGAGAATTGTTGTGCTTTATGCAAGAAGTTACTAAAAATAAAAAGGTCTTGCTTCATCACTGTGTCACTGCAGAGTTACATCACTGTCCTTCCAGTATGAATGTCCAGGATCTGAAATGTTCTCTTGGAGCCAAAGGGAGTTAATTTTGGAACTAGTATTATGTCTTTAGCAACTCTTTGGATCTTTAAAATCCCACAGTGATATTTGAAAAGCATAATATTTAAAAATGGAAAGTCCCCTGTCCCAAAGAGTTTGGGAAAGAACAGATGTCTCGGAGGAAGGGAAGTGCTCACTAACTACTGGAGTGTCAGAGCATTCTGGGGGAACTCTAGGAGTTTTTTGAATAGAGGGTTATTTTTATAATGTTCTACTGATGTAATACCAGAGAAAACCAACAAGCTGGTCCCAGGAAATTCATTCCAGAATATGACACTGTAATGGAGATCTTATGGTTGACAAAGTGTCTTACACGCTTCTGATTAGTCTGTTTTCAGATTTCATATTTTCATATTTTGTTCTGTTTTCAGTGTCAGCCAAACCAAGACCTCACAGTGATGAATACACAAAGAAGATTCCACCTCCTAAGCCGAAACGAAATCCAAACACTCAGCTAAGCACATCTTTCGATGAAACATATATCAAAAAGCATGGCCCTATGAAGGCAACACTTACTAGGGATGCCTCTTTATCGCAGGTCAGCAGTCCTGCTCCAGACACAGAGGAAGAAGAGCCTGTTTATATTGAAATGGTTGGGAATATTCTCAGAGACTTCAAAAAAGATGAGGATGACCAAAGCGAAGCCGTCTATGAGGAGATGAAATACCCCATATTTGATGATGTAGGCCAAGATTCAAAATGTCAATGTGAATATGATCATCACACTTGTTCTTCTCAGTGTGCTACTCCCACAGTGCCTGACCTAGATTTCACCAAGTCTTCAGTGCCATCTACTCCCAAGGGCTTGCTTTGTGATATACCCCCGCCATTTCCAAACCTGCTTTCTCACAGACCTCCACTGCTGGTGTTCCCACCAGCACCAGTGCAGTGTTCCCCAAATTCTGACGAGTCTCCTCTAACTCCACTAGAGGTCACAAAGCTTCCCGTTTTAGAAAATGTGTCTTACATCAAACAACAAGCTGGAGCTTCTCCGTCTTCACTGCCACCTCATACACCAGGCCATCAAAAACTGGAGAAAGACCAGACAGTATCTCATGGAACTAGCACCCCTGGGCACACCTCCTCACCTCCTCATCCTTCTACCTTATACAGAACACAGTCTCCACATGGTTATCCTAAAAGTCACTCTGCCTCACCTTCTCCTGTCAGTATGGGTAGGTCTCTTACCCCCTTAAGCCTCAAAAGACCTCCACCTTATGACTCTGTGCATTCAGGAAGTCTCTCAAGAAGCTCTCCATCAGTGCCTCATTCTACAGCCAGAAACACATTGCAAGAAGGAGGAAAGATGGTAAATGCCTCTGTCAGTACCTACGGGTCATCCTGTCAGAGTGGTTCCCGTTCTCGGACACCCACCAGTCCTCTGGAGGAACTAACCAGCCTCTTCACCTCAGGAAGAAGTCTCCTGAGGAAGTCCTCCAGTGGCAGAAGATCTAAGGAACCTGCAGAAAGTAAGTCCTTGATGTAATTTTTCCTCATTCTTCTTTCACTGTATTTTGCTAAATCAAAGGCTTGCAGAATTAGATATCTCGGAAGTCCGAATTCCTTGTATAAATTTCATGTAACAAAAAAAAAGATGATTATTGTCAAAATTGCTTTAGTCATCATATTGTTATATTTTTTAAGGTTTTTAAGTATGCCTACTGCAGTACAGAAGTACTTCATGACTTGGTCTTGCAAAAGAAATCAGTTTTCATTAATTTTCCACAAATATAATGTTTCCACTAGAGTTGGGATCTTCCTACCATGGTACATCTTTCTTTTCTTGATGGTTGCTAAGACACAGTCATTGTCCAAGCAGTTTGTAGCAAAATAAGCAAAAAGTACTTGTTTGGTTTTTTTTTTTTGCAAAGATCTACTGATCACCCTTAACTTGACCAGTGATCCTGGCAAGTGTGATGCCAACCAGAGGTATCAGCATAACTTCGGTTAAGCCTTGGTCAAAGGCTGGAGTCAATGATCTTGGAGGTCTCTTCCAGCCTAAATGATTCTGTGCTTCTTTGTAAACCATTCCTCTCCTTCCCATGGCCTCCTTCTGTGCTGTGACACAGAGTATCTCTTTCAACTGGGCTAGTGGGACTGGTTGGGAGGTTGTGCTGTGAATCGATCTGAAAACCAGCATGATCTATAACACACATAACCTATAAACCCACACACAGAGGAAAGCACAGGAGGAAATGGGGCAGGAAAACCTTAGGCCAATATTGACTTGTCAAATGCTGTATCATAAAATCGCTGCCCCACATGCATTCAGGTTTACAACGTGTTCACTTCTGAGCTACTGAAATGTGGAAACTCTTGATGATATCGACAGGGGTCCCACGGGTGTGTGAACACAGAACCTGGCACCCGTATTTCTGTTGCAAAAACATTCCTATCCAGTGGTGCCAAAGAGTGTCCTGCAGTGGAAAGTCACCCTAACACCTCTTGCCAGAATGCAAAGCAGGCTCAGGACACTTTCTCCTTCAGCTTCAGTGGAGTCAGTTTATGACTTTGAAATCTTGTCACCTGCCTAAAGGGAAAGCTCTCTTAGGAGAACAGCTGATCTCATGTTTGTGTAGGTACTATATTATGCCTATTTGGCAGCTGTAACATATTAAATATGATATGATAAGCTACTCTTGTTTATACCTGATAAAGGAAGGTACTCTGGTTTCCAGGCTACTGTACCACTACTGAAGGGAAGTGAATTCCACACTGCCTTTCAGGTTGTGTTTGTGCCCCTCTCTTACATTACTCATTGCAGTGTGGTCACATCACTTTGGGACAGGCTCAGGGGGCTCAAAATGTCACCCCCTCTGGGTTTCCATGGCAGAGGTTGTCTGCCTTTCACCTCTGCAGCTCAGTGAGTACATGCCAATGTGTAAGTGTCAGGGAGCTTGGTGGCAGTGGGTTGGGTTGGCCTACAACACATTCCTCCTGACTCATGGACTCAGCTGCCCCAGCCTCAGCAGTATTCTTCTTATTTATCTCTGTGGGCACCAGGAATAATGAGTCTGAAATCAGAAGGTGGAGGTGAGAATGGACTTAGCAAGACACTGAGAATACTACTTGGCACAGCAGTTTGCTTAATTTGGCTTTAGTATTTTCATGGCCTGCAACCATTAATCCTGTTTTATGAAAGTCTCAGCTCCATGGGTTTCATTAATTGATTGCAGTAGTAAAAATTCAGAAATGTCAGATTTGTGTACAGGATGGGAGCAAGTTTTTATCAAAAAGGCAAGATGATTCTTGTAACTGGGAACAATTGTGAAGGATGTGATGTGACCTTTTTAAATAATTTCAGTGAAGAGTTAAAGAGATTTTGGCAAAGTGCAGGTAATATTGAACATTATTAAACATGCTTCTAATTCAAAAGTGAACAGAAATCCTCTGTAAACCCCATGCTACACCAGATCTACCTGGTGAGCTTTATAAGAAGGTTTTATGCTCACCAGTGTAAGCAGGTTTGGAACCTGTATAAATTCCTGCAACAAAGAAGTCCTGGGAAATTTCACCATATCTGTGCTGCTGTCTATATCTACCTCCAGAAAGATATTTTCTGTATTTCACTGGACTGAAATCGAATGCAAACCTTTTGAGGGACTTTTCACTAATAAATTTAGACTAAATCTTGCTCTGCAGATCTGTACCAAGAGCAGTTTTCTTGGCTTCTCAAGGAACATTCTGTTTGCTCCTTTAGGAAGTAGAAATGTGCTCCTTATTGGTTACAAATGGTAAGACAGCACAGATATGGAACTGAAACTGTGTTCATTTACTTTTAAGAAAAACACATTTGTGCTATAAATAGACACGAGTGGTGAAAAGACTCTGGAGTGCAGCTGTGTTGAGTAAATGAACAGACTGCCCACCTAATCCGATTGTAATTTGTCTGGTATTTACAGTATGGCTTAATCCTGTGGGATTACTGCCCTGAGCAAGAACCAGGTTTGTCTTCAGATATTACAAAGGCAGAAGACACTCCAAGATTTATAGAAAAGACATACAGGTCTAACATTTTATATCTTGAAATGATCCCCCATAAAGAATCTAAATTGGGGGATTTGAACACAGCGTTTGACCAGACTGTCACATTTACATGTCATGATTATCCATTGTGATAGCAGGGGAGGCTGGACTATTAATACAGTATGTTAATGAAACCTTGCTCCTGCAGATCACACTGGAAGCCTAAGGCATTCATAAGATTCTGGGTTGTGTTTTTTAAGCAGTGGGAGAGCAAATACATGGAGTGGGACTAACTGGGGCTGCCATGGTTTTATAATTGTCATGTCAGTGTAATTTGCTCTCAGCATACAGAAATATTTCCAGAATCTAGAGGATAATAAACACACAAAAAATTAAGAATATTTGTCTCTAAAATATAAAATTATTCTGACCACATCTCAAGCAACTTTCTCATTGAATCCTCCAAAACTCAACCCTCTGTGACTCGTCTGAAGCTCCCACTGCCATATGCTAGTATTAAAAAAAAAAAGCACAAAAATAAATTTTGTATTCAGATGAGTGCATTTGGAAAATATTGCAGCAGTTACAGAGTTAATTCTCTCATCTTTATTGCTTCCACAAATGATTTTGTGGAACTTTGGCATCTGAGTCCAAACTCTAAATATATTTGCTGGTTTTTAATTTGTAGCATTTTTTGAGTGTGGGTTTTTTTTAGGAGGTGAGACTGTACGAAAATTATTTCCAGTCAACAGCTCTAATATACAAAAGCTGTCCTTTTAGTCTTGCTGTATTATTTTAGTCACTCTTCTGCCATTTTCCTTTTGTTATCCATCTCCATTTTATTTCCTTAGAGTTCTTTTGCATTAGTGAGAAACTGGGATCAGTCATTAATACTAAGGAGTCTGCCACCTCAGGGCCACATTTTCTGAGGATATGAGCTTCCATTGAAGCTCCAGACACGTTGCTGAACACACTCAGAATCCACTGGCTGCTGCTGTGATGTGCATATCTGGATTTTATAAGCAGCTCACTTATTGTGCTGTGTTCTCCTAAAAATCCTCTTGTGTGCTCTTAGCATCTTAAATATGCATTACAGCACAATTATGAAAGTGGGGAGAAAAGAACAAAGAAAAGTAAATTGTAAGGCCAAATCAGAAATGAAAACAAAAAAAAAAAATTGGTGCAAGATGATAAAAAAGAAAGGCAGAAAGATGGAGAAAGCCCTACAGAAAACTAAAGAAAGGTGTAGAGCATGAAAAACGTGAAAGAGTGGAAAGGATAGCGATTATTAATTGTCACTGGCTGTTCCTTAACCCTTCTTGCTTTCGTGTGGGATAACATTGTGTACCCTAATGCTTGGCTGACCCCTGTGAAATATAACTTCAGTCCTCAAAGGTTAGAGGGGAAACTGTTCAAAGGCTACCAACAGCGCCAGGTCTCCTTGGGGGGCTGCAGTGTGTCCTTTTCTGATGTGGTTGAAAGGTGTTTAGGTATGACCACTCAGTCCAGCTGTGTTGAATGACACATTCCCTTTGTCCTTGCTGTGAACACTGAGTGCCGGTGTTACCTCCGTCCTTCAGTAAAGAGGGAACTGTGGAGGGAGAGGGAGGGAATGGTCTTGAGGTTTTCTGCAGCAGTATTTGCTGCTTCTGTCTTTTCTGCACCATAGAAACACACTGTACTCCATGATAATACAGCACTGGAGTCATGTGCCTGAGGCATACCCACATCCTAAAGAGCAGAACAGAGAAGCTGCTGTGCATCTGCACTGCACTGGCTTTAAGGCTGTGTGTGGCTTCAAGGCTCTCTGTGTGAGATGCTCCTGTAAACCCTTGTTAGGACCAGCCTTTCTTTTTGTATGTTGGTTGTTTCCCTTTTTTTTAAGGCTTCAGTTTCCTCATAATTTCCTGGGAACTTCATGTCAGTTTTGAGTAAGTATTGCAAATATTCCTCCTAACTGCACAACAGAATAGGTACCTCAGCCGTGTGCCCTGACTGTGTCTGTGCATGAGGTGCGAGATCAGGACACACGACACACAGCAGCTGGTGAGGTTTTTTTCCTAAGCTGCTCTGCAAGACTTTGGAGCTGCTTTGGCTTTTGTATATGGAGTTTTACTCTTCAGCTTCTAGTTACATATAGGGAGGAAGTTTGTAAACGTGCTACTTTGAAAAATCAGTTAAACTGATTGAAAATTGGCATAATTATTAACATTTCCTGTTCCTGGCTGGTACAGACTGAATTAGGAATCTAAACCTGACAAATAGTGTGGGAAGGGAGGGGTGCTGAGGTGGCTCACTTGCTACAAAGGAGCTCAGGCTGATTTCAGGTTGAGATTCAGATTTCAGATTTCAGCTGAGACTTAGAGTCGGAAATTTTACTGGTTTGGTTTGGTTTGGTTTGGTTTAACACAGCTGCTTTCCAGGAAGTGAGAAAGCCCAGGCAGTTATGGATGTTCCACCCCTGAAAATGTTCAAGGCCAGGTTGGATGGGACCCTGAGCAATCTGATCTAGTGAATGACATTCCTGCCAATGGCAGGGAGGTTGCAATTAGATGATCTTTAAGGTACCTTCCAACTCAGGCCATTCTGTGATCCTAAGAAACTTTATTAGATTGAACAGTATGTTGGAAAAGAGTTTGGGAAATGCACCAAGTGAAAATGCATTCCATGTGGACCCATATAACCTCTAGCTTTGTTCATTAAGCCCAGGATGAGGGACATAGACAGGGCAGGATTTCAGTTTATGCATTTTTAACAGTTAAGATGAGAAGTGCTGGCCTAAGGAGGGTGAACTTGGGATTCCATTGTATACCTACCTTCTCATTTGCATTTCTGCTCAGCCTCTGGTGTTGTGAAGAGCTTGCCTGCAAGACTAGACTGGCCAGAAAAACTATTATAGATACTTCACTGCATACCATTGCCCAACCACTGCACAGCTGAGTTGGTACTAGAGGTTAAAATTTGAATGCCTACATAATTTCTAACCTCTAGGTTAATATTTTTTCCATGCTTTTATCTAAAGGGATGTCAGCCCTATTCTCTATCCCTTTTCTGCATTGTAGCTATTGATTGCATGTGGTATGAATGCCAAGTTCAATCCAATCAAATAGCAACAGCTTTTCAAAAATAATACTGTATAACTGAAATTACTCCTGAACCTTTGAGCCAGAGGTGTACTGACTTCTCCACACAGGATAAGCAGCCATTTCCCTAGAAGTTTGCTTTTGTAATCTGATGAGCCATGATATGTGTGGGGTTAAACGAGATGATCACAGCAGTCACGTCTCATTTGACAGTCCTGAAAGTAGGTCTGAAAGCAAACACTTAGTGGGAATAGGGGAAAGTGCCAGAGGAAAAGGTGAGAGAACACCAGCATTGAAGAGAATTACACATTTTCACCACTGCAAGGATATGATCTTACCACAGTTAATTGTATTTAGCTAAACCTAAAGAAAGCTCTGTCATTGCCCATCAATTACTATCTATCAAGATATGAGCAAGAAAGGAGTTGCAGCATCAGAAGTACTTTCTTCAGCTGCTCACCAGTGAGTGCATATTCAGGGCAAGAGCTGTGTACACCTGCACCTGCAAAGGTCGTGAGCTGCCTGGCCTGCTGGTGTGAGTTAGGTCTCTACAGCTCCATCCTTCACTGAACATGATATAAGTGTACACATGGGGATGACCAAATGTGGTCAGCATCCCTCAGGAGCCAAGTTTTTGGGAAGAAAACAACATTCATTTTGCCATTGAATGGTCTTGACTGCTGCTTCAGCCATGCCTGCTACTGTCCTTCACCAGTAGTCCTTAGAACTCTACTGAGGGGAGGTGTGCTCTGGACTAAACATTTTGGGTTGAGTCCTCTAGCCTGGCCAGCTGTAGGCTCTCCTTGAATCTGAAGTATGTTCCCCATTTAACAACCACAGGAAATAATTGGAAAGAAAAATCATGATTTGTTAGTCAGGTCTTTCAGCTAACACCACAAAATGTCAATTGTGAAATCAACATTTCACCCAGGTTTACTCTAAGTGAGAAGGAGTGAGCTGCGCAGAAAAGGCACAAAGAGGAAATGTGGGAAAACATTCATGGCAGCTCCATGGCAGCTTGCACGTCCCTAGGTGCTAATTCTGTGCTGTAGCTACACCATTGCTGCCCCATTTTGCATTGCACACCAGTAATTCCATTCTTTTTTGGCAACAAGGATAATGCCAGGTTTGAGAACTTGTTTTCAATGTATAAATCAATAGCCACCTGTTCCTTGAGTGAAATGCATGCTACTTGTTTGTTGTCTTGCTGCTTCCACACAAAAGCCAGCATGTGTATTTTAAGGGCTTTTAGTCATTCAAGTCACTGATGGTGGGATGTTCCCTCCATTTTTAAGATGAAGGAATGTCTTTGTTAGATGCAGTTATTAAAATAGAAAACAAGCTTTTTGAGATTTTATCCAATACTTTTGCTAATTGGTACCATGATATTGTCTCCTCTTCTAATTCAGCAATTTAGGCTCATCAGGAAATCAGGTCCTCCCGGGATTGTGTTGATATACAGAAGCATTGAAGAAGACATAATTTCATAAATAATTGCTCAGGTTTTTCTGGAAACAACTGCTGTTTCTCACTGATGTATACAGATTTATTTATTCCTTCTGTTTATACTACCTGGCTGCTTGATAAAATTTCTTTTTCTGAATAAGAAATAACATTGTAAGGGGTAAAAAATAAAAATTAGTAGAGATAAAGCTATTCTCTCTTTGTTATATTTCAAGTAAAAGTTGATTTCAGGTAAAGAACTGAATTAGGTATTTTCTCTTTAGGTTTACTGTACAGTAAGGTGTGAGATGCCTGAAAGTTGTTAAAAATAGAGGGGGGGAAAATGCCTTACATTCACTTTCTGGAACCTGCTTCACTGTCTTGTGAATAAACAAAGTAACACGTGCTGCACTTAAGGATGTGGGTAGTGATAACAGGTTCTCAGTTTTAAGTGCCATTGATTTTTTCCCCCTCCCCTGAACAGAGCTTTCTAAGCCAGAGAAATATCTTGACCTTTAGACCAAATACTCAGCACTCATAAATCACCACTTTTTATGTGAAACCGTGAGAGGTCCTCCAGTTGATACCATCTGTGTCTCTGGCTTCAAGAAAATAAATGCATCCTTTGTGACCAGAACAGCTTGTATTCAAAATGGTGTAGTGATACAGTGGGACAGTGAATCAGAGAGTTTATTGCCTTTTTGTTTCAAACAGGGCCACACAATTTATGACCAATTTATGGGTGCTCAGCCTTAATGGTAAGAAATGCTTAATGTGGTGATGTTTTCCATAAGCATATATTAACTTCAAAAAAACCCTGCTAAATACAATTTCTTAGATTTTTCCACTGTGTTTTTTTTAGGGGAGGTGGTATCAGTGTAGGGCATCAGGTCCTCCTGTTGTGAAAGAAATAAGGGGAAAGAAAAGAGGATGGGAATGGAACTACTTTGATTTAATGGAATGGCACAGGTTTGTTTATGTAGCTTCTGCTCAGGAACTTGGTGCAGATGCACCGGATGAAGCCAGCCAGGATGGCAGTGCCAGTGGTTAGAGAGGACAAGCTGCTCAGTCTTCCAGAACTTGTCTTTATAACCGAATACTGGACCCTGAAATGCATCTTTTTCTTAATTAAGAGTCAGATTTTCTTTGTATTAGGATTCAAGTAAATTTTTGTTTGTTAGAGATTATTAGTAGGAAGGCCTGTGTTTTTAAGAAGCTCCATGTTCATACAGCACTTTGAACCCCATTTGACATGTTCCACAGATAGGTATGTAGAGATAGTGCTTAAGTTTCTTTGCTTAAACTAAATCACAGGGAAGGAGATCACTGTGTTGTCTAGGAAAAATAATCAAAATCTCACAGACCTTACCACCACCACCAAACTAAGGACTGTGAACTTTGGGATGGTGAAATACTGGCAAGTTTCAAACAGAGAGAACATAACAGTTTCCCCAAAATTAATCATGAGAGGAAAAAAAAGATTTTGCAAACAAAACTCATAGGTGTTTTTTTTTTCTAGAAACTGGAATATCTACATCATATCTAAAGGAGCTGCTTGAGATCACTGTTAAATGAAATGCCTTTTCAAGCTTATGATCTGAAACCTGATTCAGTGATCTCTTGAGCTGCTATCATTGCATCTTTACAAGAGGTGGAGTTTAATTAATGCCTTATCTGCACTTAGAGTGACACAGCTCTACAGCTCTAGCTGTAGAACTTTGGCTTTCTTTGAGGGGAATAAAGGAAAGAAAAAGGTTTCTTCCTTCCATTCCAAAAACCTCCAATATTTCTGACTTCTATTCCCCCTCCTGATATTTCTTAAAATGTAAAAATCCATGTAACAAACACTGGTAATTTCTTGGGCTAAGTAGTTGATATTTCCATTTTTAAAGAACATACATTTTCTGGCATGACTGATTTGATTCCTGGCTGAGCAAGCTCAACTTTTAGATCCCATCATTAAAGACCCAACCCAAAGGTCCTTGAATTATGAGATAAGATATACATTAGGGGATCCAATTATAAATTATGGCAGAGGGGTCCTCTGCTTGTCTTAGGCTGCTGTTCCTTGCAAAACCACTCTGCACTTAGGCTTCTTGAATGTAGCAGTGAATAATACAGAGTGACTGAATGACCACATGACATGCAACACATTTTTGTCAGTGCATTATCTAATCTACCCATAGAATCGTTAAGGTTGGAAAAGATCTTCAGGATCATCGACTTCAACCTTTGACCAAACCCCACTAAATTTTGACCAAACCAGCACTACGTGTCATGTCCAGTCATTTCTTGAACCCTTCCAGGGATGTTGGTTCCATCACTTCCCTGGGCAGTCTGTTCCAGTGCTTGACAACTCTTCCAATGAAGACATTATTCCTGACATCCAACCTGAACCTACCCTGGTGTAGCTTGAGGCCATTTCTTTTTCTTTCCCTAGTTGCCTGGAAGAGGAGATAATATTCTGATAAACAGTCTTAGACTCTTAATGGGAAACAGGTGGATATGTTTCTCCTTAAGTTTCTCTGAACCTTCCAGGACTTTATCAGTAACAAGAAAATCAAAGAGTTAGAAATAGCTTTATTTGGGTTAAACATGTAAATGGTTCAGACAGCAAACCATGTGGTGTACAAACATGCAAGGTATAGATAAGGTGAAAAGTACGGGAATGTTGAGGAAATAATTGTCAGGATAATCATGCATATTAAAAAATTAGGCTCCTTTACATTTGATTTGATGTGAAGGTTCACATTCCTTTTACTCCTCTGAACAGAATTATCCATCCCTAATAATTATTGTTAAAACAGTAACATGCAATTAGCACTTTATCTGGCATTTAAGAATGAGTAAGGAGAACTATTGTTCTTGTAACTACTCATCTGAAAGAGAGAAGCTGTGTGTTTAATTTTGCTGGAGATGGCAATTACTTTATTTTTGTCTTTGAATTCATGACTCAAAAAGTACCTCCTTCCAGGAAATCTATAGCTATTTTACTGCTCTGGCAATGTTTGTGTAATTTGTATGTAGTCTGTGTGTGCTGTAACACATACAGAGACCCTTGTGCCAGCCACACGAGCTGCTCTGCTCACTTGTGAAGGCAATAATAGTAAGGTTTACAAGCACAGGCATCAGCCAGAGCTGTACAAGGCCATCTGCAGTTCTACTTATTTCCTCAGGATCGGAAGTCTGTGCTGGCATAGCTTCACAGTTGCTTTGCTAGCAAGAGTAAAACCAGTCCACAAAACGAGACCTCTAATTAGAAAGTGGGGAGGGCCTAAAATAATTAACTCTGTTAAAAGGCATAGAAAGCCAGAATGACATAAAGGTTTTATTCTGTGACTGGGAGGGAACCCTGAGCTTTAACTTCCAGAGAAAAAAGTGCCTGGGACCCTGACCCAGCCAGGCTTGGCACAGATGCTGCACAGAAAATTCCGTGTGCTTGTGCCTGGCTCTGTAAAACAGAGAGCAAAATGCAGCTGAGGCCAGTGTTAAGACAACGTCAGGCTTCTCTCTTACAGGTAATGTGTTGCGGTAGAAGAGGAGCTGTACAAATGAGATGTGTGTTCTAATAATGAAAGGCAAATTTTCTAGTTCATTAATGAAGCCAATAAAGAGAAATGCATTAATAAATATTCTTTTAAAGGTAGTTAAAAAATAGATAAAATAGCCAGGAAAGAATTTACTTTCACACCAACTGTGTAATTGATTTTTTTATGGGAACATACGAAAGTGAGGATTTCTGTCTCCAGTTTTCACAACCAGTATCCATTATTATCTCTGCATTTTCTAACATTTACTACTAAATCTGGAGGAAGACATGCACTTTAGAAGAAATGAAACTGGTCAAACAATGGGAAAACCATATGTTCAAACTGCTGAAATAGTTCAAAGGCTGTTTTTCAGCAGAAAACTTGACAAAAAACTGTTGACAAGTTTAATACAGTCAGGACTTCTATGAAAGACGGATGTTTCTGAAGTGAAGCTTTGAAACATAAGGTCATGAACTTTCTACCAGAATGTTTTTCTTGAAGTGTCTGTATACTTTAACTCTCTTGGCTCATTCTTGCTCTCTCATTTCTTGCCGTACTGTGCTAGGACATGTGCAGAACCTATCAAACCATCCTGTCCTCAACCAAACACGAAGGGTGTATTTTAAGAACCCAAATAACAGAATGAGCCTGCCATGAAGTGGACAGGGCTGAGAAGGAAAGCCTTTAAGAAAGAATAGGCACCATCTTCTCTTCAAATTGAATGCCTAATAACAGTTGGGCAACTTTTTGCAGTCACTGACTTCCACAGTTTCATTGCATGGTTCATCTAACAGTGTTTTCTTTGATCAGTGTGGAGTTCAGGGTGGCAGCATGTGCTTGTGTGCATACATGTGTTGCTAAGCAGTCCAAGGCTAATGTCAGTGATACCAAAGTTTCATAAGACTGCCACATTCAGACTTTTCAAACTAGTCCTCCTCCTTCTTCTCCTACTTAAATCCTACTTGCTTCAAACCGTCACAGACCATGTTCTTACCCACCTACGGGTACGAAATGTATGTGCACAAATTTAGGTGTTTGACTGAAAGGGCAGCCTGAATAATCAGCCGGAGATCTGCGTGTACAAACCACGTAAGAGAAATGTTTGCAGCTCAGCGGGATCAGTTGTGCTGTACATTCATGTGAATCAGCATGGCTGGCTAGCCTCTAGTAAGAACTGCTGGAAGGAAAACCCTTGCTCTGTTGAAGTCGATGGCAGAATTCCCTTTGACTTCCTGTAATTAGGCTTTTGCCCAAACAGTCACTGGAGAACACAGGCTTGTGATGAGGTTCTTCTAAGTGCAAGTCACCAATTTCTAGGATTCCCAGCTCTGAAAGGAAAACAAAATAAATAGTGCAGTGAAAGCAGAGAATAAGGTGTTCTGCTTAATTATGTAATGGTGGCTAGTCTGAGTTAAAAAGAAAACTTGTTTGTAGAGTTGTTTATAGACCATCCTTGTCAAGATTTTAATGTTTGGTTAATGTTTGATTTAATTTTGAGGGTCTCAGGACATTGCTTTTATTTGTTTTAGTGGCACATCTGTACAGTGCTTATCTTCCAGATGTGGCCTTTTCAGTCACGTGATGAGGCTGTGGGGTGATTTGCAGCAGAATAGGCACACTTGAAAGATCAAAAATGGCATTGGAAGAAATCATTAAGGAATAATTATGGCCCCGTTGGAAACAGGATGTATTATATTGTCATCACTTCTGTAATATGTATGCAAAATATATATGATCATCTTGGATCAGTCACAGAAACATAGAATAGGAAAAGACCTCTAAGATCCCCAAGTCCAACTGTCAACTCAGCACCACCACCATGTTCACCATTAAACCATGTCTGCAAGTGACATATCCACACATTTTTTGAACACTTCCAGGGATGGAAAATGGCTCTTCTTAAATAATACTAAAACCATATTTTCCTTCATTTCAATCAATATAAAAGAGAATTTTTCCTCTTACAATAGGACGTCAAACAATGTTGAACGTATCTCTTACCATGCAGAATTTTTAAAACTTCATCTTTTAAGTGACTAATGGTGCCAGCTGGAGTTTTTTGAAACATAAAAAATTCTCTTCCATTTTTTCAACCAGATCGTAACACAACTTTCATTGAATATTTTTATTCTAAAACCTTGGTTGATCTTTTGATATAAATCTATCCTTTATTTAGTTAGTCTTCACTTAATTGCATTGCGGCTTTTTCTTTTCCTCTCTTGTTTTCCTAGCCAGGATTGCACACTTAGCAGGTTTGAGACAGCCACAGAAAATCACCTAAATGCATTTCTTCAGCAGTCTCTCTTCCCCTCCCTTTGCTGTCTGCAGAAGGCAGATGTGATCTCTGCTGGATAAAACAAAACAAACCCTACACTGCTCACGGAAACATGTGCTCCGGGAACGCCAAGAAGCATTTCAGCTGTGTCTTCTTAAATGTTAGATGGTTTGTGAGACTCTTTTGGGCTTTTTATTGATTTTGCATGGAACTAGGTCAGAGCTGCTTTTTAATTGAACAAGCTGGCTGCTGCAACTCTCACTTAACTGTAAAAAAGGGGTATTAAAAATTGATATGCAAAGCAAACTTCTGCTTAATTAGCAAGTGGATGAAGTCAGAATAGGCAAACCACCATAGTTAATAAAGATGAGGATATGACAGTGTAATATACTCTTTTTTTTTTTTCCTAATGGCTTAAGCACTCAACATTATCCATGTTTCTTGCATGTGGTATTAATAGCTGATTATTTTTCTTTGGGAGAGGTTGGCATAAATTTACAGCTGTGCAGATCAGACAAAGCACCACACACCAAGAAATCCATTCAAAGGCAGCTCTAACTTTTAAATGTGCAATAAAGGTAAATAAAAATCCCTGGTGTGCAGAAAGAAGAAACTGGGATTCTTTGAAGGGCTTGGTATTGTTGTACGTCCAGTGTCTGTGGAAGTGGTCAGTCAGACGGGTGCAGACTGCTGTCACGCTGGCAGTGTCAGAAAGGGTGCTGGTGGAGCTGTGCCCGGCCATTCCCATGGGCAGGACCCCGGGTTAGACACACCTCACAGCTCGGCAGCCCTGCCCCGGGTACAAGGGTAGGAGCTGCGGCCTGGGGCATGACTCAGGTAGCTCTGATGATCACACACATGCTGACTGTGGTCTAATCCTGCATCTCCGCCCCTCCTGGTGGCCAGGTGTGCCCTTGGGGATGCTCTGTGCTCCTGCTCCTTCAGCCAGGTCCATGCCAGCCTTGGGGCTGGATGAGGTGAGGTCTGACATGTCGAGGCTGGAGGAAATCAGTTCTGACTCACATCTAAACTCCACCCAAAATTACCTACTTGGCTTTACACCTGTATGTATATGCTGAATTTTAGACCCTATGAGTAGTACCATTTAATTCCCCCAATATGCAAGTTCTGCCTAGAGTAAGGTATTATTTATTTAGGTTTATAACAAACACACAGAAAAAGAAAGGAGTAAATTAATAATGTATGGATTAATTTATACATTTCAACTCACAGCTGAGAGAAATGGCAGAGAGCAATTTTAAGTTCTTTAACTCATTTTAAGTTCTTCAAGACAATTACTTTTCTTTCTTCCCCCAAAACCCCAAGCAGCAATAAAGGTTCTGCAATTTATCACTTAGCATTGCATGAAGAAGCCACCTCGACCTGAAATTTATTTGTGTTTAAGAGCAGAGTGGCAGACTGGCCACAGATTTACATTCATTTGAATGATAGCTTTTAGGTAAGATGTTTTCCGTAGTTGTAATTTCAGTTTTCTTTGGTCCAAGTTACAGCTGGCTCAGTTTGTTTCTCACTTTCTTCAGCATTTCCAAGCTTTCTGGTACCACAGCTCACGTGCCAGCCTTGCCTAGTATGCAGCAATTTGGGAATGTTTCATAGAGAGGAAATTGGACATGCCAATTATTTGTAAAATATGTACTCCATAAGAGAATTTAGCCACCATCTTATTCTTTAAATGGAAAAGCCTGAGATTCAGGTGAAATAAATAAGAAAAAAAGCATATCCTTGAATATTGAAATACAATGACAGCTGGAAGTGCTTGAAACATTTGAATGCCTTTATGGCAGTTTAACCAACTGTGTCCATAAATATTTAAAGAAGTGAATTATTTCTTGAAATTTACATTTTTATGTACCATTTTGGTGGAGGAACTATTGAACAATAAAGATGCTTTCCATAATAATCTCAGCTTTCAAAATACAGCACTTGACTGTGAAAAGATTTGCCGGTGGCCATCATATGATTCACTGAGCTCCCAGCATAATACTGAGCTTCCATAGTTCCTAACTCTGAATCAACGCTTATAACAGCACTAGGTAACCTAGATCCCATCTGTGTTTCTGCATTTCTCAAATGAAAAATGAAAAAAGAGCTGTGTAGCAGCTACTGTTACCTTTCAGCACCGTGTCTGCGTGTATAGATATATATCTGACTGGTACATTTTTGTTTTCAGTATGGGATCAATGTGAATAAACTGGCCATTTAAAGCCTGCCAGAGCTGTTATAAAGGGTCAATGTTTAAAATATACTGGTTTGTTTTTCAGTGCATGATAAGGTCACCACCCTATAGGTAACTATAACCAGCAGCTATACTCGTGTTCTGCCTTCTGTCCATGTCTTGTGTGAGGCTGCAGGAGGAAAAAGGTGGAGTAGTGAATATCTATCATGAGACACCATAATCTGTGCCCCTGAACTTGCTTTGTGGAGCTACATTTGCAGCGGATAGCAGCTGACTGTACAAAATCATCCAAGTGGCTGGGAGGGTCGACAAATGTGCCAGTAATGGGCTGAGACCCAGGAGGGGAGCATTCTGCATTTCTGGAGCTGTCCTGGGAACATTAGAATTGAGGTGCTCTTTCAGTCAAGCAAAAACTAGCACAGTGATTTTTTTTTTTTTTTAAATTGAATTTGGGTATGATTCCCATTGACATTTACTAAGGAAGCTGAAATTATTATAAAATCATGCCCAAAATATTTGAGTAAAAGTGAGGCATTAATTTTTTTTGTTGTTTTTCATTTTTTTGTGTGTTCACTAGTGAGCAGGAAAGAAATATTACAGAAAACTCTATAAAACACTGACGTTGTTTTTCTGTCTGTGTATCAATGTTACTGATAGTGATCACCAAATAATAATGATTCAGGCTCTGTGATGAGTTACACGACATCATAATCTGATGCAATCTGCTTTTCATTTTTAGGAAATATTACTTTTCAGATAAACTGTGAACTGACAATCCCCAAGAAAGGATAGTGGAATGTAAATTTACAAAGTCTAGACAGCCAGCTGAAAACTGATTTTCTACACCTTATAAAGAACAAGACTATAAACCAAATCTTTATTTAGTCTGAATATTTCCATCGTTTCCAGCTGGTTGCAGAGAAATGCTGTGCTTTGATTCAGCTGATAATAAAACTGAGAATGCACAAATCATTTTTATCAGGCAACAAGTACAAATGCGTCTCTGTTAAATAAACTGAAGTGGATAAATCCTTAGCTCTGCACTCAGCCAGAGCATTTCCACTGTAACAAGGGCTGACTACATGAGTGGGTGACGTTTCAAGGGGTGGTGTAAAAGTGGTGTCAATGGGGCACACATAGGGAAGGTTTTCACTAATGTAATCACAGCATGTCCAGGAGCAGCTGAATTACATAGTAAGTTAACTCTATTGAATGATGCACTAGGTTGTTAGGGTATTTTCAGGGCCCAATTCTTACTTTTTAAAACCATATTCTTATCTTTTGTCTTTCTCTTTGTTTTGCTCGAAATAATAAGCTGCAATCTAGACAGCATCCTGTATTGGTGGAAAAGAGATTTGTGTGCATATCCAAAGAATTTTGAATCTTTGTTCATATCTTTCCTTTTCCCAGACAAGTAGAAGCTTAAAAAAGTGAATGTTTCTGGTGTAAAGATAAAAATCAGATACGACTGTATGCCTCTGTTGTGTGAAAAAGTACATCACTATTTTTGATAGCTCAATGCTCAGAAGAAAATATGAGAGCCTTTTTGTTGATAACTGAAACAGTTCAAATCTAGTAAAAATTTGGGCTCTCCATCTCTTTGCACAGCTCTTTGTATTAGCAAGTCTCTCTATTCAGTCACAGGCAGAGCTGTGTTACAGACATCTCGTAGCAAAGGTCCCTGAAAGGCAGATGTCCTGTTATATTGATACAGACTGTTATTCAACCTTGTATCCTGCCTGGGTTACCAACTAGGAAAAACAAACAGTTTGGATTTTCATGGCAGTGTCTTTTTGCATACATTAAAGTAGGTAAGTGACCTAGAAGTTCATGGAGGAGGTTTGATTTTTGAAGGTCTTTGTCACATGAAATGTCATGGAATTCTATTCACGATTCCTAGGCTGGGGTTGTTTGATTGCTTTCCCGTGAAGTGTTACTACTTGAAGTTTGTGGTAAGATATCCTTAGCATTAATTTTTACTGCTAACCGATAGTCATTCACAAAATACACTAATGGTTGCATACTGCACTGCATATCCTGTTAGATATTTTAACATGTTTCCTGTATGGCGTTTCATTGAGGAAATTCCAGGCTGACTGTGTTGTTAGTCATTAAGTTCATCTGCAGACTGGAATGTCAAAGAACCCAAAACAACATGAGATTTTTCCCCTGTTGTGCACAGGTGGGGTCTCTACCTACCACAGATATCCAACAGTGCATCTTTACTGTCTGCTGTAGCACAGGGAGCACTGTGTGGGGTTTTGAGCCACTGGCAAATCAAAGCGGTTTGAATGTGCTTCCTCTTCTGGACTGTATCATCTGAGCAGCAATTCCTGTTGGATAGTCCCAGTTCCTGGCCGTGGGGATAACTGGGAGAGGAAGTGTCTGCTCACCCAGGCCACTCTCATTTGGCACAGGTCCCCTGGCGAGCTGTTGGCGTCTCCTGCCTGTGAATCACTCCTGGCATTTTCTCTTTGCTTGGCTCTCTCAAATCTTTTCATATCCCTTGCAGCCACAAAAAGTTTTTGAGACAGGGCTCAAGGAAAGGTTGTTGTCTCTGTCAAATATGGATTCCAAGCCTGTAGATACATACAGAAATTAGATACCTGCAGGAATAAAAGGTACTTCAGGGGGTTGATTAATAAACCCATGTGACTAGAACTTGCATCCTTACATGAGAGTTTCATGTGAGGATGTGTTTGGGTTTAAATACAAGGTATAAAATTCCAGTCTCAGGGGTTTTTTGTTTTTTTTTTCAAAAAGAGGTAAATGACAAACTTTGAATAAGTGCCTAGCACAGTGCTTAGCTCTTACAACTAAAGAGCAATCTAATGTTTCTTCTGTATCTAGTTTTCCATGTGAATCTTGAACAGCTACAGAAGGAAAGGAACAGGAATGAACTGATCCTCCATGCATTGCTCAGTGTGAAAGAAAAGAAGTTGGTGTCTTGAGAACAGAACAGAAAATCATGAGCCATGAAGAAAGCAGACATCACTGCTTCACTTGAAAAATCTCTCAGTTGTGTTTTGAATTTCTCCTTTTTTACATTGACTCATGGAGTTGCAAGCAGAAAGTAATTTTCTGACTCCAAGGATTTTCCAACCAAGTTAAATTTCATTTCCTAGGTTGTGGTGCTAGGCGCACACAAAATGGATTTTTGCTCTTTTGTTTTGTGGATTGTGTGCTTTTATTAGAGCTTCCAAGGAGTACAGATATGTAGCTTGCACAGTATTGCCTTAGGAGAGAGCTTCCTTAGAAAGTGCCTGAAGAAGAACTTGCTCCCAAACAAATGACAGCTGAAGAGAATCCAAGTATTTCTATAAATTTTTAATAAACCACAGTTTGGTAGGATACTATTTTCGAAATTATTTTCATGGTACATAAAAGTTGCAACAGAAAAGTTACATTTTATCCATCTGCTGCATGGTGTATGGTTTTAATAATTAAAAACTGTATTGAAACCTATGTAAACTACCGGGTTTTGGCCTAGATGGTAAAATAATGCTATAAATTGCACTTAAAAGATTTATGATTAGTATATATGGAGTATTGTGCAAAAGACTGTGACACGATGTGGATGATTAGCAGATACTGTAACAAAATGTTCCCTTGTGTGTTTCATAGAACCACTAGATGAGCTGAAGATCAGAAGTCACAGCACTGAACCACTACCAAAGCTGGAAAACAAAGAGAGAGGATATCATGGGACAACTTCCTCTAGGGAGCCAGGGAAAGCTCAGGAATGGGATGGAACGCCAGGCCCGCCTGTGGTGTCCAGCAGGCTGGGGAGATCCTCTGTCAGCCCAACCATGTTGGCTGGAAGCAACAGCTCAGGTAAGTCAAGTAGCAGAGCCAGGAAGATATAATGAATCTCCTTGTGAGATGAAGGATCTCTAAAGATACACAGATGTAGGTAAGCATCCAGATGCTTTAGACTTCCAAAAGTCTTCTAGAATCTGTCCTGCCCATTGACTGCTGTACTAGAAAGCTTTGTGCTGTCTGCCTGTGCTCTGTGCTGGAACAGACTGGGATGGTGGCAGGTAATACAAGCATGTAAACATGTGGTTCATCTGTTTTGGAAGTAAGGAATTCCACATGACATTGAAAGGGGACACTATGGCAAAGTCACCCCAGGATGGCACCTCAGAGAGAAGTTTGCAAATTCAGGTATCACAGAGAGTAACAAAAATACACTGTGCAGAAGCAAGGCTGTCTTAGTGATGGGCACAGTGACTGGACACAGGCAACAGTTGACTTGTTTTTTGTTTTACAAGAAATTTCCAGAAAAGTGACCATGGGTTTCAGAAGTCTCAGATTCACACCTATCCATTTTATTAATCAAAATTTTTTGTATATTAAATAGTAAATTGCCATAAACCATGGCATTATAATGCAGCCTTGTTTATAAATTGACTAAGACAAACAGAACTGATGCACGAATGGACATCTATAAACAGAAATCTATGGCTCTTGCATGAGTAGTGCATTATTACTTTTGATACTTGACAGCTCTCTTAAAAGAGTAACTTCACTGCTTATTAGTTGGATTGTGAAAAATATCCACTTTAAAAACAGTTGGGATATATAGTACTGAAGCCTCATGGTCAGTGTTCAGTAAGCATTAGAGCACAAATGAGCTACTCAAACAAGAAATCATTCCTGCAAGAGGGATCTGCTGGGCAGTGAGTGGCAGAGATGAGTCTTTAAACTGCTGAGCCAGCAGAGAGGCTCACGCCTCACCCAGAGCATCACTTCCCTATGTGATAATGGGACTCACATTGTCTCTGAATCGTTGAAAATGACACCTGAAACTCAGTGTATAACTTGAATGGTCTCTGCTGATGTGACATATCATTTGCAGCAATCATGTAGTCCAGCTTTTCTTGCTACAGACCCCCCAGACAGTCCTTCCTGGGGCAGCAAATGTGACTCTTCTGCAAATCTTATGACTCTAGCATAGGTTATTTGGGTATTACTGCCATTTTCTTACTTGTCTATTCTCAAAAAGACTTCTGGTAGGTAGGAATTTTCCAGATTAACTCATAGCTTTGGGTAAACATTCTGTTCATAGTGTATTAGAGAGTCTGTGCTAATGCAGCTAAAAAGGTGGGTTTAAAAGCTACCACATCAAAGTATCAGGACATCCGATAATTAGACCAAAGATCTGTACCAACCTTCTCAGTTCTACAAGATGACAGTATGGAGCAGAGTAGTAAAGAAGTTAAAATTAAAGAGTAAGTTCTTAGCAAAATATAACACTGCTGTCCAACCTTTCTGCAGCAGTTTTATTTCAAAGAGTTGGTTGATCTCCAAAAGCAGACAAAACATGTTGGCCTCAGTCTTCATTTGGCATCAGCAAACTATAATAGTTGTTGAATCATGCCTTGATTTAGTTAACTGTGACTTTGTCTTACATTGCTAGGACTGTCAGAGAAAAAGATATGTTTTCTTGGCTGAATTTTGACTCCTTTTTATGATTAAAATCTGAGAGCTGATTATGACTTTTGTTTCCCTGCAGTTTTATGCTATTTCATTTGATGAATATTGCCTCTCATCTGCCCTGAATATTTTTTCCCCTGTGTCTCTCGCTGTTGCCTGAGCAACATGTTTTACCTTTGATTGGTGGGGCATTACATTCAAAGTGTACACAGTTCTCCTCAGTGAACTTGTACATGAGCTGTAACAGTTCATTCTTTGCAATTAAATTAGAACTGTAACAGAATGCAAGAAGAGAGATTTAATACATCTGTATGAATACAAATGCTTTTTGGAGTCAAGGAGATAAAGTAATTCTGTGCCAGGAATTAGAGCTCAGATTTACCACAGGACCGTAAAAAATCAAGGCAGTCCCCAGCACAGTCGTCATTGCTGTTGCTCTCTTTCCAGCATCATGGATAACAGGAAAAAAAGCTACGTGTTTTTTTGGGCGGGGGGGTGTTGGTGTTTGGTTTTGTTTTTGTTTTTTTTGTGTGTGTGTGTGTGTGTGCAGACATGTCCTTGAAATACCACAGTTTGCTGCCTGCCTCCTAGTTCACACTGGTACAGGCATTTATTAGGGTAGCGTTGGAATAAATCAAAGAAAATGGAGTTGAATTGCTCCACTGTAGAACAGAAAGTGTGAAAGGACTTCTCAAGTGTGCTCATCAGGCAGCTCTGCTGAGGCTGGGATGAACTGGGAATTGGGGTGGCCTGAACAAATACCTGAGTGGGAATACTGATTTTTGGTGGGTTCTCCCCATCTCTGAAACTGCTACTAAGATCAAAGGGAGAATGAACCCCCTCCAAACAGAATCTTGAGCTTTCTGTCAATTTTGTTCAAAGAGCCTGGACTGTCAGCTGCGCACAGGTATCACTGTCTCTAATGCCTGATTGTTCTGTGACATCGTTTGTCAAGGCCACTTTCTGTTTCTTGGCATCCTATCACTTCTCATGGAAAGCAATGTGATTTGGGGGCATTCTGACATTTAGGAAAGTCAGTGCAATTGTAGTGAACAGCCAAATGGGATCTGTAAAACAGAAAGTTGTAAAGCTTCACTCCAGGAGAATTGAAGAGTATTTTCTGGAACGTTGCTGCTTTTTTCCTGACTTCAACCTTGAAGCATTTTACATTGCCACCTGCTGCTGGAGACAGGCACTGCCTTGCCTTTTAAACCTCAGATACTCAGTCCTGTTTTTGAAGCTCCACGAGCTTGTCACTCAGCCAGCCATTAGTATTCCATCTGAAAACACTGTAGATAATCAGGAAGGGAGTAAATGCCCACCCTTCACTGGAATTACTGGCTATCATTATGGATTTGCAAAAGTAATGCATATTTAAGTTCAGCTCTTTGGGAGTAGAGCAATGCCTGGGAAGCGCAAGGTGCAAGTTGCATCTATTGGTACAGGAAGGGAGTAGCAGCAAAATACCAGTTTATTCCAGCTTGGCCTGCTTCATGCAAAGATGATGGAGTACTCCCACCAAACCCTGAATTTTCTCCTGACCTGCAGTATCAGAGTATCACTGTGCTCCTAAAGCCGCAAGGATTCTCCAAATGAAGGTAACTTAATGCTGGAGGTATATGTTACAGGACAGCCTGCCTGGTGAGGTCCAGACCTTGCCTGCGATGGTCATTCCTGTTCTCTGCACACAAGCTCTTCCCAGGCAGTGCTTGTCACCTAAAATAAAATGAGTAGTACTGGGAGTTGTACACTGAGGGCATCCAGCCAATGCCCATGATCCAGGTGTGTGTCCTCCAGGCTGTGGGATCACATGGATCCTGACTGAAGTAAAACTATTGTCTAGATGTGACAAAAACACACATAAAAAACCTGAACAAAAATGCCCAACACTTGCTTGTGTTACAAAGCAGCCAGGAAATAGCAAACAAACACAGCCAAATCCTACAACAAAGGCTTTACAAAGAAAATAAACACTCATACTTGGGATACAAAGTATATTGCACTAATAGCTTTTCCCTCTGGGAAAGTATCCTTGAAATCTATATAGAAGGTTCCTTTCAGACACGGTTTTACTCATTACCTGACTTGGTTTTGAGACTTGCAAAGCTTTTGACCTATGGATGTATCTGGTAACACTGAGTTGCACAGGTTCAGTGCTCCCTTTGTGAAAACATTTCAGTTTGACGTGCTGCTGTGCTATTTCAGGACTAATTGGCTTCTGCAGGTGAAGTCCTAAATATATTTTTTTTCTTTTTAAAGTGGCAGGATACTGTGTACTTTATTCCACCTTAATGTTTCATAATTTCAAGTAATGTTTCAGCTTACTCATCTCTTTTTAGAAGACCAACACAGCTAGAAGACCAACACAGTATGAAGATAATACTGTGATTCATTTTTGAATGAAAAAATGAACATATCCATGTTTTCTTTTTCTTCTTTTTTTTTCTTTTTTTTTTTTTTAGCATGTGACTGCTCTTCAGCCTGTCACATCGCCTTGCTTAATTCAAAACGCGTTTCTTGGCAGCTGTAGCAAATAAGCAATACTTCTCTTTTCATGTGCAAAGAAGAGACTGTGACAGGATAAGAAGCTTCTCCAATGTAAGTGACAGCCAGAGTATTTTTTTGAATTAAGATTAGGATAGGCAGAATGAAGGCTTCCTTGGATGAAAAAGAACTCTTCCCATTAAGATCCAAAAATAAAAATTGTGCAGAGTTGTTGTACTTCTGGAGAATATAGAAAATCATAGCACATGGGTATTAAAATTATTGAAAATATTTCCATAAATCTCGTCGCATTTCAGCACTGTGCTTTGTTGAGGAAAATTCTACAACTCCCCCTGTCCCAAATGCAGCCAGTCAAGCCTCTACATCTATAGTAATGATGACAGCACTCGCACTTTTGGAAAGCAGGCCATTTATGTGACTGCTTAAATACATGATTAAGTACACAACTTTAAGGCAATCCTGTCTGTGACTGGAAAGCCTGTGTTTCTGCATTGGACAGTCTCTTCTAAAATTCTCATCCTTAATGCTGCCCTTTGGGTCTGTCCATATGTAATCCTACTGCATTGTTGGGACTCAGTTTAAACCTGAGAGAGCAATAAAGCTCGTCCCCCTGCACTGACTACCTGTGTGGGTTTGCCTCATGAGAGGTTCCCCTGGCCATGTCAGGAATGTTGTGGCTACTACTGTGGGTGACATGACAGGGGCCTGAGGCATGGGGTAGCCCATCATCCCCTGGTAGCACTCCACTGCCTCTGCACCTGGCTCCCAGAGGTGAGCAGTGGATTTTTACTGTCCTGTCACAGCGTGAGGGATGCACCACTTGAAGTTGTGCACAATAGCACCACCAAAGTTCCATCAGTTAAACATAGCAACTGTTTTTGATGAACATTTTTGTGCATAATGTAACATTTTGCAGGTTTCTGGCTGCCCCCAACAATCTACTGAAATCAAACTTCATGCTGCCCATTGATTGCAAGGGACATCTCTAATGGATGCTCACATGCCCTGCATTCCATAGCCCCACTCCCCAGAAGCACTTAGACATGTTGCTGTGAGGTCCCTGGCTTGGCACTAGGCTATCAGCCCTTGTCTGCATTGCAGTTGCTTACAGCAGTGTTAGAGGCCCCTGGCTGTGGATGCAGAGAGGGTCCAGTATTTGGAGTGGAGTCCCTGGAGCTCTCTTTCGGGCAGGTTTCATTAGAAACAGAGGACCCACGTTCACAGTGAAGCTCAGTGCAGAGATGGGGTGCCATGCTAACTTTATCACTATGGAGCTAGATAGAGTTTAACTTGAGTTTCCATGGATCCTAAGTAAATGGGGGTCCCCTTTGAGACAGATATTTACAGAGCCTTCCCTATGTCCTTATCAGGACTGCTGATAGAACTCAGCTTCACACCTGAATTACTGTCACAAAGGGGACTTCTCAAGACTACTCATTTAAGATGTTAATACAGAGCTGTCTCAATATCATCCACAAGACATAAACATGAATTAAACACTAGAAACGATCCTGAGATTTGCTGGCAGTAGTTGTTCTTCTTTTAAGATTCTCCACAGTAAATAGGAAAACCTATTTTCATTCCAGACTCATAATTGGTGTCAATATTCAGGCCTTGCAGACAAACTGAAATGACCATTGAAAACATGAAAACTAAGAAATAAAGATACAGGCCATGATGGGATAGTGAACTTATGTATGCAAGAAGAATTCTTGCTAGTTTTTAGATAGCCTAAAGCAGAAGTGTTTATTTGAGATGACCATTACTTAGAAGTGATCAAAACCCAGATAGCCCAGTAAATAACTGTCCACAGCTGAAAATAACATGCTGCAGAACACAGAGCAGTGAGTTGGGCATCACTTATGCAACAGACCATTTATGTATGAGGTTTTTTCCCCACAGTAGTGTGCAGTGTGAAGATGTTACTCAGACCACTAACTACAGTAGAATATGGTGTTCATTTGGTCTAAAAATATTGCCACTGAGACCAGTGAATATTAAAAAAATTCCTCCCACTACCCAACTTCTGAACTTTTTGAAAAAAAAAAAAAAGCTGGATGAAGCCACCTTTGAAACACCTTTTGGTGAGACTCACCATGGAAATCACAATAGTTTCCTTAATACTATAAAATACATTACAGGGAGATAAAGTAAGTTATACTTCATCTGTGTGTGATAGGTTTTATTCCTTTGATGCCAGATGAAAGGAGTCTCTTTGGCAAGAAAATGGTAATCTCTTGTTGTTGCACATAGATCCAAATTGGAAATTATGACACTTCTTCCTGCTTTCCTAAAGCAAAGAAAATAATTCAGAAGCATAGGCAGACAGTGCCTTGGAGTTTTTTATGTGCTGGGTGTCTGATTCTGCTTGTCACAGCAGAAACAGAATCTCTATTTAGCAGTACAGAAAAACAACTGAAAAAAGACCCAATTCTTGTCCTCCCTGAAACCCCAGCAAAATTCCAGGAGATGAGATATAATAATGAGATCCATTTTTTTAATCTATATTACTAAAAGAACAGTCAGAAATCTGGCACACAGACAGTGTGAAATCAGAACAAAAACAAATCCAATCAACCTTCAGAGTAACTGCCCAAGTCCAAAAAAAGCAAACCAGCAGATTATGTACAAAAGACAAGGTTACAGACGAGACCAGTCTGCTCCTTTCTGTGCCTATTGCTGTGTTGACTCGTGGGATGTTTACAGACTGACTAGGAGTGAGTGAATTGAATAATGCATTTGTCGAACAGCATAAATATTTTTGCTGCTCAGCCAGCTGGATGTTAACCAACCTATTAATATTTAGTTGATGAATATTCACCCATACAGATGTTTTCATTGGTCTAAGTGCTCTGGCATAAGTGGATAGCTCTTCTCCACACCCTATTGAATTCTGAAATGTCTGAGGAAAATAAGCGTTTAAGGTGACAATGAGAAATTGTCGGTGAGATTGGAAGAACCCCTTTCAGCATGTTGTTGGTACGTGGAGTAATGTGCCAGATGTCCTCAAGTTTCCAAGGTGTGCCAAGTGACCTTAAGGCTGTGCTGGTGATACATGTGTTCTTCCTTCCAAACCATGGCCCAGCCCATGGCTACTGATGTGATCCACACAGGAAACAGAGAAATTAGTGTGAACAAACATAGGCAGGGCAGTAGTGTAAATGAGGCGGGAGAAAATAAATTTCAGACAGACGTAAGAAAAAGACATATGAGAAAGTACGTGCCTCAGAGAAGAATTTGCTAAACCAAGATTGCACAAGGCATAGGTCTTTCCTCTGTTCTTGAAAGTATGAAAGTGAATGGGAGGAATTCTTTAAACCTTTCTTAAAAAATTAAAAATTCTTTAAATTGTAATGAGGCATGGTATTATAATTACTTGTTATTCATAGTAAAGCAATACTATCAATGCTAAAAGTGAGAGTCTGTTGTTGTACAAAGTGTGTCTGGGGAGTGGAAATGTTCTTGGTCTCAGTGTTTGCCCACTAAATAGAAAAAATGGGTGCAGGGTTGGGAGGAAGGCTTATGAAACATGAGGAGAATAAACACATTGATCTGAGCCAAGCTGTGGGTTGAGAGGTGTGTCCTCAGCCATATAAAGGAAAGGTAGGGACAAAAAAATTTCTTGGGCAGAAACAGGCAGACCCTTTTCTCAGGAAAAGACAGTTTCCCCCAGAACAGATGTGGAGTGTTGAATGCTGGGGTAGCACACAGGTGTCAGCATGGTTTAGATATGAAACCCTTCATCCAGGCTTTCTGAGCTGCATGGTCTCCTCATGTCAGCATGTACAATAGTAACCTGCCCTGGAAATCATGGGGAACCTTCTTAGAAAAGCCTTCATGTAAAACAGCAGAAGGAAAATGAAATAACTGTGAAATTTCTGTGTAGTTCTTCTCTGAAATGGAGTTTTCTATTATCACCTTGATTCTGGGCAACTGACTTTGCGCTGCTGGTGTTTTGATTTGTCTCCATTCTTCCTACATTGTGTCTTTCAATTTACTGCCACTGACATCAGATTTCCAAGTATTTTTGGTGTCATTCCAAATCCCTAAGTGTGACAGTATCCTCAATACTCCATATACTACCTCCTTCATTTTCTGGCATTTCACGCTTCATCTCAGCACCAACAGTCTAAGGGCTGCCCTGTCCCTCAGTTCAGAGATGGGGAGATGAAACCAGAAGCTGCTGTAACTCCCTTAATCACTGCTGTATTATAAGAGGGGTAGAAAAGGCACTGGGGAGTGCGGGGTGAGGCAACAAGAATGTTTCTTTTATTTTCTTCCTGTCTATCTAGTGGTTTATGTTCTATACTTCAGCTTCAGAGGTGCTACAGCAGAGATGCAAGGGCATGGAATGGGTTCTGTCTTAGTCCCTCTTCTTCTGATCTCAACTTCTGTCCATGATTCAGCCAAATGCCTGAGGCTTTGACTAGTAACCAAGCCTGGAATCTCCGTTTCAAGGGAATGCTGGATCCAGGGTGTTTCAGTTTACTGCAGCAATAACCCTGAACCTCCTGTTCACTGGTGTCTAAACTCTCTTGCTTTCCAGAGTCTAAAGCAAGCTGCAGATTAGGTCGGTCTGCATCCACGTCAGGTGTGCCTCCTCCCTCCGTGACACCGCTCAGGCAGCCCAGTGACCTTCAGCCGAGCCAGGTACCATCGTTAGCCAATCGTGAATGACTCCATGTGCTGCAACATGCCAAATGTTTCTCACCTCTGTGTCTGTCATTTGTTACAGTAAATGTTTTTTTGGGGGGGTTGTCTTTGTTTTCTGTGCGTGTGCGTGCATCTGTGTGTGCGCATCTCCCATTGGCAATGAAATTCCACTGGCCACAGCCAGCAGAATTTTCTTTGCTCTTAATTCCTTGTATCTTTTTCTGTCTTCATTCTGTAATATAAATGTAGTAAAACTGTACTGTATGAACTGGCTGGGCTTTTTATTTTTTCATGTTTTCTGTACTTTTTTACTGTCTTAAAATTTATCAAACTTTGATAAATTTGATCTATGTTTTTATGTAAATTTCTTTTAAATGTCTTGTCTGGAGCACTTACACCAATGTTTGTCAATGACTTGTACATACTTGACTTCTGCTCAGTTATACTTTAATATTTGTGCCAGTCTCACATTTCGTTGGAGCTTAATGCATGATTGTATAACACTGTGATTTATCACTGTCCTGAAAACTGCTCTTGCAGCAAGTGATTTTGTTTAGTTAAGGCAGCTAGACTCTCTTCACCTGTAGACCATGTAATGCTTACAGGACTATTAAATAGTCCACTGTAGTTATATTTATTGTATATTGTTAGGAATCAAAAAAACTAACCAAAGGGGCAACATCTCCTTTTACCTTAAATACAGATACTTTTTTTTTTTTCCTCATTAGAGACAAAACTGCCACATAGAAAGAAATGGAAGTGTTTGGGTTTGGCAAGTTTCCCCAACAGAGAGAAAACGGAAAAGAAATAAAGACATAGGAAACCTATACTTACCTTTATTTTATATGCTAATACTGATACTGTAACATTTTGTTGCACAGACCTGTATTATTAGTTTGACAGAACTAACTGAGAGTAACAATTGAGAGAAGAGGTTTCACTTAAACATAATGTGAATGCCTTCTGTCAAAGCACTCTGGTATCACGTCACTCGTGTGTGCGGGCCCACACATCACTGCGTATGTGGGGGGGTGTATGTGTGCACAAGGACACACAAACATATATGTATTTATGTGCACGTGCATATATGTATATGCACACACACACAGGCACTCTTATTTAGATGGTGAATTTTCAGGGAATTAGTTCCCAAAATCCTCTTGAACGTCCCTGAGGTTTGAGTGGAGAGCTCCCTGAGGACTGCTCTGCATTAGTCACATGTTTGCACTGTTTGTAGCTAGGGGAGCTGCTTCTGTAAGGTCTTGTCAAAAGTAAAGACCAGAAGAGTAAGGTCGATTTAGTCACTCCAGACAGCCAGCTACTTGTTAGGAAGGTTATATTTGGCCAGCCTAGTCCATACAGGTTATCATTCTGTAACCTTTATGAACTGATGCTGTTGTATTACTTCTGAGCCCTGCTGGACACGAAGCCTGACAGAACCATGCACATTTCTGAAGCATATTTTACATAAGCAAATCAAATCCATAATGGAGATTCGAAGTGACAGCCCATTTAAACAACACGTCAACTGTTCCTTCATCTAAGTAAGAAATCAGGGTAATTGCACTTCCAAAGGTTTTGAGTGTCCCAGTGTTCATGTAGTATATATTTTTGATTACATGGGTCTTACAGTGCAGATGATGCTTTACTGTTTACTCAGTGGCAAAGGCACCTTGGGTGTTTTGAAGGGATTTCAGTCTCTCCATTTATACTAAGAACTAAACAATAAGCCTTGAAAGCAGAAGCTGATGTGATAGAAGAGATAATGAGCCTCTTAGAAGCTGCGGCCAGAGTTCACTGAAACTGTGGAGGGAAAATCCACCTCAATTCATACAGAAGAAAGGAACAAAGATGATAAGAGGAATTTTCAAGTGACTGTAGGAGGGTGATCTTGTTAATTGAATAATGTATGATATGGTCATGACTTCATGAAAAACAAGAAAAACTAGTGCAAGCTTTCTCTCCTTAAGTCTTCCCTTCAAGCTGACAATACCTTACAGTCCATGTATTATGTTGCCATTTGTTATGATAACATAATTTTTAAAGGTGTGGATTTAACCATGATTTCAGTGGAATGGTAGAAGTCTGATTATCTCCACGGCAGATAAAAAACATTACTTTGGCTGTGCTCTTTCAACACCTATTCTATCTTAATGAGCAAATAATCTGTGACGGGTGAAATGTGCTTCAAATGGCTGGGTTGTTACCCATCCTCAGTCTGACAGATTGTGGCATACAGGGTATCTCTTTTTGTGTGCTGTGGCTATTGATTGTATTGATACTGGTTTCCTTAACCACATTGTAATGAGCAGTTAGACTTTCCAAAAGATTAAAAGGATGCATTATCCACCTCTCTGTCAATCAGATGGGCACAGCTGATGTTCATACAGGGATACAAGATCTGGGAAAGGGCAGATGACTGTTAATTGGTTTTCTCAAATCTTCATGGATACCAAACTGATGGTTTTCAGAATGTTCGATTTGGGGAAAAAGATTTGCAACTGAGCTCTCAAAGCCCTTTTTTTTAAAAACAATAATTCAAAGATACGGTGAGGATGCTTAGTAACTAAAAATAGGTTTGATCTAAGGAAACCCCTATTATATTCCAATCAAATATTGGCTAACTATGTAACTATTGACATTTAAATCCCCTATGCCTTATTTTCTTATTTCTTGTTTGCTTATTGGTGCAGGAATTGAGAGGAGTAACCAGTCAGTATTCACAGAACTTATTTAAGGTGTGTTGATGGTAAGCATTAGAGGGATCATTTATAAATGAAAAGAAAGGGCTTATGGTTAGAGAAGAATTATGTAGCTGGTCTCTGATGGACAATACTTTAAAAAATCTTTATGTAGTATCAGAGAACAGTTATCAACATGCTGAGCCAGATAGAGAGCCTGCCCTTCTGTCCTTAGTTCTGGGAAATGGGGAGAGCATTTGGAAAGAAGTGGTTGCAGGAAGCAGCCTTGGATGAAATATTGAATTTTCTCAATTTAAACTGAAAAATAAACATAAGTTTATCTTGGAACTGAATTTACTGATTGTGAAAGGACGAAGTTTAAGAAATTAAGGAAATAGGTAGCAGAGGAAGTCAGGTGGGGAGCCTGGAAGTGTGATATGGCAGAAGCATGAAACACTTTGGAGCTACAAAAGTATTTCCTAAATGTACATCTTAATACAAATATCCAAAAGAGAGGAGTGTAAGTACCAGAGAAACATTTAGATATAACCTGTTGCCTTGTAAAAAAAGGAAAGAAGGAAGGAAATGTTGAAGGTGCAGGAGCAGGTCATCCACATGTGCCAAAAGATGAGCCAGCGGTGAAGATGATCTGGCTGTCTGAACAGAGTTTTAGCTGGAATTCATGAAAATAGGAGAGTTTATGAGATTTGGAAGAAGGGACAGGCAACTCAGGAGGACAAGGATGTCATGAGGTTATACAGGGGAAAAACGAGAAGGGCCAAGGCCCGACTAAAACTTAATCTGTCTACTGCCACAAAAGACAATAAAAAATGTTTCTGTAAATACATTGGCAACAAAAGGAACGCTAAGAAGAATTTCCATTCTTTACTGGACAGGGAAGGAATCACAGTGAAAAAGGATTATGAAAAGGCTGAGTACATCATGCTTCCTTTGCCTCAGTGTTCAATATTAAGACCAGCTGTTTTCTGGGTACCAGCCCCCTGAGCTGGAAGGCAGGGCCAGGGAGCAGAATGAAGCCCCCATAATCCAAGGGGAAATGGTCCATGAACTGCCATACCAGTTAGACACACATATGAGGATACAGTGCATTTATATTAGAAAAAATTGCTTCACAGAAGGGTTGTCAAGCAATGGAACAGGCTACCCAGAGAAGTCATTGAGTCCATCCTACCATCCCTGGAGGTATTTAACAGCTGTGTAAATGTGGCAGGGGACATGGTTTAGTTGTGGACTTTGCTGTGCTGTGTTAATGGTTGGACTTCATTATCTTGAGGCATTTTATAACCCAAGTGATTCTGTCATTCCATAAAAGTTCTCTGGTGTTCACAGAAAGCTTACAGGGAATGGAAAAATATTCTAGAAAGTACAGCAAGTTATATCTTAAAGATAAGAAATACCTGACTAACATTAGAGATAGTAAAAGTCCATCTGCATTTGGCCTTTATATGGAAATGAAAACAGTCTTTTTTAGCCACATAAGTCTTTTGTAGCCATCTAAGTGGCTAAAGAATGGTGGAATTTAACCACATGTGAGGTTTATAAAGTACAGTAAACATGGTCCACAGATGCCCCAATAAGTAACTCCTCATCCATATTGCTGGAGCCTCTGTGTTGGTGCCTGAGGCTTCTGTACCTGGCATTATCAGGTGTTTGACCCTGCAGCGGTAAAGGCTCAGTCCTGTTGGGGGACCCCCATAGTGTAAAGCAAGCAGGATTTGGAGTCACAGGCATCACTGTGATACAGTTTCCGTGGCATCCTGTCATTCTTCACATCATCACCTCAGGGTAACAAAGGATTACATTCTGTCGATGGGCTCAGACATCCCTGTCGCACACAGGATAAGTGTGCACTGAGCATGTCTGTCACAAAAGAAGAAAATGTTTCAAGCAAGCTGGGCTGTGGAAGTCCCTCTGCTGGAGAGCAGAGCATCTCACATCCAGAGTTCTAATGGACATAAAATCACCTCTAGGCCACTGCCATGCTTCTCTAAAATAGTCTTCAGCACAGCAAAAAAACCACTGGTTTCCAATTTAAGAAAAAAGAGATGATATAACTGTCTGGATTTTTTTTTTTCTGCAAATGAATTTGCAGAGAGTTTCATTTTCAGTAAGATGTGGACAGTGATTGGAAAATCCCTTATACTAAGCTGCACAGCAGCACAGTAGTGCGTGTTTATAAGAAAGATCCATGACCTGAAGGAAAACACACTCTTTGAAAACAAAATTGCTGATAGCTGGAGTTTGGTATTTAAGCTTGTCTGCAACACAGAGCCTGTTTTGAGACAGATTTCTACAAATCTGTGTACCTTATCTGCAAATGTGCAGCCTCTCTTCATGCTGCCTGCTAGTTATTTGCCTTTCAGTAGCCAGACAGCACTGTCCTTTCCTGAGATATGCTGTCTTAATTCTGAGGGTGTGTATACCTCTTAAGGTCTGGTGTCTTCTTGTGGGGAAAACTGGGCAGTGATATCTAGCTCCAATTTAAACAAGAAAAGAAGATTTAAACTTCACAGTGATGATCAAAGTAAAATCCAGAAGCCATGCTGAGATTAGAAGGAATAACTCAGAAAAGGGAATGAAGGTACATGGACAGCTACAAATTAAGGAGTTTCAATGTGCATTGAAGGAATGCAGAAAAAGCTAGAAAATATATCAGCATCAGCACTGATTTTTTTTTTGTGGCTTATTTGAAAAAAAAAAAGTGCAGCTCAGTTCATTACTTCTCTGGTTTCTGCCTGAGCCCTCAGTAAGCTGAGATAGTACTTTTCTTTCCTCATATGACCTACCTACCTCTGAGTAGTATAAATTGGGGTATAATACAGCTTCCCTGTAGGTGGTATGAAGAGAGGTGCCTAGGAATTCACCTAGCTAAACCCTCAGTGAGCATGTAGAGCTGCTTGTCTGTTCCCTTGGACAACCTGGTAATTCAATTAGTTAACCTGGAAAGCTTGTTGGGATCATTCCTGCTCTGTGTGTGTTAGAGGCTCCCGGACAGACAACAGTCACTACAACTTCCTTTGCAGGTTTGTAGGCATTTATAGGTTTTCACACTCCATCCATGGGTGCTGGGAGAAACAGTATGGGTGATGTGGCTTGATCCTGCTGAAAGGTACTCTTTGAAATTACACACTTTTGGCACCTTCCCGAGGGAGGGAGGGAGGAGGAGGCTTGCTCCAGGCTCCTTTATTAAATCCCCGTTCTTCCACACATCAGCTTAGATAACATTTTGTTTAAGACTCAGTATTTTGGTGCCAACCAAAATGCAATCAGAAGGCACACAATGCACTGTGAAAAAAAAAATCTAGCATTAAAGCTGATGTTTGGCCTTTGGGGCAACTATTATTTAATTTTGTACTCCAGCTGAAAAATCCCAAACAACCATTCTAGTTGTTCCATCTTAAAACAAAAGCATGGTGGAAGGGAAATACAACAATGAAAAAGCTGAGATACATATTTGGCTGCTTTCCACATGCATCAGCAGAGCAATACCTTGTAGTTTAGGTGCAGTTTAAGGTCATTGTAAGAAATAGACAAAACTTTGGAGGAATAATTTAAAATTGAATTTTGACAAGTACTGAGCAACCTTCAGCAACACAGCTACATATTTGTCTCATGTCTAAGTTAACTAATAACTCTATATTGGGTCAACTAAATATCACAAGCCCAGCTTGTAATGTCTCTAGCCTTAGTTGTGTATATAAAGCATATTGTAGTCTTTGTATGCCTTGTAAGCATTGTGGTCACCCTGTAATTAATGAATGCAAGGAGGGTAAATTGTTATCATTATGGCTATAATTATTTCTGAAAGCACCTAGACAAAGTACTTTTCCAATGAATTGACATTATCATGCTTTAGTTGGCAAATGTGCATCTGAAAGTGAATACTCTGTGAGCACAAACAAAGCATCTGTGATCTTCTATTATTCTCAGCTTAAAGTTGCCACTTTCCCCAGCAGTAGTGTACAAGAGTTCAAAGAGTCAGCAAACACCCTGCAGTTGTCAGGCACTGTAGCAGGGCTGGGCTCCTGACTGCTGCAGTTAATGAATTCTGCTGCTGAAAAATGAGCACCTATAAATCAAGGTTTACTGTTTCATAGCTGATCACAGCAGTCTCTTTTTTTAACTTCCATTATACAGAAGAAACACAGCCATTGCAGGTAGATGGAGAGTTCTGTGGACTGAAGTACTCCTGAATACTAGGGAAATGGTAACACAACAAAATAAAGTGTGCTAGTAAGAGAATTTGTGTGTGTTACACAGCATGAACCCTTGTCAGTGCTCAGTACTGTAAACCTTTGATAGATGCACTCCTTGATGAATCTCAAACTGGAGCTAGCATCAAACTCTGGTGATTCTGCTGTTGTAGTTCTTGTAAAGCACAAGGATTTGCAATGGAAGAACCAGCTGCTGTCATACTTGCTCTTTTGACCGAAGGGAAAAAAGATCCCCATGGGCTGCTGGTTAAAGATCTCAGGGGGCACGCAGTCCCACACTTGCATTCAAAGGGAATATCTAACTACTGTGCTAATTGCCACTCTGGTATGTCTGTTCCCTCTCTTTTCCTCTAACTTTCGAAAGTTCCAAAAGTCTATTGTGTGTTTTGGACATAAAATTGCAAAACATATGAAACAATTCATGGAACGGTGGCAGTCGTTTTCTTCTCCCTGTGTGTAAATGCCAAGTGTTCCCCTACAAGCCAGTGCAATGCCTCTGAGATGTCTGTTTCTGTGCTCTGGGAGCCAAGGTTATGGTTGTTCCTTTTTGATACTTGATCTTTTACTTTATTCAAAATATATGTCCACTTTGTGGGAAGAGTCTTATACCACTCACTCTGTGATCAGGGCCCCATGGGGTTTTGGTCTGGACTTTCTATACTCTATTTATTACTTTAGATGGTAGCTTCTATTTTTGCCTGAGAAGCTATTCACTTAATGGGACTTAATTGCTCCTTATGTTTAACCATCCCATTTAATAAGGCTTGGGATAGTCACTGGATCCAAAACCTTCTTAATGTTGGCCACCAGGATCTACCACAATAATGATTGCAGTGGTGTCTAAGAGTCATAGTAATAAATAAGGTCTCCATGTTGGTAGACAATGTATGTGGAACAAAAACTGTTCTTACCCCAAGGATTTGTAAGGTCAGTGTAAGAGATGAGAAAGCAGTTGCAGGTGGGAGTAGATTGGTAAGTGTGTGAGTGTCAGGAATTGTTTAAGGTTTGGTTTTTGTGAAATTAGAAAGTGCAAAAGCTATTTGGAGTGCAATCTACTGTACCTGTGACAGTGATTTTTACATAGTTTTATATGTCACTGATACAATGAAAGGCATTTGAATGTGTAAAAGCGAAAAACCTGGTACATTTTATGGGACACTTTGCAAATGATGTCTCCCTCTCAAATGGCCCTCTCATGGAGAAGTCCTGCTCCTCCAGTGGAGGAGTCTTTGGTGTCTGTGTAGGCGAAGAAGAGGAAACGTGGGCATAGACTGATTCTTGTGGATGCAAGTTTTGTGAATAGCTGAGAGGAGGGAACTCCTCTGGGTTCTATCTGGGAGGATGCACAGCCATGGAAGAACCCACAGTGGGGTACAGAGAGAAGCCCCTGCCACAGGCACTTCACCGATGGGACAGGGGCCAACTTTTACCTTGAGATGATGTCTGGATTTGACCAGTGTGTGGCCTGAGCATATTTGAAAACCTGAATCACGCAGAGCCGTAGGATTTTACTTTCTTGTTCAGGCTGCACGTTCATGAGAGTCATGGATGAGTCACACTGACTGCCACGACCTCGAAAGAAGTGCCAGGGCATGAGGCATGAGCTGTGTCCTGCAGCGTCACACAGCTGTCTGGGGAATTTGCACTGCTAAGAATCTGTGAGAGTTTGGACTTCCCAAAACGCTTTTGTGCCTTTCCAAAGTGCAGCAGAGCCCTGTGCCCACGAGAGGGAGCAGTTGGATTACTTTACACAGTTCTGGGGTTTTTTTCCTGCAAAGGCGAATCTCTTGCACACAAAAGCAAAATTCTGCTGTCGTCAGTCCAGCTAAATATTCTGTCAACATTTGGGATGAGAGCAACAAGAAGAATGTTAATGCTGTGGGGAAGGCTCTACATTGCATTGTGTTGAGTTTCAGCTTGAATCTGGTCTTGCATAATCAGTGCATGGGTCCAGAGCAGTGCAAATGGTTTCTAAATATGCAAACTGCAAATAAAGAATGCTTATTTAATTTTTAAAAAAAAGAAAAAGGAGTGAAAATAAAATGCAAACCTTGAAGTGGGTGGAATTGCCACATCCATCATCCCTTACCTCCAAGGCACTGTGGAACAAATGTGCCAAAGCTGTCTTCTGCTGGCAGACAACTCTCCTGTTGCTGTTCCAGCACCTTTTCTTCCCATTCAGGTGGGTTGGTTGTGTAGCAGAAGCAGGTCAGTGCATTGCTGGGTCCTGCTTTGCCAGGACTATGATTTAAGTGTCTGCCCAGTGGCCTCGCATCACTTAAGTGGCCTCTGGTTCCCAGTGTGGAGAATGCCAGGCAGAGGTGGATCTGAGCATATGCTGCTGTTGTGGCTGGTCTCAAGGCCCAAGCAGCTTCTCCATACAGCTCAGTAGAGTGGTCTTTAGGCACAAAATAGATGTGTTAGAGAGAGGCAGTAATGGGTGAAAGCAGGTCAGCTGTAACAAACATAATGCCACAGCAAGAGGGTGTCAGACATGGAAATGGAGTGACTGGTCTCTGAGCACCAGACCCAGAGTCTGTCTTCTTTGTGCCTTTCCTCGCTCTCAAGTGCCAGCGTGGCTGCCATTATTTCAGCTGTAATGGAAGAGAGGGGGAGGAAGGGTATTCCATTCCTTTTCTCTGATCTCTTCTTATTCTTGCACAAGCTTTGTAAGCTTGACTGCAGAGTAAGGAAAGAGGCGAGATTCCTCACAGAAGTTGTTGAAAGGTTTCAAATATAACAATATTCTGAAAAAGAGTAAAATACAGCATTTATGAGGTTTTCACTTCCCGCTTTCACTACTGTCTTTACCAAGTTGTTTCTCAGATTGGGAGTTGCGGTTTCTTTGAAAGATGGGACAGGCATAAGAAGATCTCACCTGCGTGTTCTGGGATTTCAGGGGGTTGTTGTGTTGCTCCTGTTTTTGGTAGAGTTGAGATGGTGTGTTTCAGCACTTTGAACAACATGGGTACAGGTGCTGCAGCCAATGCAGCACAATGCAGGTGGTTATTCCCTGGAATACCCTGACGTACCCTCCAGAGTCCCTGGAGGTTGGTGAGAACTGTGTGCCTCTGGAGCCTCAGGGCTCGAATATGGGGCAACAGTCGAGCATTGCCTCTGACCTTAGACCTTTCTCTTGAGAGTCAGACTTGAGCACTGGCATGTGGAGTGGCATAGATAGAAGCTAGTAACTAATATTTCCAATAAAATACTTACGCAGGTCAATGAGATGGAGAGATACACGCCTTGAAAATCTTGCACAGTCTTTGATCAAGTGTGCTTGAGATGTGACTCTTTCAGCTTAGTGAATCAGTGAGATCACTGTCCTGCCCTGTCCTGCCTACTACAAGAAACTAGAAATTATTTGGAACTTCTTAATCTCATTTTTAGTGGACCTTACAGCATTGTATATGGTTCTACTAAAAATAGGTAACAAGTTGCAGTAATAATAAACAAATACATAATGCCATTTATGTGAAATAATTTCAGTCCAAACATGAATAAGTTGCCTATAAAGGAATTTAATTCAGTAGCATTCCTTTCTTTTCAGGGAATCTCTCTTTAAGGCATTTCTCATAAATTGCTTATTCTCTCCTAAAACTTGTAAATTCACTTCAAAACTTGTTCTGAGACTTTTGTGTGCAAACAATTAGTTTAGTCACAGTACCAGAACAATAGCAAATGCTAAGTTTATTTCAAATGGTCTTGCAACCACTACTAAAGACATCGTGCCTTGGTTAAAAAATTATTTAAAAAAAACCCAGAAGCATGCAATTTCCTTTTCCCCCCTCCCCTTTTCTGTGTGTATTTGTGTTTAACTCAGGGCAAGAATTTTATAATATTCTTAAAGGAAAAGATAGAAATAAAAATGGCATGAATTCATGAAAGCATGGGTTTATATATAGGCATTCTGTGTAAATGAACCAAGCATTCTGTATCCTAGGTAGAACAACCTTATTTGTCTGCTCATACGCATTTCAGCTGCCTCCACGCACTCCCACTTGTCCTCCTTTTTTTTGGTATATGAACTGAATGTATTGTACCATGTTTCTGTTTGAACTGTGTGTGCCTGACGCATAAAACATGACACGGAAGGGCCAGGTTGTCCCCACCGTCTGCATTCAGTCACAAACCATCCAAGCTGTGTCCTCATGGTTGTCACCACCTCACCAGACTCTCTCGGTGTTTGTATAGCCTTATACAGTATATTGCACTTACTGTACCTGTATAGTATCTCGCCTGTATACTGTATGCACATAAATATGTATATTCACTCATGTATGTATGTATAGTACGTTTCTATATCTCTGTATATGTATGTGTGTTTGTTCATAGTCTTTCACTAGAAATGTGTGGCTATTCATATACATTATGTGTATGACAATTATAAAAAAGGTATGAATGCCAGCACCCACTTTTGATAACCTACTTTTATTCTCATTTTGTCTTGTTAAACAATGAAAATAAAAACGTCATGTATTTTAAATGAGAACTTTAGAAGATTATTATTTTCACTAACTTTAAGGTTTCTAGTTTTTCAGAAAAATTGCTTGAACAGATTCAAAGTTGCAAATATATTGGTGTTTCTCCTGACAGTTTTCTGTAGTTGAAAAGTATTTGGTAACAGCCAACTCTGTGTAGTTTGGGTTCTCTGCATCTTATGCTGTTCAAGTGCTCCAAGGTTTAGAAATGCCCTAAACCAGATGGACTTCTGTGCTGCAAATCCCGTCTCTATTCGCATGAGGGACTTGCCATCAGTCTAGGGGTGAGTCATGTCTATGACTTCTTGCATGATTAAATACTGGATATAGAAGGGCCTTAGGCTGGAAAGAATGTTTCCTCCGGTGCAGGTGAGCCTTAGGAATGGCTAAAAGCACCCAAATTTATTAGTCAATTTTATGGGAGCGTTACAGACGCTATTTGTCAGACCTCTTATGCTTTGCAGTCCACAGTAACATATAATTGCCAATTGATTAAGCATTTATTAAAACAGCTAACAGTCATGTATTAGCCTTTTGTAATATTAATCACCACACAGCTATAAGTACGCTCAGTTATCTGGTGGGGAGGCAGCAAAGCACTGGCTTATATTAAATAGCAAAATATCTCTGTAAGTCAAGGTGACGACTGATAAGTATTTTCCAGTTGAGCGTGTGTTTAAGTTATTCATTGAATTGGAGCTTAAATGATCATCATCTGTGTTTCTCTATGAGACCTAGGAGTGATAAATTTACTCCCTTTACAGTTAATGTTACCACTGTACTAGATTGCTCAGGTGGGTCAGTCTCAGTGTGGAGTAAGTTACTGCAGCAGAGTGGCAGCAGCTACTCAGAAAAATCTCAGAAGACAGCTCTGAATGCAGGAAATACTGAGAAACTTGTAGGATGACAGAGACACTGGTAGGAAGAGTCTTCGCCCCAGCTAAAATTGCATAATAGAAAATTCTTTGTATTTTTTAATTTAAAGTTACAGGGTTAAACTCTGACTTCACTCAGGTCAACAGCAAATTTCCATTTCACTCATAAGCTGTAACTGGAATGTCCAAGGAATGCTTTTCCTCAACAAAACATAGGATGGAGAAAGGACATATTCCACTAATTGAGCTCAGAGTTTATGGGCCAGTGGCCTGATCTTAACTCTTTGCAAATCGGTGGCAATTCGTGGACTCTTGGATTCGTTTGGCCCATCTCTTCTTTTACAGTCTGGAAAAGCACGTTTGCTATCTGGGGGTTCTAATCACAGTTGTGTAGTTCACAACAGAAAAGAATAAAAATAAGAAATGACAGCAGCAATATGCATTTTTAAAATTAACATTGGTGAGATCATGGCTCTTGCTTGAATTCTGCACCAAAATTTAAAACACAATTATAATCAGAGAAAAGCAGCACTTTTTTTTTGCTGGTTGACAGTTTGTCAATCTCTGCACCCATTGAATCCCATTTTCTGAAGCATGCAGATGCCAGTCTGAGTCTCTTGCCTGTATCTCAGCTATTTTATGTGTCAGGAAATGATGTCAATATTAGATTTGGGTACTATATTTTTTAGCCATTCCTGAAATAAATGGAATTGCATGATCTTGCTGTGAGGTAACAACAGATGTGGTACCTTATACTGAGGCAACCTCTTACATCTTTGGATTCTTTAGACACTCTCAGCACAGTTTTTAACTCTAGGAACTGTTGATTAACTGAATTTCAAACTGGAATTAGAAATCAATCATTAATGGAGATCTCTATCTTTAATCATGTTTTTAAAAGGAAGATGCAGCCCCCTACAAGAAAAAGATCATCCCTGTACATTCAGTGTTGGTTTTAGTCATGTTTTCCTGAACTCTTTTTCCTCCATACAATCAGTACAATTTTCGAGAAATGGCATTTAGTCTAAGAAAATTATTGACTCAATTTCACCATCCAAAAAGGAGAAATGGAAGAGCATATTTCAAAATTTCTCATCTGTAAAGCAACTTTAAGTAATGAAACTTCAAAGTAAAGTAACTTGGAGTGCTGAGGCATTTTCCCTCCATATATTATTTTGCTAATTTTATATTTCTTTTATTTTAAAATTGGTCTCGTGACCATTTTCTTGAAAATGCTAGAGAAAATATACAGACTTAGGAACTTCACTGCTAAACTGGTGTGGTGAAGTTCTTCATCTGTCCCAGCAATAAAAGTTAGTTAAATCTTGGGTTCCAGTACTGACTTCAATAGGAATAGTGCTGAAGCTCATGTATGTGTTTTAGCTTGGAAAAGGTGAGGTCCAATACAACAGGGAAACTAATGGAATTTGTGGTGTCACCACATGTCCTGTTTTTGTAACTTTAGGATTGGCTTCAAATGTCCACTTTCTTGTATTTCTTAGTTCTTACAAGGTGAGGGTCTTGTTTCCACTGATTTTCACTCTTCCATATTCAGTTTTTGGGCCCTTCTTGTTAGAAGCAGTATCTTAAGAACCCACCCTGAGGCCTTCAGCTCCCTTCTACATGAGAGCTTTTGCAGTCTGCAGAGGCTGGATCCAGAGGAGAAAGGATCTTGCCCACCAGCAGCTCTCACTTCTCCATGCCACCTCTCAGTGCGAAGGTGAATGGGCTGTTCGTCTCTGTATGAGATTTGGAATCTGGCAGTTTTCCAGAATTGTCACATTGGAAGTAAGAAACCCTAATTACAGGTGAGTTGTACTGTGGTCACTCAGCCTCAGGCAGGGCCAGCTGCAGCAGTCACTGAGGTCACTGCTCAAACCATCCTGCTGTTTGAAGTCTGGTTCAGGAGCATTTAAGCACACGTGCCTTAACCAGCAACCTCCAGCAAGAGGAAATGCTGGAGAGACAGTGTTAGTAACCTTCCAAGGAAATCTGGGACATGAGAGTGTTCCCTGAAGGTGATGCACTGCAAAATGCAGTACACAGGAGATCACTGTATCACTGAACTCTAGCAAAGTATCTATTCTTTGTCCCTCCTGTGACTGACCTAATACGATACTGAATTTTCCTTTCTATTTTACAGTGAATGACAGGATGTAAAATTGTGGGTTACTTGAGTTCTGCATTTATTGCTTAGCAAAGGCATAGATGAAGCTTTGATTTTTCATGAGTGGTATCAATAGGAATGCACTTTGTGATGATCCACTGCATAATTGGGATGCATGAAATGATTTTACACAATATCCCCAATATCAGTTATTTTACAGGCTCTTATTTTGAATAAACTGGCATTTCCAGAGTGTGTTAACAGTGCTAAAGCAGTACATTTCAGTTGTTTGGTGTTTAAAAAAAAAGCTTAGATGAAAAGAATACATGTTTCCAAATAAGATAGTAATGCAAGGTCAGGAAGATCTATATCTAGACTGATTGCCAGCACAAAAATGGAAAGCAGAACAGTGAATTTATCATTTCAGATTTGCTTTATTGGTAGCCTCAGCAATAATCCGAGGGTTACCGGAAAACTCAAGGCACAGGAGTATGTGCAAGGCTGGTTGTGTATAAAGTAGCTGTGACATTTAGTAATTGGAAGCAATGAATCATGAAACTGGAGGTCTGGAATCAGAGGTGCTGAAGGTTTACAAGTCATTTGCTAATTAAATTTTAGGATAAGTATTAATTGCTCATAATCTTGAATCTTTGGGAATTCCTGGAGTTCCAAAGACTCTTGTCAGTCATTTTTAAGTGGTAGGTTGGCCAGGCCATAGAATACAAGTCAATATAGTCAGGTCTTTTAGTTCTGTGTTCGAAAAAAGGGCTTCAGAGATTTTTTTATGATACTGTATCATGTAATTACATTAAGTGATAGTGTAGTTCTTATAGGGCCTCTAGTTTTATAGTTTTTACAGAGACTCTTTTCATTTTTTTCTGTAGTAGTATCATTTGAAATAAAACATATTTCCTGAAGTTTAGAAACTCAGAGTAATGTAAATCAAAACATTAAACATAGCAATTCGAAAGTTACAAGAGCCCTAAAATGTGCTGTGTATGTTTCATAAGTTGAAAAGAAATGTGTCAGTGAATTCTTTTAATGCTGAACATACAGGGTAAGATTACAAAGTGCTCTTCCCACCCATTTTGTCAAAATTAAGGCTAACATGCTGGGGAAATGCTTTCCCATGAGGGAAAATAGAGAGCTTACTTGTGTCCCTTAAAAAGAAGAATTTGTGAAAGGTCGGAAAGGGCAGTTTGTGCAGTGCTTAACACCTTGTGTGTGCACTTGTGCTTGTGATGCAAGTACGTAATTACACAGGATCATTCTGATCTGGTTGCTGGCTTCATAGGAAACCTTCTAGAAAACACTTGAGGCACTTGAAGGAAAGAATTTGCAGTTACACTGTCCACTGGGGAGTGTTACCATGCACCAGTTGCATGGAGAGTGTCTGCTTCACAGCTCACCTTGCACATCCCATGTGTTCCTGAACATAGTGTTACTTTGAATAAGCTTTGTATTAATAATCAATTGTTGTTTTGAATTTGACAGTAACAGGAGAATGGGTTTAGCAATACCGAGCTATATGAACAACTAACTATCCTGGGCCAAATTATGCTGTCTGAAGTCAGTATTACTCCAGAATAACTCTGTCACAGAGAGAGAGAAATGACTGCAGATTTAGCTTATAGTTCTACCCTGACTTACTGACTTTTGCAGCCATTGGAAGTAACAACCTTCAACAGCAGTGCAATGGTTATAGCTCACGGTTAGCAAAAGAAACTTGTCCAACGTAATTTTCCAAGCACCCTCTCCTGAAGTCTTTTAAAATCATTTTTTATTGAGGTTATTTTTACTGTTCATTTGAACAAACCATAGTGGAATTCTTGGACCCATGAAGTCAGCCAGTACATTCCTGTTGGCTTCAACTGGGTGAGGATCTTGCTGCTCAGATTTTCTGAAACCCGATTCTGGCTGAACTCCTTCCTGCCTCGGACAACTCCCCTTTTGTGAACATGTGCTAAGAGGACCTCCACGTCAAGCTCAGAGTATCAGATAGCAGATCATGAACTGTTGCTACTTAACATAGCCCTCCACCGCTTGCACCCGTGGCACACGACTGCCTTCTAGGAGTGGGACTTCACACCCTCCCAATGGAAATACCTTACCCAGCCCGGGGGCTGGGAACCATCTGCACCACAGAAAGTGCCGTCAAGAGTTTCAGTGGGAAAGAGAGTTTGGAAACTCCTGTCTCAGAACAGGAACGAGGGAGGGAGTACCTTTTCCTCCCAGAGGATGGTAAGTGGCTTTCAGAAAGCCTTTCTTCTTCACTTGCTGTAGCCTGCCGAAACAAACCAGCATGCTTGGCTCTGCTGAATGATGTGTAGCACTGCACACAGATTGCACTGTCAGAGACCGCTTTGTTTACACATCCAGGAGACATTTCTAATAATCTCCTCCAAATGTTGCAGCTTTTTTTTATTTTGTTGTATTTTGTGTTAGTTTAAGATCACTTTGTTGTAGCCTCACATCAACTGTCGGGCTTTAATTTTGTCTGTGATACGCAGTTGTGACAAAGAAAAGGGTCTTTGTATGTGACACCCGTGATCACATGTGTGTGAGGTAGTTTTCCCCATTCTTCAAGAGTCAGCCTCTCTGCCTGCCCAACAGGAGAGAGAGATGTTCATGAGAGCCAGAAGTGAACAGCATCTCTCTCAGCCCCATAACCTCTGGAATTTCAGCACCGTAAGTGCTGCACACTAGGAAAAAATCATGGAAGCACAACTGAATTATGGGACTCTCTTATTGCCCAGAGCTTCCGATTTCACCTCAAACAAACCAACAGCATTAAAACCAGGCGAGCCAAGAACTTAACAGCCAAGATGTCACGAGGAGAAACAGCTGAAGGGGATATGGTGTTGTCTAAAGTCCTCGTGTAAGCTACAGTGGAAGATATTTTTTTAGGTCATTAGAAGTTCATGCACCACAAAAGAAGCCCCAGAGCATGCAATATCACATGGCCACTTCAAATGATAAAAAAAAAATCCCCAAAAATGAATGAAAATTGACAATATTTTCTAACTTAGTTACTAATATTAGACCTGCATACGATATTTCAAGTATTTCTTCTGCCACATAGCATTTTTAGCAGCACGTTTTCACAGGCACTTGTGTGAAAAATTCCAGTGCACCTTTCAATGACAGGTTTCCTGAAACACCTCTTAGCACTGGGAATTAGCATGACTTTGTCCTCCCTGCACTTCACCCTGGTGGCCTGACTTTGGAGGAGCAGAATTGCTCCCAGCACGTGCTCTTCTCTTGTCTCCTGCCTGCCTTTGCAGGGCTAAAGTTACACGGGGCTTGGTTTGAGACAAGAGGATATGAGTGGGACTTGTGTAGCACATACTGTCTTTTTATTGAGAGAGAGCATTATCTATCCATGTATTTATGTAGCTATTTATGTCGCACATAAGCAAGTAAAATTTTTCACAGCTAAGAAAGAGAGTCCCAGGCCTGGTGCTCAGGATGTTTCACTCTGTATTTTCAGTCCTGCTCACAGAGTTTTCTTTTCACAGCCCTCATGTGTTTCATTTGGAGAGGCTATGCAACAGGGGGTTATTTGATTTATATAAAACTTAGAGGTATCACCATATTTTTTTCAGTAGCATCCACGTGCTCAGGAATTTACACAGACCTGCTTGTGCACTGTACCAATGCACTTTGCCTGGTGCCCCTTATAATGAAAGTCCAGTTCCTGAAGGGCCAGAAAGTCTGATCTCATATTGTGAATAGTCACCTACAAAAAGATACAAGATGCTTCCTACACCTGGTGACCACAGCTAACTGGTGTGAAAAGTTGTGTGAAAAGCATCAGTGGCTGCTTAATTGTATTATTGGATAATATTTTCTTCTGTCGTTTCCCGTCTGTAATTATGACTCTCTCTGCCAAACCAAACTATCCTGCTCAGTTAAGAACTATGTTCATTTACATTTCTCCTTCTTGCTTTAAGCATATTTTGAGCAGTTTTGTGGGTCTGCTGGTGCAGACTGCCACGGCAGACTGCGGGCTGGAGCTGTCCTGGCATCTTCTGCGGTCAGTGGTGGGGGTGCCCAGGGCCAGGGCAGAGCCTGTGCCAGGGCAGTAGGAAACAGAAATAGTCTGCTCTGACACAAGGGAGTTCCTGGCAGCGTGAGTCATTGTCTGTTCCCCAAAGCCTGTTCTGATTTTTCCCTGGGATTATGTGCTTTTCTCAGTACATTTTGATGTGGCAGAGAGCTACAGCATGTACTGACCCCTGGCTCCAAGTCTTGGCCTCTAAGAGCGAAAGAACTGGACATGTTCTGCCCATGAAATCTCTGCTCCAAGACAGTTCTGTGGTCTAGCTCAGGGCAATCTAATTTAAGCAATATATCAGGACTGCTAATTATTTTTCTGGAATAATACAAAATTTCAATCGTATGAGATATGAAGTCAGGCCCACTGCTAATTGAGTCAACTACACACAAAAATATACCATTTTCACTTTGCAGAGAAGGGAACTACTTCGTCTAGTTTGTTTCTCTGACCTTCACAAAGCATTAAAACACTCACCAGAAGTGATCCTTTTATACTTGGAAAGATTTTCTTAGGCAAAAGATTTTACATTTTTTTGAGGCTCTGTAAAGGTGTTGTTTTTTCTTAGTTGAAGATGGATTTGTAATATTACTTCTTGTTCCATGGCACTGCCAACGTAGAACCCAAGAGTACATAGCAGATCCTAATAAAATTTACTTCCAATCTTTTCAGAATAAAAGTATTAGAAAACTGAAGGTAAATAGTAAAAGTCAGGTGGCAACATAGACTGGTTTCTCCTAAAGCCTTCAACAAAGAAGCTGATTAACACAGAATAGAAGAATTCAGTTTTGTATAGTGGAAGAGATTTCTTACTTTTTGCTGTTGATTTTAAAGTTTGGCAGAAGCATTTGCTTTTAAGAAGATTTTTGAAGGAACACTGGAGACTGATGACTAATCAAAGGTCTAGTGTGGTTACCAGGAACTTGTCGCACATCTTCATTTAGTCTTCCACTCAGTCACATTCAGGTGAGAGAATTTACCCAACCACTCTACGTTCCTATGTGCTTCCTACACATCAGGTTATCACGTAGCTTTTACTGCCTGCTTAGGATCGAGGATTTGAGCCTCCTTCTAACTCCTCCATGAAGAATGTCCAGACTTCTGGTCTTTTGCCTGGTGTTTTCCTTCACTCTCTTTCTCTGTTTGTTTTAAAATAAAAGAAAGAAAAAAGGTCCTAGATCCTGGATAATCTAATGAGCAAAAATTCCTTCAAAACAAAAATTGATGTACTATCAGCAAATTCTGTAATCCAGAGGATATTATGTGACATAGTACCTGATACACATCCTGGATCCTCCAGAAGGTCCCTCCTTACAGTCCTAACATTAGCTGCTGGCTCTTTCTTTTTTCTTCAGTAAGAACAGGGCCAAGATTCTTTGGTCAAAACCAACTTTGTCTCTCCTGTGCTGTGTCTTGTTGGCTGTTACCTCCAGTGCTGATGCATTTTTTGCCTGTCTGCCTACATCCACATCTGCAGCCAAGCTCTGACATGCTGCAGTATGTGTACCATTCCTCAAGAACTATGGAATCTTTCCCAGGAGAGCTGTATAGCTGTAAAGTGTTTGAATGTTCAACTTTTTTCCATAAATTATCTTGTAACATCATTATTTTTTGTGCCTCTCACTGAACAAATTCCTTGTTATGATTTAGCAGGGATATTAACAACCTGGTGCATGACCAGAGGAGCAGGCTGAAGCCAGAAAGGAGGGAGGATATGAAAAAAATTAGTGCTGTAACTAAGTGTGAGTGCCATCAGTTTAGTCACAGGAAGGATTAGGCCTAAGTCTGCAGTGTTAAACACATTAGTTTTAAACACGTTGGTAGCCCTACTGAAGTCATCAAGGGTTTTTGCTGTGATTAATCAGCTGGGTTGTGTCCTGGCTTGTGAGCCTCAGTGCCTGTTATTTGTCTAGGACACCCTCAAAATTTAGTTAACCCTCTGGGACTTTGTATCATCAACATGGTTATTGTCATATCTGTAGCTCGGTCTACAAATTGGGGATTTCCTCTACGGTCTGTTCTGCAGCTTCAGGAGGCCATTCACCCTTGTTCCAAACATTTTTATTTTGCTGTACTTAAACACCAGAGCTTGGCAAAACTATCCATTAAACCCTTTCATATTTGTTCTCACATTTAAGCTTTTTTCCCCAAGCCTTTCCACATTATATGTGTTCACTCGGTCTATTTTAGCAAATGACTTTGCATGTTCCAGCTCTGCACATTTTTCCTGCAGACACAATTACCTGAATTCAGGTACAGGAGAAGACTGTGCCATGTGGACAGTACACCCAAGAAAATGCTAGTGTGAAGGACTTAGCCATTGAACAAAAATAGCATTAAAAAAAATCAGAAGTGGACTTGAAAATCTCTGTCTGGGAAAGTGGAAAAGCTCAAATTCTTCATAATATATGATTCACTAACTGTAACAAAATACAGTGGCCGGTATAAAAAAGGATTTTGGAGCTGGCTATTCTTGGGTTTATTTTAGGGGCTGTTTTGCACGGGGTGGCAGAGTGGCCATGTAACTGATACATTCTACAACACCATTTCTGTCTTTGGGAAGTTGCAACTGGTACTTTAGAAATTAGCATGTCAAAATGCTGCTTCAGTCCCCTTGAATCCCGTGAAGGAGGTCAGCTACCAAAAGACACCGTGTTGGCAGTGCACTGCGTGTGGTACCGTGGCGAGTGTGGGGGCGATGTGGGTGTAACACGCTCACGGTGCCTGCCGTGTGTGCCGTGTGTGGTGCATGGCGACTGGAGCACAGCGCCTTCCGTCAGGGATTGGCATTGGCACCAGCTCTGTTTGCTTGCGCGGTGGGCTATAAAAGAGAAGGTATTTCCCGATGCCTAGAAGAGGAAACCCATACTCAAGCGCTGTTGTCATCAAGTCCAGCCCAGAAGCTGATGTGCTGGTGAATATTTTGGGTAATGAATTGTGTGCAGACTGTGTCCCTGTCCTTCCCCGCGTAGGAGGACCCAGCCAGACTGAAGACGCTGCTGCGTAAGTACTGACCCATCACTGACAAACAGAGTGGCAGGAAATCTGTGTCAGGTAGAGCCTCGTCCAGAGATCTGTGGAGTTGAGCCCAGAGTGGGGAAGATCTCCAGTTCAGTCAGTGAGTTTTGGACCAAGCCTGGGCACCCAAAGAGACAAAGTCTCACGGCCATGGCAGATGATGTGCCTCACACCTGCCTGCACCAGAGTAAACATTAGATCACTCCTGAAATGAGAGATAAGTATTCAATTAAAAACACAGGCATAGCAGACTTCCAGAAGAATGGCTCGGCCACTCAGGAGGACACGTTGCAGATAAGTTACCTGTGTAATTCAAAATTCATAAGAATACTCAATATCAGGATTCATATTCTGATTTAAACTTATTCTACTCAGAGTACTATCTGGTGTATAAGGTAAGCGTGGTTTTGTTTTAATATAAAGAAAGGGAATTCTATCTAAAATTATTTTATCCTGTTTTGGTCCTTTTTTTTTTTTTTTAACAAAAAAGTGCACACATTTCTGTATTCTATTTAATTTTCTGTTTGAGTAGGTCATTTATTATTACTTTTTCTGGTAGGCTTGCTCACATTTCTTTCTTTTGCTTTGTTTCTTGGTATGAATCTGAACATTTTCTTTTATCTATTTATCAATAAATGCTGAATATGCTTCAAGCTGACCTCAAGAACTACTCAGAGCAATAGATGTTTCTGTAGTGGCTTCTAAGCAAACTAGTCCCCAGTTCCAGGAACATGGTGAATGCCCATGCTTGGCATTCTAAGTCTTGTGAACTAAAGGCCTATGCACAATTAAATGTACTCAAATATCTTTAATAATAAGGATACATTTCCTTCATGAATCTTAAAATGCTGCCAAAGTATTACTGTACATATGCATTTTCATGACAGGAGCAGAGATGTACTTGGACAGCCCCTGTGAACGTGTGGTGTGCTTACACTTACAAATCCTTAATTCATGACTAGTGTGGGAAATCCATGTTGGGAGGCTCAAGACATCCCTCTAAATTTACAAAGTGAATGGTGAGAGGAAGTTTTCTGGTTTGCAGGTATACAGTGTGATATCCAAAACCAGTGAGCCCTTTCAGGATAGCTTACTATTGAGGATTTTGGTTCCAGTCAAAAGTCTTTGAAGGCTTTTCGGTTATGAACAACCCACCGAACTCCAACGAAGCCACGTTCTTGGTTTCAGAGGGGCTGTGACATGTACTTACAGCTAAACATATGCTAACCTGAATTTTTTGATCAAGATCACACTTTCAAACATTCTACATGCATGAAAACGTGGAGTTTCTAAACACTTAGTGCCTTCCAGTTAATGAAATATCACAGAGTAAGATAGGTTAATCCATATAATTCGCATGGAGTTCATTAAATCATTTTAACAAAATCAAACAGTTATATTTAGCTTGATACTCAGAAGCGTTAACACCCTGCTTTTAATGTGACAGATTGGATTTGGAAAGCAATGTAAAGCATGGGTTTCAGTGTATAGAATTTTTTATTTCCACAACTTAAAGGGTGTTGTTAAGATCCATGTTCCTTTTTAAGATCTATCCCAGTGCTAGTTAGCCCAAAACATTTATCTTTATTAGCTTTCAGTGCTCTGGAGAAGTTAAAACGGGACCTTTTATTCCCCATTTTTCTTAAAGAAGTAGTTAGAAGTAAAGACTAGCTTTGATTCTGTTGCTGGCATCAAGATTTTTTATTCATCCAACAAATTAGAGTTTCAAATAGGAGTAGGTTGACCTTGCAAAGAAACAACATATTTAATCTGTGACCAAAATAGTCACTGGTATGCTTTCTTCCTCTTTTTTTCCCCCTTCTTTTCTTTCTCCCTCTACTCCCCTCCAATAGGTCACGTGTATGCAGTGGTTGCAAGGGGACCATACGATGCTGGATATGATCGAAAAAAAACGTTGCCTCTGCAAAGAAATAAAAGCTCGACAGAAATCAGAGAAAGGACTCTGCAAACAGGACAGCATGCCAATTTTGCCGAGTTGGAAAAAGAATACCGGGACCAAGAAATACAGCCCTCCTCCTTACTCGAAACAACAAACTGTGTTCTGGGACACTGCAATTTGACAGGCCTGTGGAGGATGCCTTCTCCACTGTGTTGCACCGAGCACAGGTAGCCTGCTTTCTTAATAAGGCAAAGGCTCTAACCTAAGACTTACCTGCAGGTGGCGAACTTCCTAGGAAAAAAAAACCCGCACCGATACAGTGCTCACCTGTCAATCAAGAGAGAGATTTACGTTTCTGACTGGATTAAGGCATACATATTTATCCAGGATTTTTTTGGATCCAGAAGATATCAAAATGTAAATATTTCGCCAAAATATTGAAAACACCCGAACTAATACACTGTTTAAATACATATATATATATAAATTCAAAAATTTATGAAGAATTTTACTATATAATGTTACTGTTATACTGTTTTATTACCTATTTTCTATGTTTTCTTCTACTGTTCACCCCTGCCGCCACCATTTTATTTCTCTGACCTGCCTAGATGTGGCCTCTGTACAAAAGCATGTGGTTGTACGTTTTGTTGAAGAGGACGATGTACAAAACAACACGGTGCTAGGGCTGTAGAAGATAACTAGAGTTGTACTTGTTAGATGTCCTTAGCTTTGGGAGGGGGGTGGGGGAGGATGGACAAAGGAGAGAGTTCTGGTGGGAAACAGTGAAACTGCAAGCACTGAAAACCGAAGTGCTTAATGTGGATGCCCAAGTTGCATTTAAAATAATAATTGTTCTGCATCTGTTTTCCCCATAACGTTAATCAGATAAATTGCCCTCGGTTTTATATGAATCAGTTTCTAAAATTATTTGGCCAAGAAACTAAATTTTCTGCAGCAAAGCCTGCAACAAAAACTCTTCCTTCATTGCATTCAGTTGATTAGCAGAGACCATGGTTCACTGTGACTAAGCATTGTACAGCCCGTGACAGAGAGACCCGGTTGCTCAGCAGGTTGAGGCAGTGCCACTGCAGCCACCGTTCCTGTCCACATTTGTCTTTGGTCCAGAAAATAAAGGCGACAAAAACCTGTTTACATTTTTATTGTTTTTAAATCCAGCAACACATCCTTACTTACGCTGTGTCGGATTTCCTTGTGTTGTTTGTAAAGGCTGGGATTCAGAGCCCTTGAAAGCCAGTAGGGAAATCCCTCTTGATTTCATGCGGTTTTGAAGCAGAGGCCCACGTAACGTGTTCTCCTGGCTATGCCGTTTCTTCTTCCTGGCTGCTTCTGTAATTGGCTTGCAATCCTGTATTGTATTACACCCATTTTAACAGAAATATTATGTCATGACCAAAGAATTATGACCTCCTGGTTTTAACGGGAGAAAGAGATGGCTTATACTGATTATGAGGGTGAAATTCATGTGATGAAATATCTTCCAAAAGGATCTGTTGAGAACAAGGGAAACTTGTACTTCTGTGGAGTAGGGAAAAGAAAAGATCTATGGCATATATTTTGTATATTTAAATTTCTATCTATGTGTCTGAAGTTTGGTAGCACAAAAGTCCCTCTTTAAAACAATCATTTTAATATTATATTTGCCGAGAAGAAAAGGTGTGTTGTTTGAAACTTCTTGTTATATTGGCTTTTCTTTGAAATTATATTGACAGCATTGCCACAGCTGTAATTGCTGATCAAAAAAAAAAAAAAACCAAAAATAACAAATTTTAGAAGGTTTTTGTAATCTATATTGCTAAAGTTTGAGTTTGAGTAATGCTTTATCAGTAGTAGTTTCTTTTCAGCCTCTGAAATAAAGTTTTTAAATATTTTATAACTAATTAACTAATGTATATTTTGATGTCCAAACTGAGATTTCTGTAAAAGAAAAAGTGTGTGTTTATATGTGTGTATGTATATTAGCATTCCTGTATATGTATATATGCATATGTGTACACACATATATATGTATATATGCATGTTTCTATATATACGCATAGATGTGTGCATCCGTATATACCTGCATACATTAAATATGGGTGTGTTAGGAATATACAGTGGCTGGAATGGGTACACAATTGAAACGAGGATTTAAAGAGCCCTTCACAGCTGAAATGACAGAAGACATGAGAAAACCCCAGAGGCTGTGAAGGAATCTTTGGATACATGTTACGTCCAAAAGACACCAACTGTATATTCTGCTTATTCTCTTTTTTTTTTAAAGAACGAAAATGGCAGAAGAAAAACTCCAGAGATCTCGCAAAGTTCCAGAATCTACTGGAAGGAAGACAACTTGTTGGTCATGAGAAATCTGTTGAGATGACAGGTTCATTATTCAGAAAGTGTTTGCGCTTTGTCTTCCTTGTAATGTGGCAAGAGAAGAATTTTCCATAACCATGTGTGAAATACTTAACTCAGCCCTTTCCCCCAACTGCACAAGGTCTCTGGTGACAAAATGAAAGCTGGCGTTCAGTCAGTCTTGGTAGTCCTTCTCCACGCTGGTCTCTTCCTGGAGCATTCTTTTAAAATGCCACTGCGGAAGCAGTTTCACAGTCCAGGCCCATGGGCTGCAGCGCCCGGCCCTTTGGGGGAAGGCAGGTGTTAATGTGAACTGTTACGTGTTTGACGGTGTTTGTTCATATCGTGTCCTTTTCATATCAGTGTGTAATAGGAATAATGATCAGGGAATTGAAGCGTTCTTGTCCTAAGCAGACTTGCTTGTACACTTAGCCCACCACAAGCCACTCCTTGTTTTGCTTTTATTGCTCAGCACTGTTTGTTTAGTCCTTCCTAAATAACTGCCCACGTGCTTCCAGACCTCCATTGTATCCCATGGAAACAATGGCTTTTTGTTTCAAAGTGCGACAACATGATAAAGTAAAATATAATTTAGCACTTACCTTCAAAGCACTTTAGAAATGTGAAGTAAACCTCACACTTGCGAGAACCGTTTTACAGAGGAGGGAAGTGAGGCTCGGGTGGAGTAGTTTCCGAAGGTCACGGACAGAGCCAGGACAGGACACAGGCCACTGACCTGTCCCGTGACTGCTGGCCCACCCCATCCCTCGAGTAAAAGGCACATCATACTGCCGAGAGCTGCCATCAAAAGGCTGTTAAACATTTCCTACACCCCCTCTTGTCTCAGCAGCTTCCGTGTCACAGGGTGAATGACAGTGCTTAGTTACACACGGTCATTAAAGCTGTAGTCTGTATAAATATGCAATCTGTATATACATACAGATCACATATATACACACACTTATGAAGACTGTATATATGAAATTGTTTGGTATGCACTTATTTTGCTTTAAACTCCTGAAGGTAAACATTATAGTGTAGCAATTTGTGTAAAGTGCACTGTGATTTCAAGAAAGCACAGTAAAGTCACAGGTCTTGTTATTCTTGCACTAAAAATGTGTTTACGTATATTAGCCAATGTATGTCTACTTTATCGCTCCTTTTGACAAATTAAAGCAAATGGTATAAAATAGTATGGGATTTTTTTTTTTTGGTTTGGGTTGTTTATTTTTAAGTGGACAATGGCACTATGTTTTTAAATGACAGGGTTTTTAAATAAAATGAAATCATTCTGTGTTCATTCCGATGTAATACATTTACCAATATCTTGAAATTGAATGTCATGTTGCTTTTTTTTATATTTCATTAGAAATTGTCAGGTATGTGCCTGAGATTGTGTAGGAGTAAGGAGTAGCTAGAGGCTAACTGTAATCATATATTATTAGCCGTTTCTATATACACAGTATAAATACATATTAATTTTCTTTTCATTTTTGTACTTGATTTTTTTAGGTAAGATGTAATTAAATGTACTTTGATACTTCTGAAGTAATAAGATGTTGTTTGAAGATCAATTCTGCTTTCTTTAGTGCATTGACAATATTTTACAATAATTTAGTGCTTATTTATTTGTGCTCCAGTGTAATTATAATAAAAAGCAATAGTTTAAAATATTTGGCTGTTAATTTTCATTTGATGGTTTGAGTTAAGAGACAGGTTATGCACTAGGGATTAGCCAGAGATTTCCAGGGAAGAAAAGTCAAGTCATAGATGTATATTTATAGCATTCCCTAGGGACATTTTTAATAGCACCATTTGTTGGAAGAAATGAATTAATTACTTTAATAGGTTAGTATTTGCAAGTCATGCCTGGTTGCATCTAATGCCATGAGTGCCATCCTCTACTTAATCCTTAGGATAAGATTTCTCTGAAGAGCAGACAAATTTTTCCCTAAGTACTTTTCACAGTTTGGGATGGAAGATATTCACTTGAAAGACTCCTTCTTCAAAGATCTCCATTTGAAGAATATCCACAAGTGTGAGAGGGACACATCACACTCTCCATGAAGCTCTAAAATATCTACTTAAAAGTAAGCATAATCTTCCTATTTCCAAACTGAATATTTACATCCACTGGGATGTAAAACCCAGCCCTGGCAGAGGAACTCCACAACTTTTTTAAGAAGACATTTCCCCTAATATTTTGAAGAAGACATTTTGTAATTTAAAAAGGTTTCCAAGAGTAAGTAAGCAAGCAGTTAATATTGAGTCCAGTACGAAACAATAATTCCTGGCACTGAGATCAAATTTTACTCTCTTTGTGAAAAAAAAAAAAAAAAGGCTGCCTTTAATATGCGAAAAAGGTACTCTCCATGTTTGTACAGACCTGTGTGCAGAAGTGCACCAGTGGGCATCTTCTGGCTGTCTTCAGCAGGAGCTGGTTCTGAGGCAGGTCGCAAATGATCCAGGAAGTGCTTTCCAAGTGCTTCTCTGCCCCAGGAGTCACCTGCTTTCCCTGAGGCACAGCCTCTCTCTCCTCAGCAGTGACCCGATTGCCAGGGCCCATATAAAGGCTGAAGAACTTTGCTACCTCTTCATGCTCCTCTTTGTGTCCCCAACCCCTGGCATGGATCTTCAGAGTGACTCGTCCTCTAAAGCAAACTCCAGCCTTTTCTCCCAGGCTCCTTGTTTCACATGGAAATCCTACAGGGGTGACTAGAAATGAACATAACACTATTTTACAAGGATTTTTCCAGACAGAGATTCTGCCAGTTTGTTGCATTCATGTCTGTGCTCTTGAGTGGGATAGTCCATGAAGTCCTGTGTCTTAGTTCATTTCTAAAGACTTTCTAGATTGACTTCCAACATTCACCTCAATCCACATGCCATGCCTGACCGCTGCTGGAGACAGCAGCACCTGAACAGAGAAAGAATGAAAGGCAAGAATTGCCAAATGCAGCAGGGAGCATAAATCTGGGGCAAATTCAGGTTTTTCCCTAGTCAAAATAGGTATATTCTCTTTCTCTGCCACTGCAGAAACACTTTCTATGTACCAAACAGAAGAAGTTTAAATTAAAAGGAGACAAGACCATAAAAAGGAATGGTTGAGTTTTACACTTGTATTTGCTCTAAGTTTATTTAAAAGTGGAAAGGTGCCTGCAGTGCTCTATCTTGGGTCTCTGCTCCTTTTGCATTTTAAAAGCCGTCACAATGCCACTGGCTGGAGTTACTGCTGTTTCTCCGCCGAAGTCACTCAGAGTGACCTCAGCTGGTGCCAGAGTGGCTGCGAAGCAATTAAAGCACAGAGGGGCCTGTCTTGCTTGGGAACAAGTAAAACCTGCCCTGAGCACAGCGGGGAAGTCGAGCAGCCGTTAGAGGGGAGATGGGCCAACATCTCTCAGATCTATGGCCAGCGCTAACAGAGCTGGCAAGGGAACTGCAGGAAACTAAATAAAATTTACAAAAACAAAAGACAACTGAAAAGAAACACTGCTCAAAGGCAAGGCTGAACACATTTGACATTTATTTTCTAAACCTGCCAACGTCTCTTATGGGGCATTTTTTTCCCTTCAAAACAAAGTTACGCACCTGTCACCTTTTAACTGAGATTTTTGGCACTGGGGTGGGTGGCGGTTTCAGTGTGTTCACCACCTGTGGCATATTTTCATCCTCTTTTGTCCTCCTCTCTCTTTCTGTCTCATTCCTTTTTTTCCATTATGTGCTTTGGGAAATATATTTGTAGGTCCAAGAGTTCCCCTGTCATCTTTTGTTCCCATTAATGTTGTTCTCTACATCCCCTGTTCTCAGCTGGCTCTGTGCTCTCTAACCCTCATGAAAACACACGAGGAGAGCAGAAGGAGGAACCACCATCAATTTTATTTTAGAGGGTAGCATTTATCAATGTTGCTCTCAACGTATACACAGCAAGTTTCACAGAGGACCGAGGAAAGAGAACTGGGGAAAGGGCTGGGAAACGCTGAAGTTCAGTCTCCAGCACAAGGGTGCCCCTGAGGCAGCAGGGCCAGGCTCGGTGCCCTGCGGGGAGCCGGGTCTGCTCTGCCCTTTCCAAGCACGGTCCCTTTCCCAAACGCGGCATGATGGCACCTCGGCCACACTGCTCTTGCTCTCTCTGGGGCTTTCCCACCACTTTTGCAGTTGATGCCCTCCACCCTCGGTACCCAGCTCTGCCCTGAGGGAGCTGCACCTCTCCAGCTGGGCAGACCAGCACTTCATCAGGTCACACCTCTCGCTGAGGTGCACCAGGTGTGCTTTGGGCTGACAAGCTCCGTGTTGGGCCGGTCCTGTCTGCCATAACTTCCCTCTGTGCTCTCGTTTCAGTGGAGTGCGGCAGCATGGCAGTGCCCCATGGGGACAGAGCCCCATGGGGACAGAGCCCATGGCCGGGGTGGCAGCGGGCAGAGCACCGCGGGTCTGCTCAGGTCGCCGCTCGGGGTGGAAGGGAGGTCACGGGGACGCAGCTCCCCAGCACACGTGAAACCCACCAAAAGGTAACCTCCTCTGAACAGCTTTGGGTAACCATCGCAGCGTGCCCCTGCAGAAAGGCTCCTGTCTGGGAAGCAGGGAAAGCCCCCGGCTGTCAGTGCCCTGGAGGAGAGGAGCCTGCGCTTCCTCAGCAGTCGCTCCTAATTGAGTGACTCCGGGCCCGCTCTCTATGACCTTATGCTCTGTTTAGACATTAACACCTCTGCAAAGTGGGTGTTAAATGGTTCTGTTAGTGTCTGTAACGTGTTTTTACATCCACTTGAGAAGTGTAAATGGTTCTACAAGGTGCCGGGTAGCGGAAAGTCAGCTTTCCCTCGGCTCCAGCTGGCTGAGGAAACTCAAATTAACTCCTGTGGAATCCAGCTCCCACCAAAGAGCTTTTCTTTCCCAGACTCTTCAGGGTTTTTTTACTGTTCTTGTAAACACAACAACTGAATGGCTAGTGTGTTTATTTTTCTAGTTTAAAGGGGCTGAGCTGTCTTTGGCCCCGAAGGCAGAGGCATTCACTTTCTGCCTGGCTTTTAGGCCCTTCAACATTTGAGAATTTTGTCACAATTTCTACTGATGTATGTGGACCATCCAAGAAGTCTGAAACCAGCACTTTCTCTCTTTCTTTCTTTCTTTCTTTCTTTCTTTTCCTGGCTGTGTATGGGATGTGGTGACACAAGTTGTATATGGAATAAGCTGACAGGATGAGTTTTTCCCTGTGGTACATATTTTACTGACCAGACATTACCTTGAGAGTGTTGCTTCATCCTCTGAACTGTATCAGTTAAAATTTCCACACTCACCATGGGTAAGACTTTGGCCATCTCTCTTCCTGGCCATGGTGACAGAACATCTGACCTAATTTCCTAAAAGGTGTCTAATCTGGTGGTATCACAGAATAAGAGGGCAAATTTCCAAACTAACTGGGATCCAACATATTCAGTGTACTCAAGCTTGCAAGCAATGCCATCAGACTCAACAAAAACTAGACTTCTACTCCTTGTGCAGCAGGAGTCAGCAGGAGAAAACCTGCAGTACTGTACACAGGGTCAAAGGATTGAAACCCAACACCTGGAAGGGTAATTTAAGCTCACCTGAGCCCCTCAATACCCATTTAGTGCACCTTGCAGCACTCTTTGGGGTTTGCAGCATCATAAAGAGGTGGTGACCTTTAAGGGAAAGACCAGCCAGTCATCTTACCTGAGCAGCAGCTCAGGGGCAGCCCTGACAGTGCACACACCCCTATGAGCACATGTGTGCCCTCAGGTGTGACCAGGGCATGGCTGCAAGCCCTGCAGAAACAGGTACTGCACAGTTGCCACAGTCAATGCTGGAATGATCTTGTTGTGCCAGGGATGTACTGCTATGGACTGACAGGGACTGCGAATTTGACCAGTTGTGTTTTCCCTTGTACTTCTGCTGTGTTTCATTTATCCTAGGATATCCCCTCTGTTTCTTCACTTAAGTCTATTTTCGTAGACACAGACAGAAGTACAAATCTCCAGTACGCAGTCTGAATTAATCCTCTGAATCTGTGTCTGAGAGAAGTGCTGAAAGCCCTTCATAATAACAGGGTTGGAAATGAACTAAGTAACCTGTCAAATTTTTATTTTTGCAAAAAGTTTCAGATTCCTTTACTTTCCACCTGGTTCACTAATTCAAACACACATGGTATTTTGAAACTTGGTACCAAAAGAAATTTCAAATTTTGACAAGTTTTAGACCAATGGCAAAGCCAATTTCAGTTCAGGCTTTCTTTACTTCCATAAGAAAGCTTTTTTACTGCCTACCTAATTTCCACGGAGATACTATTGCTTATGTTAACATGCTTCTACCACATAAATCACTTTCTGTCCTTCTCTCTCTGAGAAAGAATGAATAAGTAGTGCTTTTCACTCAGGTTTTTCCTTCTCTGTATGTCCACAAGATAAATGAATGCTCTGTCAAGTGAGGTTAGTGGGTTTAAGGGAGGAAAGGATTGTTTAGTGCCTTGGTGTGTTGAAATATAGCACTTAATGTACATGTTCAGCTAGTTCAAGGCACGTTTGAGGGAAGTTTTATACTGTTTCCGTGACATACTGATAGGAAATTTGACAAAATGCTGACTTTGGATTTTTGTTTGTGGCAAAGTGTCCACTATCCTTCAAACTGATCTTGAGTGAAGAGCACTAGATAATACAACCAAGAAGAATAATTAATTAATTTACCACTGTGCTAGCATAGAGAAATAAACTTTTATTTTTACTCTGGACGGAAAATATTTTATATACCTTTGATTTGTCTTTGGGTAGACTGTTATTTTCTGATACTGTCAAAGGTATATCAAAGCCTTAATGTGGGACCAGTGTCAACTTGTCCCACTATTTCAGAGACCATTTTAAAACTTTGGAGACCTCAGCCTTGAGTGGTCCCTTATGTCTTCTCCCCATTTTTCTGGTCCCATTTTCTACATTGTGCACCTTACAGATGCTTTTCACATTCCTGCTATTAGCTGATTTGCTGTGGGTGTTTTGGCTTGGGTTTGTGGGTGTGAGTCCTGTGATATGTCTGTATTCTCCTGACACTCTCCTGTAAGCTTGTAAAATAAGGACTAAATTAGTTTGCCGTGACAAGGCATGGACACATCACATATATTCATGTGTGCCTGTATGTATACCTTAAAAGCAAAATGGATACCCGATTTTAAGTGCTTGTATAAAAAACAAACCAAAACAAGAAAAAAGGGTCATGTGCCTTTTTGGCATTCAGGGCATTCGCATTAAGAAAGTCTCATACTATGTTATGACAGCTCTGGTTTGAAATCCTAATTTGAAGATGTAATTTACTTTGCCATACCATAGATTTAGGCACTTTTTTACTTAGACATGTGAGTAACTTTCCTCAAGAGAGTACAAGAAATGGCATTACATGCTCCTGCAGAATCCAGACAGCAGTATACACTTTAGTTTAACAAATTATATTTGTTTTAGAAGAAAATAGTTTTCGGTGTCACATTTGTCAAGTGCTCTTTGATAGATGTAATGGACTGTGGTACTTGAAGACTGCCGTCTTTTAAAGACTCTTCTGAGGGGCATTAAGCTCTAGTGTATCTAATTAATGCTTTAAATATTCTTTCCTACCAGATCAGTCTTTATCTATCTCTGTGCTGCCTTGTTACCCAATATGAACTGCTCATTGAAATCGATTGTTCCTGGTCTTTTCAACCGTTGATTGTTCTTTCATGGCTGAACATTTTAAAATAACGTTATTGATTTTTCTTACATTATAGCCTTCCTCATAACTCCTAACTAGACAGTGTCGCTGTGGCCTAGGAGCATGTGGGGACAATTACCACTCCTGAATTTACAATGAAAAAGGTATGTTTAGTGCAACATTCATCCAAGCATGGATCTTAAAACAGTCAATTCTATGATTCTATCTTAAAACAGTGCTTTCGTTAATTTTCTTTTAAAAATGGTGAATATATTTACTCACAGGTGCGAAACAGTGTGACACAGATCCTATATTGTGCTTATTGGAATGTCTTGGGTCTCCATAAGCCTCTCATTTACCGAGTTTCCACAATTTCATGGGACGAGAGTAGGACTAGAGAATAATTTCTGTTCTCCCTTCTTCTGCTGAGTGTGTACAGTGGGTAGGGAATTGATACTATCTCTTGCACCTCTGAAATGGCCCAGTGCACTCCCCATGTGCTTGGAGGTGACTGTCAGGTTGGAGGTCACTGGTGGGCGTTCATGAAAAGAGGCTCACATCTGCTCCGGCCTGGCAAATTTTGGTCTGATATTACTGTACCACTCAAACTTGGCTTTAAGGAAAATATTCATTGGTCTGCTTTCCGTTTTAGCTGGAGAAAGAGGGACAAATTTTTTTGTATATTATAAATGTTAGGACATATCAGGAAGATAAATGCAAAGAAAAGGAAGTACAGTTGATCAGAAAATTCAAGCAGGAAGACTTTTTTCTAGAGACTTTTTTTAATGGCAAAAGATGTTAAAATTCTGGGTTTGTTTAAAAACTTTTGAACATTGTCTGTCATATAATTCATTTTGCAAGTGGAATTTTTTTTGCGTTTTGAAATGCATTTTTAACAATAAGTAATTTTTAGATATGAATTAAAAAATCAGGTGAAAACCAGTTTTTTCTGTGCTGTTTGCTGAACTTTAGGACTTGGCAATAAGAAAGAGTAGAAACCTTGTTCCTTTTGGAAACAAGTTTCAAAATGATTGGACTTTACACAAAACAAAAAAATCTGATAGGAATTCAGAGCAGCCGAGCATGACACACTGACACATGAGCACTAGGACAGTGACCACAGTGTGGTCTTCAGAAGAGCTGGCTGTGGGCATGGTGTCAAAGGACAACATGAGTATTAAGTAAACTCTGAAACAAGCCCTCAGAATCACGAGAAGTGGTTGTCTCTGCGACCACACGAAATGATGTGACTCTGAAAACCAATGCAGAAAAAAATGACTTTCTGCTGCGGCCTGTTATCTAAGATAGAAACTCTTTTTCTGCAAGGGGGAGAGACCATCTGTGTTGTCAACATCTTCCAGTTGTCTCCTTTCAAGGTATTATATACAAATTTCCACTCAAAGTGTGTTTCTCACTCTGATATAATGGTCTTTAGAAGGCAGATGATTAATAAAGGTACATGAATAATCTAGAGATCATACTGTGATGAAGAGTTTGAGTAAAGTCTTTACCTATATACTAACTGAGATCTCTGCATGTTAGTGCGCCCAAAAGACATCTAGACATAATTATTTCCATGTGTTAGTAATGTTGAAAATACTTGCAAAAAAGATCTTTCCTATATATTGTAGATATTGAGAGCATTTTGTTGTTTTCATGCTGGAGAGGATTCTCACAAGTGCATAGAGAGGAATCAGCCAGGTAAGTATATTAATTTGAAAGCAATACACACCTGCAGACCACTTTTCTGTCCTATCTGGCATAGCTGCCATTGCATCCCTTGCTGCTATGGACTTGCCTGGTGATCTGAGCTGTTACCTGCACCCCAGCCCGCTCTGCTTTTACTCATCATTGGAAACTTAATAGTTCAAGTGATGGACAGGAATACATAGAAAAGGATAAAACCAAGTAGAGGAAGAGATGAAGCATTTTGAACAACCACAGAAAAGAGAAGATATGACACTGAAAAATTAGTAGCCTGACCCAATAAATGTGGAATAATGAAGAATAAACTGAATATGCACTAGTGGAGAAAGTTAAACTAAAAGGGAGAAAACAAACATCTACCAGTGTCATAATTAATGCAGTTAAATAACACCAGGAAAACAGCCAAAGATACTGTTAAAATTTAAGGCTGACACAAGGATATTTGGCATAATTAGTAAAAAAATAAATCTTACAGGGTTTTACTGAATAAATGGGAAAGAATTTTCGTGTGTTTTTAGCCCTCTGCATCACCCAGATTGATGCCTGGCCCTTGTGAAACTGTCCTCAAGATTACGGTATTGTGAAGTCATCAAGGTATGTTGTAGATACAAATATTTTGACTCTGAAAACAATATACAGATTTGGGATCATGTTTTCTGATTTTGAATACTTGGTCCATTATTGCCAATACAAACATGGTGCAGGAGATGATTGCACCAGGGCAATGCTGTTAATACCCAGCATGAGACATAATCCTTGCATCTTGGGTCCCAGACATGGATATTTTGTGCTTAAGGTATTCCTCACTAACTTCAGAGAGCTGCAAATGGCCAGGGGAATCATCAGGTTTTGACTCGGCTCTTAAAATTAAATTGGTGTTGTCCTGTGGTTAGTGAGCTGCTCTGGTTTATTGGCTGTCTGCAAGGCGCTGTCAGGCACTTCCCTCGTGTGCCCACGTCAGAGAGAAATCGTGTCAACAGTGGCTGTGCCATCAGGGGACGTACAGCTCCCCAGTCCATGGGCTAAGGCTGAGCAGCAAAGACCACTGAGAAAATATTGTCATCAAGTCTTATCTCTGTGAAAGGGTTTCTTCGTGTTTCAGGGAAGACTTCTTAGCATTGTCTTTAAACCTTTTTCCATACAGTTGTTTTCCAAGCTAACAAAGCACCATGGAATATAAACGTCATTTACACAAAAAGACTTGTGAGTTTGGCCTGTATTATCTCCTTGTATTTCTCTGTGTGACTCTCTGGCCCTTCTTTGTAATGGGATAAACTTTTAATTTTTTTTTTTATTATTATTTTTTTTTTTTTAATTTGGACAGCATGCAGTGCAGCAAAGCCTTCAGTCATGAGCAGGGCTCCTGGTCAGACTGATTTTGGGCAGGTTACTGAGGTAGGTCTGGAAACACCTGCTGGCCCTGGGCTATCAACATCAAATCAAATTCCCTGCAAACTTGTGACAGCAACACCAGGAGAGGAGCCTCACAGGACAGGGAGCTGCAGGCAGGGTGGCTGCTGCAGGCATCGAGCCAGAGGACCTGTGTGTACAGTGGGGCTTGATCAGGGTGGCCACGCAACTGTGAGGTGCTTTGCTGGTGCTTGGTGGATGCTTATGGATGCTTCCATAGTAATCTTTGAAATACCCTGGATTTAATTTCTGTGTCAGGCTTCTTGTTCTGCTGAGAACAGTTTATGGCGGAGTTTTATGTTTACAGAGAGCTGTTAGGCTGCCCTTTAAAGTGTTTAAATAATATTGTATCAACATGGTGCAGACTGATATGTATCTTAGCAACTGTGTCAAGTTCACGATGGGCTAAAAATCCAAATGGGAATCAAACAATCTGGAGCCTTAGAGCTTGAATACTGAGAATAAAGAGAAAATTACAAGGTTTTTCTGTGTCCAACCAATGCTGCTCTTCAGCTTTACACTGCGATAATTGTAGGTTAAAAAGTACCTTGAAACTATAATTAAAATAAAAAATACACATGGTATCTTAAAAAATTATAACCATAAATAAGTAGTGTTTCAAGGCAAGAAAAAAAATTGAAAGAACAGAAGGGCAATAGAAGTTTGAAAGGAGTGAGGTCTATAATGAAGTACAATACAGTTGCTGGGTGTTATTTACACTTTACACATCCATTGGTTCTTAAGTCTGGAAAACTCTGTATTTGAATACAAGGTTGAATGCTGTATGTTTACCCTGAGTACTGTGTGAACAAGAATAGGTGTGCAGCTCCCGCTGTGAGCATGAGCCAATACACATCATCTATTGTGCTATTACAAAAAGACATGGAGCTCTGAGCCAAGCAGAAACCAGCACTATAGAGAGTTTGCAGACCTCTGGGCCCACAGGTTAAGTGGGTCATAAATTGCCCCGGAGCTAGCAACAGTCACTTGGCACCACATTTCGATGATCTACTCTCATGGTCACCCCATTTATTGTGTGACTATTTCAGATCATTCCTGAACACACTGTGTGAGCAAATCTTTTTGACTTGAAGGGGCTGAATTGATCCTGTCTGCAGAACCTGATCTGAGCCTGCAATGCCCCTTACATAAGAGAATGAAACCTCCTCCACAAAGCACATTTCAGCTTTCAAAATGTATCATGTAAGAGTTGTTCAAATTTTCCAGATGCTCATTTATACAAAGATCTATGACTCAACCAACAGTTTGTATGACGCTGGTATTTAAGGGCATTATTAGTTAAGCCCTTTGAGTACCTTGAGGATGATTATAGGTCTGACTAGTTTCTAGCTATCAGGACTTTAACTCATCAGATGTCTCTGCCAGGATTCTTACAAGGCAGGATTGTGCTTCCTCTGTTCATCTCTTTCCTTTCCAAGAACAGATTTTTGTAATTCTCCTTGATTCCTGTAGGAACAACAAAAATTTTCTACGAGGAATAGCATGTACAATGCTCTCAAAAGATCACAGTTGCATAAAATATCTTATTAATGAGGGATGCCAGATCTTAGCTGCACACTAATTCATAAGCTAATTTGCACTTTTGGAAAGCTTCCTAGTTTAGGGTGGTCATTCCTGAGGTGTTCATGAGACAAGATAACCACAGTTTCCAAGTAAAATATGTAGCAAACTTGGTGTAGGGTGGACTTTTTATGGGTTTTGATCTATTTTTCATTATTTGTCCAAATTAAATTCTCGTAGAGTTACTGGCATTTATTCTGCATTGAGTAATTCGTAAAGTCAGAACAGATGAGTTTTCAAATGATGCATTGAACAAAGGCCCACCTTTTTCATAGTTTAGCTCCTATGGAACAAAGGAAATAAAGACATCTTGCATTTTCATGTTCTTCAACTAGAAAGGGTTGGCCCATAATGCATTACTTACAACCTAATCACAGATGTTTTTCTGACTGAACCTTTAAAAACATGTTTGTCTAGAAAAGTGAATCGGTTTGTATATCATGGATTTTATGTAATATTTTCAATACAGTTATTAAAAAAATATGATGAAATAAAAGACAGACCTAAGAGAGAATGAAGAAATAATAATGACCCAAATCAAAACCGAAACAAAGTTTGTTTTAGGTGTTAATGGTTATGACCTTGTATTTCTTGAATGTGCTGGGTAAATCACTGCAGAAACTACCAGGGGGTCTCAACAAAGAGTGTGAGCCCCTGAGGTTCCAGTTGGGCTTTGGGAAGGGATGTGCTGTGTGAGAACAAAACCTTGGGTTGGGCACATGGAGATTAAGGGATCAATTTGGCAAGGTGGAGCAAGAACACAGAGTTATTGAAGTTAAAAGGATGTTGCACATGATTCACCGCGTGATGTAGGGGGGGCACAAGGGGTTTGTGTGGTTATGCTGCTCGTTGTACTGTGTGAAGCTCTGAGGAGTGGAGATCCCAACTAATCTTTAGTTACTTTGTCCTTCCCAGTTCTTGTGTCATGCTTGAGATGTGAGATTTTACTGACTCTGTACTCTCAGTAACTGAACCTCCCAGCTGATCACTCGAACCTTTCCCAGGAATCACAAGGGACAGTCTAAGCATTTCTGCATTTTAAGACACTGGGAGCATTTCACCATATGAGTTTGAGGACTTCTTGAATATCCCAGTGACACCTGATGAGCAACTGGAGTACTGGGTTATTGGAAGAAGCATCAGAGTTGGGAAAGAACAGTAACTCCAACATCAAAAAAACCCCTTTTTTCTGAGAATTATTCCTTTGGAAGAGGCTACTTTTTATTAAAAATATAAAGTATGAAGATCTGAATAGAAAGGCAGTGGAGTGATTTCTCAAGAGCTAATAATCTGTTCCTATCAAACATTTTACAAAAATTTACTGTGAAATCAATTTTATCGTATGATAAAATCATATGGTTCTCTTTCATCATGCAAATTCCCTGAAATGAAATGCCTTTTTTTGGTGAAATAACCTATTTTTCCATGAGAAAATTAGGATTTCACAGGAAAGAAAATATTTTCCCCTCAGGAAAACTTTGTCAAAAGAAAATGAAACTGAGAAGCTTTTTTTCCTCTGAATATCTTACTGAGAGATGAAGATGCCGAGTACCCTGCAGCCTCACTGCCTCTCCAAGCAGCCAGCCAAGGGAGCCAATATATACCTGGGAGCTTGGTTTCTCTCTCAAACTGTGTTCAGGTTGATTTTATTCCTATGAAATTACCAGGATCCTTTTTGGTAGACAGCAGGAAGAGAAAATTCATTACAGTTCTTCCAAAACATTCCTATTTTTCGTACAATTTTCTTTACATAAAGAAAAAAAGCCACCCTTCTAAATTTTTGCCCCCTCCTAGAAGGGAAGAAATCTTTCAAAACTCCATCCCCTTTTGAAGGAATAGATATGATTTTCCAAACTGTTCTACTTGAGATGTTCACCAGATATTGTCCAACATCCTGCTTATCTTTCTTCTGATTTATCTTTCCTCTGATTTATCTTTCCTTGCTTTCTGTCACCTTGCTCATTATGTATCACCCCCCTACTTTTCTTTCCATAGAAATTTCCTTCTTGGGAGTGGGAGGACAAGGAATTTGTTATATTCAATCCCATTTCCTCCACATAGCAATACTTTCAGTGTTCATGATATCTGAAGATACTTTCAAGATATGAAAGAGCTAGACAGTGACACCAGCATTTCACCTAGCAAAAAAAATGAGATTAAATTGCACAGCCTGGGTGTTTCTGCCAATGAAAATCATAACAACTTGCATGATCTTAATGATAATATTCTCTCCCTGAATGGCAAGGTAATAATATGAATCCAAGCCTCTGAAATGGCTACTTTTTATCTAAAATATTGTGCTTTTTGGTCTTGTTGACTTGCTCCTTATCCTGCAATTAATGATAATGGGTCCTTTGGATTGATATTTACCCAATACTTTCCAAATTGCTAACAAGTCCTTGAACTTCAAATAAGAATAGATAAAACTTTGCTTGAGAAATTCAGGAAGAATTATGGCATGTACATGTTTGTCTATCTGCTCCCTTGCTCAACAGATATATGTTTGCTTATGTCTGCCTGCAATTTTAAATGAAAATTTTTGGTGATTGACTGTAAAATAATAATTTCCTGAGCAGTATGTCTGTGTCAGCAGAGGTTTTTTGGTATTTTGTAGTAACAACTTCTTCCATCAGAAAAAAAGTAAACGCATCTATTTCCAACCAGGCTGTGTGAGCGGAAAAAGAATAACTGTGTAGTTGGCAATCCTTTATTCTGCTTTTAGACACTTTCAGAGAAAGAATTGCAGTTTTCTGTAGCCTATGATGGACTAAAATGACTTCAAGAGCTTGCAAGAAGTATTAATTCTCATTTCAATCTTTAAGTTTAACTCTAGATCACAGCTCTGAAGGAACTTTTGCCCCGTGCCCCTCAGTTACACCCTTTGATACTTCAGGTGCTGCACAGAACTCAGCTATTCTATTACAGGAGGAATAAGTAGTTTATGTTTTCTAACTAGTCTCCTTTAAGCAAAATTGCTTCTTTAAAAGACTGTTTTGCTCCCAGATGTTGTTTAACATTCAACTTCCCTCTTTTGGCTTGAACCATATTGCAATGTTCTCATTTGTTTTGAGATTAGCTATGGTTACAATATTTGACTTCAGCATTTTGAACACTTTGGAGTTAAATAGCATTTAAATCCAAGATTAATCATGTTGGGTTTTGCCATTAAAGAAAGAGTTCCATCTGCTAAATTTAAAATTACTTTGAGATGAGTAATTTCAAATATTAACAGCAAGGCATTTCAGCTTGAGCTTGCTTAAATTCTCTCTATTGTTTGGAATCAAAACTCTTCCACTTCCTTTGTACTTGATGTCAAATCACAATACAATATTTAGAAGAATGTTTTGTCCAATTTCATTAGTCACAAAGATATAACAAGACAATATTTTACTTTTTCATTCAGCACCTGAAAAACTTTCATTTAAACCTGCCAAAAAAAGTAATTTTTTTATTCTTCCTAACATTTTTCAAATGCAGAAAAACATGGAAGAACAACACAGTTCTGCCATCCTGTTGGTTACAACTTCGTCCATGCCTGGTTACTGTGCTTGAGCAGTGGGAATTATGTGCCAATAAAACACTTCTACACCTCTCTCACTGGCAACACTGGAGCTGATGCTTCAAAACAGAAATTACTATGGGAACATAGACTTCCATGAGTTCATGGAAACTGAAGATGAGACTAGATATTTTTCTTGTCTCTAGGTTGTTGACAAAACCACTGAGCTCTACACCCTGGGGAGCGCTGAAAGCTCCTTAGAAACTACGCTGGAGCTGGGGAGCATCTTTGTGGAGGCAAGGACTAGCTGTCATGATTAATGGTCTCAAAAACTAGGTCTTACTTCCTTACTTCCTTACTTTATAGGGTTTATGAGAAAATAACCCTTCTTGAGCTTGTTTCGATTTTCGTTTTGTTTGTTTGTTTGTTGGGGGTTTTTGTTGTTGTTGAGGGGAAATCAGATTGGAGGTTCATGTCAAGCAGTTATTTTTCAGTGCATTTTGTATGAATTTTCTCTGAAAACAGTAAAATCTGCCTGAAGCAAATTTCTATAAATCATGGGTACGCATTTATTGGGACATATTTCCCAGTGTTCCTGCGGAAACTGGAAAACTTCACCTTGATTTAAGTCTGTGGCAAACCAATGGCTTCTCTCTGAAAATAACTGTTGAAGGCAATGTTTCAGGAAGGAGAAAATACATGGTACAATGCCACTACCTTTTCCTCATCAACATCAACCTCCCTTCATGTTATCTCTTTCAGTTAGGGGGTTTTATGTCCCTGCAGTGAAAAATATCTATGACTAGTAGTGTTTACTTTTTTTTTTTTTTTATCCTTCCCTCATCATAGGGGTATTTTTTCCTTTATATCCTATTTTCAGACTTGTTATTTCACCTTCCCTCTCTCTTTGTTTCCAGCATGGTAAGGGATTAAGAAAGGAAGAGTAGTAGATGAATTCCTGAGAGCAGAGGTTTCAGGAATGTATTTGATTCCTATAATGAAGAGAACTTTCATCTCCAATTAAAAGGAATAATGAATGAATCTGTTTTAAACACAAGTTCAGTCACCAAATGATTTAATTTTGCCTTTGCTACTATGGTTTAAAATTTTCATACAGCCCTGTGTCTAGTGGAAATTCTTCTCTGAATGATTAGGAACATAGTCTTAAGAAACTGAAGTTTAAAATAGTAAAATATATAATTAAAAACATTCATTGGGAGCTAAGGCATGGCTTGTAAAATTTTGTGCTTCTTTTTAAGAGCTGATAGTTATCTAGGAAAAAGGTGAGGAAACTTCATTCACTAATGCATAACTCTTTTTCAATGGATTTTTAGCATCTAATATGCTAAAAGGTAACAAAGTATTGCATTGCTCTAAACAAGTTCAAGAATCAGTCAAAAAATAATTTCTTGTCTTTATGTACTCTAAGGCACACATATATTTATTTATTTTTCTGTGCAACAGAGCAAATGTCAGTACATGCATGGATATAATCTAAGGCAAGTTGGACGAACTAGAAGTATCCTAGGGGGAAAAAAAAATCAAATCCCCCAAAAAATAACAGTGTAATTTTTTTTACCATCAATGCAAAACTTTATCTATTAATCTCTTCTTTAAGGTCATTGAGTTTTACAGAAACCATGTAAGGCTGTAGTTACAACAATGTTTTTATACAAAAAGCACTTTATATCAGCACCAAAAAAATTTAAGGTCTCAAAGCAGATATTATTACTCAATGAAGGCACATTTTAAGAAAAATACGAAGCCTCACAATAATTTCAAACTAGTGATCAGTTTTGTCTGCCTTCTCAAAGTGGATAGGTAGTCTTTGGATTTTATTATTAGTCTGTTAAAGAGGAACATTGTTTACTACTGAAGTTTAGTACTGACTGATGAAGGGAAATGCAAGTCACGTTGCCAGTGGCACTTTGTTTAAGGAGTATAAAATTAAATTTCGAATTCTGCTCTGTTTTGCCCAGGCCTGGCCATTCAAGATGGGTCACAGGAGAAATTTCTTCCACAAAGTATTCCAGACTACCGTAAGTCTAACGCCCATTAAAACACTCAGGAACATTAAAAATACAAATGGAAGTGATGAAAGTGAGATATGTGTCAAGTTCATTTATTTTTTATTACTATGTTAATGAATATTTTTTTTGTGGTTAGCAAAAACTGGGATACATTTTCTTATTAAACTTTCAGACTTTAGCCTGACCAGCAGAATTTTAGTTGGTGAAACAGAAGCAGTGCCTTGACCCCAGCAATCCAAGAATGACAAAAAAACTGCCTTAAAAAGGTAGGAGAAAATTCCCTGATCCAGAAGCCTTTCCAGGCTGGCCAGTGTGGTTATTTCCAAGCTACACTTCACATTGCTATTTCTGAATGGCTAAGCACTGACTTTCTTCAGAAACTGTAGTGCTCTTAACTGATCTGAGACTCAGACATAAAGTTGTGTGTGTATGTGTGTATAAATATGTGATTGTGATAGGTGTGTGTTTGTGTAAAGATGGTGAAGAACTGCATTTATTTACCCTTCCTCTTAGCAGTTTTGCTAAACAAAAGTGGAGGTACAGAACCAGTCTCAGTTTCTGAGAAATGGTGGCATTGTACCTGTTTGCTTCAGCTTTTGGATGCACTTATTTCACATAGATTAAATGTTAGGATGGGTTTGATGTCACAGTCAAATTTTCATAGAATCTGGGTAAAGGCAGTGGATACAGAGCTGAAATCTAGTCAAAGCAAACTCTGTAGCAACCGAGGCCTGCCTTGAATGCCTTCCACAGTTTGCTTTTCTCTGTACTAGAGCTGATTGATCCCAGAGTACAGATGGATTCCTGAGCTACAGAGGTTAGTTGCATACCAATATTACCCTGTCATTGTATCACAAAAATAATCAGCAGTTTAGTTCTTTATCTCTTTTTCTTAGTGGTCTTTTTCCTGGGTTTGTGATAATCCCTCTGCCATAGCCCTAATTTCTATTGCTTTGCGGCTTATCTGAAAAATCTGATTTTTGCATCTCTATGTACCACCTGGCTCACCAGAATGAAACTCAATAAAAACCACAACAAAGAAAATATAGTTAGGTTTTTCCCTGACAAATCTTTATTGTAGATAAAATATTCAGTTCCTCAGGGACTAAGTGAATGTTTCTTCTTGTGCTGCACTTATCTTTTATCAAGTTTGGGGTTTTTCTCTATTATAAATACCTATTTTTGTATGTGCTGTTTATAAATTGATTTGTGGAGTGCTGGAAGAAAGAGAAAAAATGAGGACTAGTATTTTTTTTCCCTATTGAATATTTCTAAATTCATAGAATCTAAAATACTGTCAATTTTAGGTTTGAATGACTTTACATTCACAGAATACTCAGGATTAAAAAGATGCTAACTACAAATGCTGCATTAAGCATAATAACTTCAATGCATTGTTATGCACTCGAAAATCAGGAAATGATAACATTAAGATTTTCTGTCTAACCAAATGTTCTGCCTTCATATTGTCATGACAATACAAGTTTTAGATTGTAATAACAGACTGCATGTAGTACTGCTATTATATCTTATGGGCTCATATCTGACAGCATAAAACACACATCTGAACTAGGAAACAACACTTGTATTTTGTTGGGTTTGGGATTTTTTTTAAAATAATATGGCATTTTCATGTTTCATCTTGCCTAGTCTGAGAATTTTCAAAATCCTGAGGAAAAATCTGAGCATGACAGAGGAGCCCCTTCCCTGGCAAGGCCGGTTCACCTGGCGGTGAGGGCACCCCTGGCACCTTATTTCTCAGCCCTTGACCAACACTTACATCATGGAGCAAAAGGCAAAGTGTTTTTGCAATCACCTGTGCACTTCAGGTAAAAAAAAAGGCGTTGTCAGAAAAGTATTTGGGAACGATCTTTCAGAATTGTCAGTATTGTGTACGGTACCTGCTGTTGTAACTGCTGCATTTACCAGGGTTAGCCCCAACATGTCCAACATAACCACAGTTTCTGCCTGCATTTGGAAATGAAGATACTGGTGAAAAATGGTTGGTAAAAGTTTACGCAGGATAAATTTTACTTCATTTGCCCTTTCTCATGCTATCAAAGGATCCACAGTTATGTTGCGATAAAGCTTGGGCTTTGTGTTTGGAGATGAGAGATGTTTAAGGCATTATCAGTATTCTGGCCCAGATCTTTGTGGTTATATTTTCTGTCTCTTGTATTGTTCAAGGGTCATCCATGAAGTAAAAAAATTCTCAAAGTCACTTCTGCACCGTTTTGGCCCAGGAAAAGGTGCTGTGTTTAAATTGCATTGAAACCCCAGCCATTAATGCTGATACTGCTGTTCCAGCACAGCGTCATGGGCTTCTTTCCTTTCCTGTGCTACATGAATGTTGGCTGCCAGGAGTCCCCTGGAAAGCACCTACATCCACCTGCTTCGAGCAGCTTTACTCAACACAAAATGTCTACCCATATGCACTGTAAGATCCCACTGTGCAGTGAGAACATGCTACTAAATAAACAAACTTGGACTGTTCTTTTGCACAGGCTGTATCTAACTCCCTCTTTTACTGAGCACAGATAAAAAGTAAGTAACTTAAAACCAGTGAAAACCAGATTCCCAAGTGAAATGGAATAAACTTGGGATAGGTCTTGCATAATACAAAATATATCTTTTTACTATGCACCCTTGAGGGCTGCAGTAAATATGTTTCATTTAATGTAGTGGTTTTATGAGCTGAGAACACAGTCTGATGATTTTTTTGTCTCTGATTATTTAAGATTGTATCATATCTGAACTTCTACTTTCAATAAGATCTGCTGTGATTACTCTGGGGATGTGAAAACCAAAGAGCAGGCTTTATAATAGTGTTGTTTTAAATAAATATTTGGTTTGATTTGGTTGTTTTCTTTTGCCTGATTACTCTCACCAACTGTTTAGCACCTTCTCTCATGATAAACTAATTCATGCCAAATAGTTAATGAGGAGGATGTTGAGTTTTGGGACAACCTGGTAAAGGATGCTAGGGGAGGTAGAAATTGCTACTCACAGGAGAAAATCAGAATCATTGCAATGAAAACCTGGCAAGTCTGTCAGGGCATATTTGCCACATTACTGATGTTCGGATCTGGCATATTTATACCATGGGTTGACAGAAGTAAGGCAAGTAACAGGGGCTTCTGGATCTGCAAACCAGCGTGGGATGTCCATGTAGTATTGCTGAGCAGAAGTGGAAGACAATGAAAAGTGATCTTGTTACAGTGGGTTTATTTGGCAGACTTTCTCCCTCTCCACGTTTCCTCAACTCATTTCTTACTCTGCCTCGACCTTGTCTTAATCTCTCATTTCCCCAAGTCTTGAGTCTCTTGTCTCTGTTCTACCCTCCCATATGAATAATCAGTCAGTCAAATGGATAATCTGCTGTAGGCAGATCATAATCTTTCAATGAGAACCTGGAACTGGGAAGCTGAGATGTGCAGGAAGCAACCTGTTGTCCAGATCACTCCCAGGCCAAGACGTGAAAGAGGCTAACAACTGCTGAAATACACTTTGCTGAATTTGTTGTTACTGTGTTTAGACATTCCTTCTTGCATGCATTTTCTGGTTCTTTCTAATCTCTAGCTTTCTAAAGAACTTCCTCTATGGTTTCAAGCCGTGGGGCTAAACATGGTCTCCTTCCATGGAATGGTTCTGCGGAGGCCAAACATGTCCAATCACTCTCCAGGCAGTGTGGTGGGAGCAGGCTTTCTGAAGGATAAGTCAACTGTGGCGAAGTAGAATGACTCAGCCATAGTTTTAACCACAAAGGATTGTATAGTACATTTTTTTCAGACAGGAAAAGTACTAGAGAGTAAATCAGATGCATTTTTAAACCACAGAGAAGAATGAAAGTGGTGGTTATGATACAAGCTGTTTTATCACCCTAGCAATTTTCTAGTGGTCTCAACTATAATTTTAGTAAATCCAGCTGTGGTGTTCAGTCAAAAAAGAGTTTTAGGGTTGGTCTGGGGTTTTTGGTTTGGCTTTTTTAGTTTTTGTTTTCTTTAATTGACTGAGTTTTCACATACTGTAAAAGGTCAAGGATGAATGGGAAAGGTTGATTCATTTCTCTCAGAGCTCTACCTGCCTCTTTAAATCTATATTTTGTTGCTACTTTGTCCTGAAGTTGGCAATTTGTCTGTAACAGTCTGTGTCTTGTGGTCTAAATCAGTTATTCCAGCATATAGAGGCAGGATTGGCATCTTTGAACTAGAGACATAAAAGTAACAAGGTTGTTCTTTTATAATCCCCAAGCATACTTTTTACAAACCTGCTCTTTAATTGTGGTGAACATGATGGCCACCCTCCCTTCAGAGTACTCTTACAGGGAGCACATCTTTTTATTTCTGGCCGGGAAATGAGAGGGATGGCCTGGCAGGGAGGAGCATTGCTGTCCCTGCCAGCAGTGGCTCCCAAATGTTTGTGAGGTCATTTCTGAAGCCATGATAATCTAAGAGCATAAGGCAGGCAAGATCTGCAGGCAGAATTAATAGTTTTTATTAAATTGGTATTCTTGGAAAAAGACATACTTCAGGCACTTACCTGTCTTCGTGTCTGAAATTGTGTTCTACATGGCAGACCATGGTCTGACAGGCTGAGCGTCTGCAAGCTACTCTGCTTTTTTCCATCTTTTTTTCCCTGCTCTTCTAATGAATGTTACTACCTCTTCCTACAATTACTGACTCTATAATGCTGAGCCTTCAGCAGGTGGCAGAAACTAAACTAGTCTGGATTGCTTCATCACAAACCTGAGGTGGAACAAGTCAGAGGTGGCCCGTACTGAAATGGGTGTGAGTGTGTGTTTCTGTCCACCTGAGTAAGTCCAGGAATTTATTTCTCACTATGTGCTCTGCCTATGACAATGACCCTGCAGGGTGACAGAAACTGTAACTGGTTATTGGGCAATATGAACTAGAGAATTTGGCTAGAATAGTCCTTAACGTCCATACTTTTTACACAGATTTGTTTTTTTCCCCCCTTTCCTTAATGTTGGACATCATTTTACAGCAGGTCCCTTAGTCAATCCTGGAACAATCATACTGTAGCTAAACAATGTTGAAGAGTTATAGCAGTATCCTTCTCTTAAAACTCCTAATAGTTTAATTAACAGTACTAAAAAAACCAACGTGCATATTGCAATGGCTTTTTAACTTCTGCACGAGAATATCCAAATCAAAGTATACCTGACAAGTGCAGATGATAGAATTTGTATTGCCTGTTCTTACTCTAATTTTTTCCCCATATTTTTCTGAACAGCAAAATATAATGAAATTAACTTATATTGCTTATATGTCTAATTTGGCTCTGCAGCAACCTTGGCAGTTGCCAGGTGTTTCTGCTCAGGGTCAGCCACTCCTCACTCTGGCATATAATGCTGTGGAGGTGAGAAAGAAGTTTCTTGGAAGTTCCCTGGGTTCTTGTTTGTGCCTGCTAAAAGACCTCTCACTAATTACAAATGAGTCATACAATCCTGCTCAATTATGGTATATGCACCTGTAGAATATTCTGACAGATAAAACAGTCTCTCAACTATAACTGAGTGTATCAAAGTCAGCTTTGTGTGTGATGGGGTGAAAAGCTTTATATCATGTGTAACATTTATTTAAGTGCATCCTCAGCTTGTCACTAAATTAACCACACCCAGCTGTGATAAACATGCCACCCTCAGCACCTGGGTCTCCTTAGGAAACCTGGAGCTAGTCTTGTTAGACAAGGAGGCTGAGCCTTTGTGAGAATCACTCAGCTGTTCTGGGAGTGTTGCCTTCACCCAGGCAGGTGCACAAAAGGAGCCATGGGAGTGCTTTTGGGGCTGCTTTTGGCTTGGTGTGAGAGTGGGTGCCTCGGAGGTCCGTGAAAGGAGCCTGAGAAGGGTTTGTAGTCTAACTCACAAGAGTGATATTACAGAGGTGCTCTCCTTGAATCTGGTAAGCTTAAAATCTCCTCCTGCATTGATAAGACATCTTTCTCTCCCCTTTTACAGAGGACAGCATTTGTGGACTGAGAACCAACTACTTTTTTCCAGAACAAAAGAGACTTGTCCTGGAGTATTTGCAAAGGAGAGAGTAAAGGTAAGCTAGAGAACTTTCAAACTGTCTCACTTCAGACACTCAAGATTCCTCCCTAAAAAGCCAGTATTATGTGTATGTGTGCTTTGGATTTAGTATTCATTGAGGGGTATTTGTAATTATCATCTTGATGTCTTGTGCTTGGACTATTGGTGATAATGAAGTCTCCTAGGGAAACAGTTTTTGTCAATATTGTCTGCACTTCTCAGAAGGACGCAGCTTTTTCTGTACCATTCATCTTGCTTGTGGTTTATTTTGGCTTAGACTCTTCAAAACTCAGTTCAAAACAAATAATGGAGTCCTAATAAAGGACTAATGAAGTCCTAATAAAGGTCTATGAAACTGTATGTTTTCAGCATCCATTTAACAATATATATTAGAAAACTAACAAAAAAAAATCAACAAATTACTGCGCTTGAAAGAAGAAAAAAAAGTTTAAAAATAACGTTGAAAAAAAACAACTTTATGAAACATTCTGATAGCCATTTAAAATTAACAGCATCTCTGAAACCTTAAATTTATGGATTATTAACAGATAAAGAAGCTCTGAAATTTTGAGTCTCTAACTGAACCAGGCTCACTAGATGTAAGCCTGGGAGCAGCATACCTGTGTTTAGGGATGGTGTGTTAGTGAAGTCCTGCAGTTTGCTGCCTCAGGGGAGGCAGGGGGTGGAGATCCATGTGGCAGTGAAGATGAAAGGGTTAAGGGTGTGTTACAAACCTCAGAAGTGCCTGAGAATGCAGGAATTGGGGCTCCTACCCCCAAAGAAGGTGGCAGGATCAGTAGCTCGACTGAAGTGCATCTACACCAATGCACACAGGGCGGGCAACAAACCTCTGTGCTGGGGGAGGCTGTGGAGCAGATCATCTTGAGTGTCGTTGTGCAGCATGTACAGGACAACCATGTGATGAGGCTCAGGTAGCCAAGGTGGCCAATGGCATCCTGGCCTGTGTCAGAAATGGTGTGGCCAGCAGGACTGTGTCAGAAATGGTGTGGCCAGCAGGACTGTGTCAGAAATGGTGTGGCCAGCAGGACTGTGTCAGAAATGGTGTGGCCAGCAGGACTAGGGGAATGATCATCTCCCTGTCCTTGGCACCAGTGAAGCTGCTCCTCAAATAATGTGTGCAGTTCTGGGCCCTTCACTTCAGGAAAGACATTGAGGTGGTGGAACGTGTCCAGATAAGGGTAACAGAGCTGGTGTCTAGAGCACAAGTCTGATGAGGAGCAGCTGAGGCAGCTGAAGAAATGGAGGATCAAGGTGGGACCACGCAGCTGTCTACAGCTACCAAAAGGAGGTTGCAGTGAGGAGGGGGGTCGGTCTCTTCTCCCACATAACAAGTGATAGAACAAGAGGAAATGGCCTTAGGTTGCACCAGGGAAGGTTTAGATTGGATATTAGAAAAAAATTTCTTTGTGGAAAGGGTTGTCAAGCTCTGGAACAGGCTGCTCAGGAAAGTGGTTGAGTCACCATCCCTGGAGACATTTAAAAGACATGTACATGTGGCACTTGGGGACATGGTTTAGTGGTGGACTTGGCAGTGCTGCATTAACAGTTGGACTTGATGGTCTTAAGGCCTTTTCCAACCTAAATAATTCTATGATTCTAATGAAACCTTCATTACCTAACCACTTGAGTATAACACGAAAATTCAGAATAATGGTTTTCTTATTCATTTGATGAAGTTGAAGGAGATTACTAATGTTACAGCTGTTTATATCATTAAATACCTCTCTACTGTGTGGGCTGTTCCATGGCTCTTTTCATCAAGACTTAATCTGTGATTTATAACTCATAGTAATGAGTCAGACTTTTGGTGGTTTCCATGTCGCATCTGGAGGAAGGGTTACTTTGAGGTAAAACCTTAATTACTTATAACATTAGAAAATCCTGCAAGTGACATAATTTTTTCCAGCTCAACTGGGCCTTTCTAGTTGCTTCCATATAACATCTCACAGAACAAATTAATAAGAGGCAAACTCTTTTGTTAAAAATAAATTTTACAGAAATTTGAAAGACTTTTTTTTTGTCAAGTCAAGGTTTATATCACTTTTTTGCTTGGTTCTAGCTGCATAGAAAAATGATCTTTTATAACTGTCTGTCAATTCTAAAAATTAAAAAAAGAAGAGTGCTATAAAACTTAAGATTTTTAAATTTCCCTGCTTTGGGTAATTTTTATGTGTCTTATGGGATTTTAAGCTTTGAGTTAAAATAACTAAACTTTACAGAAGTCCTCATTGCAAAAGCAGAGCACCTAGCAGTTTTCATGCTGTCAGTATCTGTGTGGCTTGCACTGATAGACCTCTAGATACAGAGTTCAGTCTCTTTGCTTATGTTCCTGGGTTGCCTATCAGTCTAACAGGCAGGAAACAATGAACCCACCTCCTATTGTCTGCCAGTGACTCACGCTGCTCCTCAATTTCCCATGTATAATAGAACAGCAAGAATGAAACTTTGCCCTGCTTTGTAAAATACCATCAGGTATCTGACTGCAAGTCTTCTCTAAGGGTTGAAGTAATGTTCTGATGCCTCCTTTTATATGCATAAGAGCAAACCACTAGTAGCAAAAATAGCTGAATTCTGCAGGATGTAACACATGGAAACTCAAGAGTCATGCTATTATGTTCTACTTTCACCTGGTGAAACTGCACAACTCTGAAGAAGTGATGACTGAATTATATTCTATTTCAAAACTCCTCACTAGTTCTGGAAAAGACTCAAGCTCATTGAGATCCATATGGTAAAAGAAGCCTGGAATCACAGAACTGCCAAACATATAGACAATGTCAGCACAAAATAACTGCCTTGAAAGAGATTAATAAAACAAATAGGTAGGATTGAAAACTCAATATTAGGTTGTTTTGAAGGAAACAATCAAGTAATAAATTTAGTCTTGCTAATGAGTGCAGGCCTCTTCTAGTCATAAGAACAAGATTATACTGATGTGTTTGGACTTTTTATTTTAAACCATGTATGGAGATTGCCAAATTTAGGGTTTTATACAACCACTTTTTTTCTTCCTTTGATACATGAATAAATAATAGACTACAAAATATGAAGGTTAAACTAAGCTTGAAACTACATCTGGGGAATGAACCATATAGCAGGAAGATAACACAAAGGAGGTCTCTAACAGCTAAAGCTTTAGCTGTTAACACAGTTCCTAGTGCTGTACTGGCCTCCATGGTAACTCTGTGCTTATGTTTCTTCACCTGGAGCAGAGAGGGCATGCTCAACCTGGCAGGGAGGCCAGGTCTCTTCTGTACTGGTCCATCACAGTTTCACCCAGCTGTCCAATGGGGCACCAGTTACGTTGCTGAACACGTATTTGAGAAGGGCAGAGGCAGCTGCTAGAGCAAGTCTTTGACCTATATACTTTCCAGTCCCTTTTACATAGGGTTGCCTTTCTCAGGAAACCAAAATCTGTGATAGTTGTGCAATGCATTAAATATGAAGAAATGCCTTGCCAACTCTGGTGCCTGAGGCATGGGTTTCATTAAACATACCATCTTCACAGTGTGCCTAGCTTCTAATTGTTAATGCTAGTAATTAAGTTATCCAGATTTTTAATATAAGCGTTGACCTTAGTTGCCCTGGATCTTCATCTGGTATTGGTTTTGTTTTACAACAGAAACCCCCCTTACCTTCTCTTTGCTGTAGTAATTGACTTATTGATAAAAGAAGCAACCACCTTGGGTGGTAATATGTCTGGTATGTGATATTACTGCTTTAAAGCAATCAAAAAGGCAGTGTTGTTCAGTGCATAGTAGGCATGTGGATAGAAAAAGCATGCAGAAGTAGTATATCCCATCTCTGTCAAGTAACTTTAGTTTGTCTTCAATGATTCTCTAGTGCTGGCTGCTTGTGTTTTGCTTGCTTCTTTGTTTTCTCAAATGCAATGCAGTTGCCTTGGATCCAGAACTCCAAGTTACAAAACGTAAAGAGCTCAGTATCAAACAGCTGTTGTTAATCAGACAGCATAAATATTTTATAAAATTTGAGTTGATTTTTCTCTCTACTTCTGGGAGATCAACGCCACTTGTGTCTGTGAGGTACGCATGAGACTAATTTTCAGAAGTAGTCACTGAGTCTCATGCGCTGTAGCTGCATATAGTAACTGGCTTGGCCTAGGCAGAGAACTGGCACACAGGTCAAAGGAAAGCTTTCTGCTCAGCCAATCCTCCCCATTAAAAAAAAAGCCAATTCAGCTGGGGTTATCCATACACACACATGTATGTGTGTACATAAATAAATGCATGTGTATGCACACACTACCCATAAACAGTTCAAGAGAAATCAGTGGAGCTTCCCAACAGAACTAGAGGGAAGAAATATTGGAAAGCAGGGTATACAAATCTGTGGGGAGTTGAGAACTGACTGCTTTCTCTAGTTTCCTGGGAGACAGCTTGACATAGAAACAGAAAAGATCCTGGCTCAAGCTAAGGAATGGGTTAGAAGGTGCTCTTTAGAGTGCTTGTTCCCACGCATAAGCTTTCAGAAGTTTTAGGGCTTATTTAACTGTATGCCACTTCTAAACAGCAGCAAGTAGAACTAATTACTTGTTTATATTTATTTATTTTCAAACAATACAGACTTCACTGGCAAACAACTTCTTTCCTCTCAAAACTGACTTTGTAAGTGGGGTAAAAAAATGTCAAATGTTTGTGGTCTTTTGTTGTTAGGGGGATTTTTCTGAGGTTCTGTGAGCTGAAATGCAGCCTAAAGCTAAAAATGACACACCCAAATATGAAGTTTAGATAAAATTGGATGTTCTAAAAATACTTGAAATTTATCTTGCTTCTGTCAAGTAAAAGGTAGTTACAAGAAATTCTTGTGTTTGATAACACACTGAATCCTGAGCCATGCCCAGTACTAGGTTTATACTACATCAGATATTTTCATCCTGTCAATGGGAATTATGTTCCAATATTTTTAGAGGCAACCTTAATTGCTTATTTGTTTTCAATTACTCTAATGTTATAAAGCTTTTCTATGTAAGTAATTTGTCTTAGTTTCATGAGGGCACAGAGTTGTGAGGATTTGTTCACCAAGTACAAGCAACCATGTAGTAAGAAAGAATCTTGGTGGTATAGAAAAGGTGTGGCCCCTTTTGGTATGAAATTTCAAAGGAGATGCCTTAAAAATAAGAGCAAATGCAGAGAACTACAAAATTAATTAGGGTACAAAGACGTGCTGTATGTTGAAAGATGTCTACTTAGTTCACTAACTTCTCAAAGCGAAGGTTATTACCTAACAGTGGTCAAGTACCTTTGTAGGGAAAAATAATAGATAGCTCTTTTATTGAGCTGGAAAAGACATAAAGAAATCCAATGATGAAAAGTGAAGCTATGTAAATTCAGACTAGAGATAAGGCAGTTCTTATCAGTAAGGATTATTCATTACTGGAACAAGTTACCTAAACGTGGTTTCACCTCCACTTAGACTACGACTGAAGATCTTTCTGAAAGAGATGCTATAGCTCAAACACAAGTTATGGTCTTAAAGCATAAATCATTGGGTGAGGCTCATTGGCCTGTGTTATTCAGGAGACCAGATTATACTGCCTTAACAGTCCATTTTGGCCTTTCTGTCTATGACTAAGTAGCTGCCAGCAGGATTATTTGGAGGCATAAATCTGTTTTAGATGAAAATCCCTATTGAGCTTGATGAATTTTGTATGCACACTTTATGGATCAGGCAAAGAAACTAATGTCCATAAGCACTTGACTGTCATTGCATGTAGGAAAAACTTAGCCTTGTGGATTTTGTAAATTTCTCCTCATAGTCAATCCCAGTTCCTTTGAACAGTAATGGTAGGAAAAGATCTCTGCTATTATCAGGATTGTTTGCCTATTTCCACTGAACTACCAAGGGAAATCCTAGTAAGGCTGCTGGCATATTTACAGCTATGTGCTAAACTATTGCAGGATGATGGAATCTGAAGGACAGCTTGTGATACCAGAAAAAACCATCAGATGTTACATGCAGGCAAATGTAATGAATTAACTGACATAAGTTACAATTGATTGTTAGTGTAATAACCCAGATTTGCAGATACTTTAATACTGGGTGATGTATAAATATGCTTACTGAAACCAGTTGAGCTGTTCATACTGTCTAGTAGCTTGCAGGAACCTTGTTTGTTATCCTATCTAAATAACTAAAAGATGAGACCTTGTATAAGATTGTACAGGTTTGTCACATGTTTAACAGCTTGTCCCACTGGACTCCTAACACTGGTAGAAGATTCCAGTAGTAGGAGTGAATGCTTCTGGAATCAGAGCTCAGTTGTATCTGTATTCTATTGTAAACAAAGATTGCCTCTTTGTAAACAATTGCCTCTTCGTCCATGATAGAGCCACAACTTTCACCAGCTAAAGATACAGAGGTCTCTTTAGTGAAAGAATTGTTGGCCCTGAGTGTGACTTCTTTTTAAAAAAAAAAAAAAAAAAAAGATCTCAGAGGACATCATGTTCTCTTCAAGGTCAAACTGACATGAGCAAAAAGAAGTCTAGATGAGTTACAGGAAAAAAACTATTGTGCTCTTTGTACAGACTCCTTAAAGGAGCATGCCAGGTTTGACATCATGGAATTCAAAACAAAATCTGACTCTTATTAACTGTAATTAAAATATGCTATTTGTGTCAGCTAAGTACATAATGCCCCTAAAAGATCATTATCATGGCATCTGTCAAGGTTGAAAGGTCCCCATAGAAAATCTGAGAACATATTTCAAAACATACTAGATTCCACTGGAAAACCATTAAACCTTAGTAATTTAACACATCCTGATTGTCAAATTCCACTGAAAATATGTATTTATTTCCCTAAAATTGTTATAGTCTATCCAGCAGGAGTCGTATGCATTGGTTTCATTTGTGACTAACTTAAGTGTGTATTTGATAGCTACATGTTGGATGGTCATACAGGCTACAGAACAGTCTTAGTTTAGTATGTTCCTCTAAGGATGGATTTAAACAGACTTCTCAAAGAAGCTGGTGTGGGCCCAGCTGTCCATCCTCAGCATGAGACATTAGTGAGTGCTCTGGACCCTGACAGGGTTTGTTCTCTTCTCTCTGTGGTGCCTGCAAGACAGAACCCCGTGCTGGGCAGTGAAGGAAGAAGGAATGGGATTGCCATGCCCACCTGTGGCTGCTGTTGTCTCTGCTTTCACCGTTCCTAAGGGCCTGCTGTGAGCCCTACTGCTGCACGTAGGGCTCGGTACCTCAGGGCATGGCTGGGGACAAACAAGGTTCAGAGGAGTGCAGGACATCTCAAGCACTTCCTTGGCTGCTGGATTTCTGCACAGGCTGGATGAGGAGTCTCTGCCAATACTTGCACTGTGCTCAACTGGCAGTGCTGAACAGGAGAGAGAACCCTGGAGAAATCCAAAGGGCCCACCAGTACCACAGGCGGATGATGGGTGATAGCTCTTGGCCAGGACATCAAGCCTATGGGTGCTCAAGGGTGTGTTTGAACCACTCTAGTCTTGACTGTTGCAGGTGTGAGTAGCCTATAATATGGTTTCCATTGTTACCTGACTTGGTTTTATAAACAAGGGTAAAATTTAGTCCTAAATAAATCCTGTTCATCAGGCTGATCTGTAATCTGGAGCTCATCTCAATCTAAACTGAGACCAATTTATGTCTGTTCAAGGCCAATTCTGAGCGCATTCCTAGCACACTTTTCTTTCCTTCAAGAACAATTTTCTGTAACTAATTTAAAAGCAATAACTGCACTGATAGATGATGTTCAAATGTTTGAAAACTTAGGAACAGAGACCAATTCCTGCAGCAGTGTTAGAACTTTGGCCAGGGCTTTTTATTGAAAAGCATAGTATATTCTTGGACTGGCTTGTGGCGGTCTCATTTATTTCATGATGGAACATGGCATTTGAGAATGGAGACAGGTTTCCTAATTAACTCCTGTTACTAATCCCTGCACTAGGATACTAGTCACGGCTTGTGGCAGCATTCTAACACGTAATTTTGGCATGCTAAAGTGGTCTATAGAAACAGTCAGAAAAGCAGTTTTACTGTGGATGAGCCCCTTTGCTGTAGGAAGGAAATTATCAGTAAGTCTCATGTCAATAAGAAGAATGTCCAGGTGGCTGTATGTTCTTAAAAGTACTCTCCTGGCACTCTTGAAGTTTTCAATGAAAACTTTTTAATAATGCAGTCTCTTTCCTGTTTCCTTTTAAAATCGTGGTTAAGCATTGTAAGAATTTTAATGACTTAAAGGATTTAAATTGTATTTGAAAAGCTGGCTAATGTGGATTTGATATCTTTTCATGTAACCAAAATAGTTAGCTGCAGATAATGACAAGTGTTCAGAAATGCAAACCAGATTGAGGCAAACATCATTGTGGAATTTGAGGTAAATAGAATGTAAATAGAACACTTAGAATAAATGAGCCATTTCTAGAACAAGAAATTATTTGGCCCCTCTTTTTCTAATAACTTTTTATTAAACTCATTCTTATAGATGGAAAAAAATCTTTGCTCAGTATATAATAATTCTTAGAAGAGCTTATATCACAAGTGTATTTAATAATGCTTATTGTTGTGTTACACATTTGGAGGACAAATGGCTCTTTGTAACAGATTTCTGCAACATCTGGTGCAGCAAGACAGGACACGAGCAAAAATATGTTAAAGTGAATGAAGGTGAAAGACATTATTAAAGAAAAAAGTTATGACTAGCGAGTATATGGTCCTTAGTACCACAAGTAACTATGTTCATTATCACTTTCCTTACCTGCTTTCTGGAGAGATGGGGAGGGAGGGACTGTTACATTCTCTCTTCCACAATGGCTGTTGAGCAGGTAATCATATTATTTCTTGCCACTGTCCAAATTCTGATGTAAAAGGGCTCAGTGCCCATGTTAAAGAAACAAATTAGGGTTAACTTAGCATTTTAAAAGTCCCTGACAAAACAAGGACTGAAATGAAATGTAATGCAATCTAATTTAACAAGCAATTTCTAGAAACAGAGTCTTGCAGTCACTAAAGCCAAGGACAGCATGTTGGTTTTATCTCTGCAGAAGGAAGATCAGGCAGTTAATCTTTTGATACAGAAGGTTAATTTTTCATTACTGTGGTTATGTAGAAATTTGGTGAGTATCAGATAAAGGTTTGAGCTGCCAATTTAAACAGAGCAGATATCCAAAAGATGTCATTGTTCCTATAAGTTATTTACTACTTTTTTAAAATAGTGCAACACTGTTTTCTTGATGACTGAAGAGAAATGTTCTTACTTAGCATCCCATGTGTACAATTTATCTCTAGATTAGTGTCTGGAGGACTAAATCTGCTCATCTGAAAACTTCAGTGTAAATTAAGCTAAAAATCATGCTTAAAGGAATTTTTCTATTTAACAAATATTCTGATATTGTCTCAGTGTTGCATAACTGGGCAGCAGGAAGAGAAAAGTATTACCCACATCTACTTTTATTTCGCCTCACACTTTTTTTTCCACCAAGAGTGAAACATGTGGCATTCCTATAGAGTCTGAGTAACTGGGCTGCGTTGTGCAATCAGAGCCCTGCGTGGCTGTAACTGGGGCAGAGGGGAACCCATTATACAACTTCTAGAAAGGTGGTAAGGACAAAGAAAACCTGTCTTCAAAGGACTTAACCAGACTGCAGGTGACTCCTTTCAGAAAAGGATGATGAGCAAGGAACATGGTATTTCTCTTCAAAAAGAAATACAAATTGAAAATACACTATGAAAGAAATACATAAATGAAAATTTTGTTTCTTTTCTAAGCTCAGTTAACTATGTGATTCAATTAGGTGCTTTCAAAAGCTGGACACATGCATCCTTATGCTTCACAACACTGAAGACTCGCTTGGATGATTTGCGTTCCTTGGTTTTTTTTCTCCTAAATACTAAAGCCCAGTTTGAAAATAGAATATAGGTACAATGTGGGAATTCTCTGAAAACTCTATTTGCGACAATTGGAAGACAAGATGTTGTTAAACTATTATTCCTTGCATGATAATTGTTTTTAAAAGTAAGTTTTGTAACAGCTGGAGAGTGTTGGTTCCTTTCTTTATCCAGACAGGCCTTTTTGCGTGTATATGTGTATATGTCCCATAAATCATGACTTTCAGCTCTCATATCACTCTACTTATTTGTTAGCAATTTTTGTATACAGATAATTTCTACCAGAACATCTCCTGGCAGTCTCTTAATCTTCTAATTATTCTTTAGATGGATTTGAGAATTCCACAAATATTCACTATGAATAGAAAAACAAAATTGTCATTTGTACTTCTCAGAAAAAAAGTGGTAAAGGACGTAGTAGAGGTAATTTTCAAGTAAACTTTTGACTATTTGGGGTGGGGTGTAAGTATTGCCTGAGACCAGGAACTGAATGCTGCCACTGGACAGCTTTTCCCTGTTTTCTTTGGTGTCATTTCCACCAGCTGAAACCTCTAAGCCCCTAAACCTATCTACTGTGGGAGTGGAAAGATTTCCCTTCTTGCCACAGTTCACTATGTCTGTCCTTCAGCATCTTATTTTTTTTTTTTCCCCTAAGATTAAGTAATTCCAGTTCACTCATTCTTTTCTCATGTTCTGTATTTTCTAGGCCTTGAATATTTTTCATTGCTTTCTCCTGCTCTTTCTAATTGACGTAGATAATTCTTACAGTTTGGCTGTACAGAGGTAGTCCTTACTCTGTGACACCTGCATGATCAATAGAGCAAAGGGACTATTCTATGCAATTCATTCTTGCAATCTGCTGCATCTCCCTGATTTGGTTGTGTAGATCAGCTACTTCTACAGTCCTATGTTTGTGTAAGAATAATACTCAGTTTATTCACCTGTTGACTTGTGTCTGGGATTTTAATATTTTGTTTGCTATCTAGAATACAAATTAACTTTGACTGCCCAGCTTCCATACAGTGAGTAGTACCAGAGCCAGTGCAGAATTCTTTGATATACCCTTCTCTCCTGACAGTGAGCAGCTGACAGCTGCTCTCTGGATGCAATTTTCCAACCACTTTCAAAATCCTTACTGAATTCAGGGTATGACATCTCTTGCTTCTCCTCTGTCCATTTCACTTGTTACCTGAAAAAAATGTCAAATCAACCCAGTTCCCTTCTGTTACAGTGTAATGTCCAATGTGGACGTGTCAAATGTCATGTTATCTGCTAAGTATTTCTAAAGAATCTCAGTATTTTGCTGGATTTAAAGTTAAGCAAGCTGGAATATTTTCTTTCCGCATCCTGTCTCTTAAAGCATCTGCTGACATAAGTGAGCACAGCTGCAGTAGCACTCATGTTACAAGGTATCTGGAAGTTTCACAGCCAGTGATGCAAATCTTTAGATGCAGTGATGGATATTTTTGACAGCAGCATTAATTCAGTGACTGACTCACTCTAAGTCCTTACTGTACGGACAGAGCTGTCCTTACAGCCACTTCAACTGTAACACTTTCTGCAAGGGCATGAACTTATTGGTATCAAGAGGAGAGTCCGACCTTCCTTTGAAGCAGCAGTGCTGGCTACAATTAGGAGGTGTGAAGAAAAGCCTAAGCAATGGTTGAATGCCAGTAAAAGCCATTTACAGCATGGTAGCTTTTGCTAAAGCCTACTGCAAAATTTTAATTGCACAAATATATCATCTGATCTGAGAATGTTTCTTTAGCACTTTCTTCTCCGGTAACTTTTAGTTTAGTAAAAATAGTCTGGTGTGAAAAAACCTAAAAGAAATTAGAACACTATTTTCTGAATTAGTTGCTGTCAGTTACTAAAATAAAGGGCAAAACAATGGCAAGAATTGAAGGCAGTGTATAAATGTTCCTTCTCATGTTAAAGTAAAAATGCTTTATTATTAGAATCAAAATACTGAATTCCACAAATTAACTGCTGTATCTTATGTCATATACAGACAGACTGACTCTGTCTGCTTGTCTGAAAGACTTCCATCCGTTTATATAGAAAGAGGTGATAGAAGTGCCTGGAAATATATTGCAGAGCTATAAGAGGAGGGGAGTCTAATAATACCATCTATACTCTCCAACACTTGGCAAATAAGTATTGTATCATAGATTAAATTTGTTAGAAAACTTATATAACTCATATAATCTGGCTTCCTAATTGAAGTGATATTTAAAATTGCACTAATTTGGGAGTAGATCTGGATTCTCTTCAGCTATCAAGAGTATTGTATTAAATAACCCACTTCACACTAAGTTTTAAAATGTCAAATCTGAGCAATGCTGAATTCTATAAAGGTTCTGTTAGTTATACACACTTGTCTGTTAAAAACTGCCCCAGTAAAATGGCTTAGATCATGTAAAAAAAATGAAACGGATATAGTAAAAAAGTACTGAAAGGCATGACAGGCTGTGGGTGAATAACTAGAGCCAATTCCAACTCCTGGATATGCCTGTGATTTTAAAACATGCACATTAGGGAGCAGAAATTGGGCCAAATACTAAGTATTTGACTAGAAAGTTGGATATAGAGAGGTATGAAAACAATAAAAGAACAGCTGGCAAACACATTCTGTAAAACAAATTGAGAATGAAGACAATACACTTGAACAAAGAAACCGAGTTCTTACATTCATTTCTTGAGTCTGTTTTTACGGGAAATTTGAGCACAGGGGAAAAATAAGGTACCCTTTAACACTTTTTAGGAGGAGGGTGATGTCATTGTTGCGATTCAGGTGTATCAGTATAGCTGACTCAAATATCAGGCTTCCAGGTCCTAAAGTGCACTGTGAGAATAGGCCTACAGGAGAGGAAGAAGTCGAGAAGAAACTGGAAATGAAAAAAAAAAGTGTGATATGTAAATTGCTTGCACACATGACTTATTATAATAGCAGGCATTTGTTGCTTAACAGCAATAAAATACAGTAGTATTGTTACAAATTGTTATAGAACTTGAGGGTAGGATGACAAGGAAGATCAGTCAGCTGACAGTGGTACATAAAATGGTTTGAACAATGATTACAGGAGAGGTCAATTATCCTGAAAACATTAAAAAGGGAAGAAGAGCTGAGGAGTGAAAAAGATTAGTGCGAAGATACCCTATTTTGTCAATCATAGAGGCTGCATAAATAGCTTATTTTTGGTCACTTTCATGGAGGATGTAGCAGTCAGTATTTTAGGACAAAATGGAAGATTATTACTCTTGATTGGCCTCCTTGTGTTCAAAAACTTTGTGAGAATCAGAGTAGGTCTATGTCTTGATTGCTCTCTGTTCTTTTAATGAAGAAGGCAAAATAACCCCAAGGAAATATGAAGAGATTGACTATTATTGATGCAGTACATAGTAAGGTTTGTGCAGAGAAGTAGCAGAGCATCAGCATCTCTTATTAGACCAACTCATTCAGTATAAAGGGATGTCCTATTCTGAGCAATTTGCAAAGTGAGGTTACTCTGTTGATCTGCTGCATTTGCATCCAGTGGACTTGGCCATACCACAACAAATCTGTCCTAAAGTCAAGCATCAGCTTCATAAGTGGGAGGAAATTTCGCTTATCTGACTTTTTATGTTTTCCTACTTTATTCTCCTGCTTTGACATGCTGAGTGATAGAGATATATCCTCACAGATAACTTGGGCTGGTGTCCATGTAGCTTGTGCCAGGGATGAAACATGTACCAGGAAAGCCTAGACAGCATCTGATCATGTATTGGATTCCTGCCTTCTGCTGACAGTCACTGACTGCACAGGGATGAAACACGGTGTTGTGGCCATGTATGCAACAGATCCTTTATTTGTAACTTGTCTGCTAGGAGACTAATGCCTGATACCTGTTGAAGCTATTCCTTTCCCTAGTAACATTTATCCCTTCACTATCTTCAAAGTCAATTCCTAGTTCACCATCCACTGGTGCAAGATGGTGCACTGTATTTCTTATTGAGGCATTCCACCACTTTGCTGCTTAAGCAGGATAGAGGTTTGTGCACCTTGAAGGCTGTGTGACATTCATTCAAGCCCTTGCTGTTGGTAAACAATGGGGGTGGGTGTTTCATGTATCCTCTGGTTGGTCTAGGGGAAAAAGAGCACCCTTGTGCTTAGGAACACTCCAAATGCCTGAATGTGGATTCCTTCTGTCACGTGGAGGTGCATAAGGGAACTTCTGAGCCTCCAGGAATCTGGTTTCCGTGGGCTCCTGGAAGACACTTGACAGTATTCACAAAGCCTCTCTTTCACAAATTGTTTGCTTAAGATCTTCTCAAAGCTATTAAGTTATGTATTTTCTAACATTATTATTTGAAGCTGGGATGGTGCTAATTTTTCTTTGTACTGTGCAACAGTTTAGTTGGACAATTTCTTGGAGGAGAGGTGCATAACCACTAAATTGACTGGATCAAAGAGAATGGGAGAAAGTACTGCACAATAGGGATGTGTTTGTGTTGTTGTGTTTTGGGTTTTCTTTTTAATACTGTATGAAAATCTTTTCATTATGGGACACAGACTCTTGAAAGATTTTCATAATGTGACTGTGTAGTTGAAGAGGTTAAGTGATTTTTCTGAATAAGACGGAAACTCAAATTACAAAAGGTTAAGAACAAGAGAAGTATTCCATGAATCTGCTTTGTTGCCATTTGAATAATTTTAAATAAAGTGTGAATGTTCAAAACCTATAAGACCCACTTCATGTGTCTTTTTGACCTGCCTGAATCCAGAGCAGCCCTACTGGATTAAGTTAATGGTCCCTCTGAACTAATATCTTGCCTTTGACAGCAGCGAGCCAGCAGCACATGCTGAGGCAAGGAATATAAAAATAGGGCAAATGATCCTTGGTGTGGAATACTAGTTTTTTATATTCTGTGGTCTTTTGAACCCTAAGGCTTCATTTGCACTAATGTTTTTAACAGCCCTTCGAGGGGTTTTTCTATGAACTTGTATAAATTATGCAGAAGGTAATGCTGTTTTTCTCTCTGTTGGCATTCAGGGCTTCTGATAGTGTTTTGCAGCCAGCTACATTGTGTGTAAAAAGTGTTCCCTCTTATTTTGAGTTTGCCTCTCAGTATTTTCATAGCTAACTCCTGGTATCAGGTGTTAACCTTATCCACCCCTCTGATATTTGAAAGTCCCTTTACAGTCATTCCACTCTCTTCCAGCTGTTCCACCCGAATCCTGAGTTGTTTAATCTGTCTTCACATGGAAGCTCTTACGGGTTTCTCAGATTATCTTCATTGCTCTTGTTTTGAGTCTTTTTCCCTCTTCTAAGGTGGGAAGGCTGTAACTACACAACATATCTATGGCTGTGCCATTGATTAGCATAGCAATGGCATTTTCTCCTTTAGGTTCATTACACTTCTAATCGTGCTTTCACATCCTTTGCCTTCTTGTGTGCTGCTGAGCATCAAACTGCGTTTTCCACACAACTGTCTATGTAGAAGCCAATGTAATTTTCATGTTATAGCTAATTAAGCAACCATGAATTCTAATGTATTTCGGGTTATTTTCCTTGCATATGCAATTTTACTTTGAATTTTGCTTACTGCTTTCTTGCATAGATCCTCTGGCAGTTCAGTTTCTTTTAGAGCCCTTGATGCTTCTGGCAGTTTCAAGAGTACTGTGAGATGATGCCTTGATATGTCACTTGCTCAGGTGACTCTTAGACTGGAGCAATATGATATCCCTCTGTAAAAAGCACTCTCATCTCTTGCCCATTACATTAGTATGTTAACTAATTTCGTGCTTTATTATTGTTTTAATCACTTGGACACAAAAGAAAGATTAGATTTCTTGTTCTAGATATTTTTTGGCCCTGTTTGGAACCTTTCTGAAAACTTCCTGTTTCTGGTTGTAGTGTGGATTTAGGTGACAGGTGAGGAACAACAGGGTGTTGATGATGTATCATTGATGTTACTTAAGTAGTAAATCTTGCCTCAGTAATTCAGCGTAAAGGAATCTGCCTTTCTACAAGATAAGTAAGAGTCTTTGGGATTTCCATCTTTCCTATCTTCTGTTGTCCATCTCTATTCCCTTCTGGGCTTTACTACAGCTTTGCTGCACTAATACTTATTCAAGCTGAAGTGCAACACTTTAGGTTCTCCCCACCCAAGCCATACAGGAGAATATTTGCTGTCCAAGAACCAGTACACTGTGCAGACAACAGGGAAAACCAGTGCATCAGCAGGCCCTGATATTCACAATAGGAACAAACTAGAAGGGGGGAGACATGGAGTCTAGAGATGACTTTATTTGTATGGGCATGATTATTTCTATTGAGTCACCTGAATATGAATTTTCATGCTCTGACAGCACGTGTATTTTACGCTTTAAGTTCTATAAGTAAGAAAGTATATGTTACATATGCTTTTTTGTAAGCCTCAGGAACATGCCTTATCTTGTCCTTGGATTTTTTAGCGTTTTCACGTTCAAAGTGCTCATGCTCATCCTTTAAGTAACCCTTCCTCTGGTTTGCTAAGAAATATCTCTGCTTTATTTCTTTCTTGACGCAAGTTTTCAAATGTTGAAGTCTAACAGGCAAACTCAGATGTCACTTCAAAGCACTATAGAAAGGATTGCCAAAATGATCACTGCGTTTTACCACTCTGTTAAATGTCCAGTAGCAGAAAAATACTTCCCCTGTGAGCATCTGGAATTTGAGTTGTAGCTCCTAGGACGTACGTGAATTTTCAGTGGATGGAGCTCTGTTTATATTTGTTACCTCTGTGAAAATTGAAATTGGAAAGTTATCACCTTTATAAAGGTCTAATTTATTTAATTTTTCTGTCAGCATATATATACACCTGCGTTGTATTAACTACTGTCAATTTTCCATGGTTTCTGCGCACAACTTAAGCAGTTAAAGTAATTGGCAAGTAATCAAAGTCTTACCCATGCCAGTGTTTTCTTGTAACTACCTTATCTTATTTGGTAGTGAAACAAAAAAATCTAATGACTAATCGTTTTGGGATTATATGTGAAGGTGGAAACTTAGCAGCATCTGGTTTTAATCCTAGATTTTGCAATGGGAAAAACTTCCTTTGAGCTATGGCTTTTGGCAGAGGAGGATGCCTCCCTAATACAGATGTAAGTCAATCTAATTAAGCTCAGGAGAAAAATAGTTGCATTTGCAAATTCAGATTAGGCGATGGCTCTTTGCTGCCAGGCTGGCACAGGAGTGCTGCAGAGCCGGCTGCAGACAGCAACCCCTGACATGCATGGGCCAAACACACCCTCCCTTCTTTGCTGCTTTCTGTTTTCTGAGCCACTGGCACTTGGCAGGAGGTCAAAGGCTGGTGGCACACAGTTCCCTCAGCCATAGCAAGGTGTGACGCAGCAACCAGCCTCTCCACTCTCCAAAGAACTTAGCCACAGCAGTGCCCTGGCACGTGCTGGCCTCCTTGTGAGGAACCTCATGTGCCAAGCATGTAATGTTGCTTGTGAAAGAACCCAGCTCTGGGTTTGGGGTGTCCCTGGACACCAGTTGAATTCCTATCTCTCAGGTTGATCTGTGTACTGTAAAACGTGGCACTGGATGCCTAGTCAGAGTCCATGATATAGAGTGGAAATTTGGTTATTCTTAGCTAACAGACGGGGTTTGTTCAAAAACTAGTTAAGGAACTATGAATACAAAGTATACAAAAAATTAGCCCCTCTCTAGAAGAGATTAAAATAATGCAAGAATTCATTGAAAGATGATGTGATCAGCTTTGGTAGTTAAAAGGCAGTATGATAGCTTCAATAAATATGGTACCAGCTGAAACCTGGCTTGTAAAGTTCATACATTGGTACTTGGGAACTAAATGATCTTCAATTAAAAAAAAAAAAAAAAAGAGTTAGCTTTATCTCATTCGAGGTCTATTGTTGAGCACTCAACTGGAGAGAAGGCACACAGAGCCCTTCCACCCCTTCCACGCCCTTCCCCTTCCACCCTCAAACTCTAAAAGGATTAAAGTAATCTCTTGTATGATAGTGAGTGTAGAGAAGGCATTTTCCTTACTTCCCCTTCTCGAGGTCCCAGGGGAAAGCATGCACTTTACAGGAATAAGACACTTCAGCTCTGGCAGTCTCGCCCCTGCCTCTCTTCTGAACACTTAAGTCTCTATGAGCCATACTTGGTCCCTTAATGAATTCAAAGGTAAAATCAAAGCTTATCAGGCATATCATCTCCTTTAATATACTTGGAAACACCTATCTTCATGTAGTATAGTCAGCATCCCTACTCTTGCTTCATACTTCTGCAACTGAGAGAATTGCACATTTAAGGGGTCTTTTTAAATGTTTTATGTAAGTTGTAAAAGTTCAAGCAGCTGTTAAGTGAAGATTCCCACCTGAGATGCTGGGAAAACCAAATACTCTTTAGTACTCCTTAATATGAAGATTGTTAAATAACTACATTACTAAGTTCCTTTTTTTGATTTTTTTTTTTTTGATCAAGTATGTTTTAAAAATAATTGTTGAACAGTGTTTCAGAAAAAACTATAACTTATCAGCAGCAATATTTTCAGTTGCACGGTCCATTTTGCTTTGGGCCATACTTACTGCCATTTGGCTATCAAACAATCTGTTTAAAAATTTGTTGCAGTTTCAGCCCATGCTTACTGTTGTACAATTCTGAGTCATCAGTCAGTTGTAACTTATGCAAGTTCAAAGTAAGTTTAGATGCAAAGATGAAAATACTGCCTTTAAATAAAAGAATTAACCTCTGTCACCTAGGCCATAACTTCTAAAGCCATTATATCTGGGGAAAAAAAATATTTTGGAGCACTGTCTTCTTCAGACTTATAAAATCAGTGCTTAGTTGTACTGCTTGATGTATACAAAATAATTATTTGGGCTGAACAACCTTTGTCTTACTGGTATCAACATAAAATGGTGCTTGGTCCACCTAGAATCAATAATTGCACTCTCTGCTTTGAAATTAATTGGGTGCAGCTGACAGTACAACTTGATCCAGTGGGATTTTTGCTGAACTCCAAGTATTTTAACTTGCAGCTTTTGAACTAAATCATCAGGACATGCATGAACTACCTACCACATAGATTTTTCAAGATCTGCTTTATTTTATTTCTTGAGCTAAAGGTCTAATTGCTAAGATTTAATAGCACTAATTAATTAGGAAATGTATTGAAAGACAAATGGCCACGCTGAAGATGCTCGATGCCATTCAAATGGAAATTTCTTACATGCAGATAGATGTAAGATACTTGTATGTTGTTCTTTTATGCCTAAAACCATCCCCCTGCTCTTCTGAATGCAGTCTCTAGCTCTTTGTAGACATCACCTATGAGTTGAAAGCAGCAGCGATTGCTTTGAAAGCAGCACTTGGCATGTGAAAAACATATGTTGGGTCTGCTCTTGAATGGTACAAGCTCTCAGGGCAGCACCCACAGAAAACAGAACAAGCTAAGAGAGTGAACAAACTGCCCTAGAGTATCTGGGCAGAAACTATACTGTGGTAAAATATTAAGCTTCTTTATAGTGGCTGTCTTTGACATTGTTTAGTTTCCTCCCCTTCTGAGGACCAGTGAAAGATTTTATTTCAGTCTAAATCACACTCTCATACATACAATATCCTGTTTGGCTCTTTCACTCACAAACAGTTTCTTGATAGAAGGCTGATTTTATAACAAAATATTCCAACTTTTCTGCAAGTACCCTCCAAACATTATGACTGGAAATAGAATTTCACAAGCAAAATAGTTGATATTCTATCTAGAATTCACAGATTCATTTTACCTATACCACAGTGTGCAAATAAATCTTTTGAAGTAAAAAAAAATGTAGTCTGGAGTGATGCAAAAGATCTTGTCCCCAGTTGCACAAGTCAATCAGCAAGTCAAACACTCTTTAAGCTGCGCAAGAACAAATCCTACGTGCTTTAATAGGAAAAGCAGAACTTGGTTTTGTGTTCTTCAGTAGAGTCCAAACCTACCAAGAGTGAAGCCCAAAGCAGGAGGTTTTTGTTCATTGTTTTGTTGGGGTTTTTTGCTTGTTTGTTAGTTTTAATTGGAGTAATGCAAATTCACAGCCCCAGAGGTATGTCCATGTGTTTCTATGTAAAATGCTTTTACAATAATGGCAAAGGAGGAGAATAAAGTGAAAAAAGGCATGTTACAACCACAATGTATGCATTGCCAACTTGTCCCTGAGCACATGATTCAAAAATCATGTGTGAATTTGTTGGGGGGAGCTTAGAGACTTCAGTGTTTGTAGGTAATTAACTGTGTGCAATGCAGTTCTGTGGTCAACTTTACCTTTGAATTTTTAACATATCAGCATTCACCCTACCATTTATACATGTGAGACCATAGCTCTTGGTCCTACCAAGGATAGAGAGCTCCAGTGGTTCTAAGCAAGGAGCTTTGTTTACAGCAGACAAAACTTATGGCTAATGTAAGAAATGAGGCAAAGGTGAAGACATGTTAGATACCTGGCATCTGAGCATGGGGAATGTGGAGTGTCATAGGTTTAGCAGGTAGGTACTGCAGTAGTTTCAGAAATATATTGTCATCCCTGTCCTGAAAAATATCCTGCTTCATCGCTGGCTAATAAGGGGGTGGAAAAAATTGTTGTTGATCAATGAATGTGAACAGTCCAAAGCTCATCTTGAGCTGATTTCTAGAATAAGCCTTTTTCTTACACAAGCATCTCCAACATCACAACTCCTCAGAGGCAGCCCAGGGCTGTGTCAGCACAGAGACCCTTTGCCTTGGTTGGGGGTGCATAATCCAGATCCATTTTGTGTCACTGCTCTTGTCAGCTTTTTATGCTCCCCTGGGGCAGGGTGTGGTCTGGGTTGAGATCAAATCAAGCAAAAGAATAAAAAAATCGTGGGTGAGCTATTGATAGGAGAGACCCTATTCCCATTCTGGAGCCTTGGGTTGTTTCACTATCCCCTTGTGCAAAAAGTTTGGTGATACTTGGATGCTTCTTGTAATGGGCACTGTGAATTCCTCAAGTGACATGCCTGATTGCTAGCTGTCAAATACTCCTGTAATAAAGCAAACAACCACAATTACTAAGTGTTCCAGCCAACAAAAATCCGATTTTAAAATAAGAATGCAAAATAGCTGGATTTGGCAGCGCATTTAGGTATGTGCATAAATCTACAAGATGCAATTTTTTTGCAAAGGTTTTGTTTTGTTCAAATGATCATAATTTTGGCATGTGAAGTTTGATTGTTTCATAAGGCCACAAGGGTCCATTCTATCTAGGCCACCCTCTGACAAAAGGCACAACACAACTTCACAGAAATCTCTGCAACTGCTCTTGCTTGTGGTTGAGGTTGCATGTTTATTTTAGAGTAAGAGCCAGTGCGGAACCCTGACCCTGCTGAAGTCTCTGGAAATAACATAACAGCCATGGCCTTCATAAAGGCAGTGCTTTTTCAGAGAAGCTTAGGAAACTCAATAAAAGTCAGACATTGAGGGCTGCTGGCTCTTTGAAACTTTAATCCACCAGTCTCACATGTGAGATACACATTATTATGTCACTTATGTAGTGGTTCCTGTAATAATTTCCCTGCAGGAGAATTACCTTATTTTCCCATAGAAAAAAAAAAAAGTTATATTTTGTATTTTTATGAGCTCCTGTTGAAGCCCTTGACTGTCAGATCCTTCCACTGAGTATAAGGGCTTGGAAGCACTGACCAAGCTGTCTTACTATGCTTGGGTCATTAACTTGGAAATTTTGGTGCCAAGGCATCATGCAAGAGAGCTGCAGCCTTTCTCATGCTTTCCTATGACAATCACTCTGTCCTTTCTCTTCTGTATGGTACAAAGCTCTACATACAGACCGAAACAAGTATTTTATAGTATTGGCATTATGCATTTGTATATAATTGCTTACTATTATAAAAGTATATAATTGCATAGCTTATAAAACAAGTGGGAATGAAGAACCATCAGGGTATAAGGATACTTGAATGCAAGAAACTTGGTTGTTTTAATAATTTATGGTCTGGAATTAACTTAAAGTAAATTAGCTATAGTGTACTCAAAAGTCCCTGTTGGTGTGTTATGACAGGTAATAAGGACCCTGAATATCCTCTCTCTCTACCCACGAATACTGCAAGTTTCCTTGATCAGCTATTGTAGTTCCATAAAAATATTTTAACTGCACTGACGGGGAATCTTGATCACATTGTGTCTTGCTACAGCTGTCATATCACCCGGATCTTTTCTGCTTCAAGGTCCTTGTTCCTCCTGGTTCATATGGAAAGTGTTTAAGGACTGGTAGTTGCAACTGATATAAATTGTTTCTGGAAGGCTGAGAAACAGCTCTGCTGGTAAAATTCTGACTTGTTATGAAATTTTCCCTAGTAAGCCTGGTTGATCATGTTACGGTATCAGCAACTTCTCACTAAGCATTATTAATAGGACATGGGATTTCTAGCCACAGTCAGTTTGGCCCCAGGAGGCCAAGACAAGCCCCATATTTATCTAAGTGTTAACCCAGAAGAAAAGCTGCAGATGGTGTAAAATCATGGCTAAATTTTGGCAACTCTTCCCCTAGAAATATGTCCTTCTGTATTACTGGAATACAGCTGAAACTGGCTACTGTGCTTATCTAGAAAATATCCACAAAATAATATTAAGAACTAAATTCTTCTTGATTTACCGGGAAAAATCCCTTAGATGCAAATCTGAGAGCAGTTTAATGCGGTGCGTCAGTGACTCCCTAAGAATCAGAGATGAGACAAAGGGAGGATCACTCAGCTTTTGCAATACCTTACTCTTCAAGGTGTTCTTTCAAATCACTTTCCAGTTGTTTCTGCAGGTAGTATATTTGAGAGCCTGGTAGTGTCACAGAAGGAAAGGTGTTTGACCACTACTAACGTTTGTTGAGGCAACTCCTCTGCTCACTTGTGCAGCCATTGACATGCTTAGCCTTCTAATGAAATAAAAAAAGAAAACACACCAAAACACCCCAAACAATATTAATCTTGAATCTTGAGCATAAAATGACAAAAAAGCAGCAAAATCTAACTGCTCCATGGGTTGCAGGACTAAAGCCTGGTGTTCTACATCTGCCTCCCATGTGGATTATCTGATACGTAACAAGGAGTGAGCAGTTTGCCATGTAGCCTTAACTGAGCACTGATACGGCCTCTCTCTGCCACCCATCTTCTTACTTTTACTGAATTCATGGGAACCTGATGCCTTTGGGCTCTCTTTTGAAATTGCCCAGTAGGTACAAAGTTACTGGGGTAGACTGACATGCTTGTACACACATCAGGATTGCATAAATTCCATTCCCCTAGGAAACCAAACTAAAAAACTGGGCTCCCAACAATCCACAGAGAGCAAACCCCAGGCCTGCTGAAGCCTCATGGGAGTCTTACCACTTGATTTCAGTGGGATCCATGTTCGATTGTAGAACTTTATGCATAGTTGGAACAGTTCTGTGCTTGGGTATCCATAGATGTGTAACATGTTTAATATGACACCAGCTATCTCAGAGCTTAATTAATTTCTCATGTGAGATCAGCGCTTGGCCTTTTCTTACGCCTGCAAAGACAGTATTAGAGATGGGCAGTCAGACCCTGAATTCTTTACTGCTGCCTCACAACATGGACCACAATGTACAGCAGGAGTGGGAGCCTCTAGGAATAAGGGGAACCTGTGGTGGCTCTGCTCAGGACAAGTTTTTCACCTCTACAGTACTAAATATGAAACTGTGTTGCATGCTGACACGTATTGTGGCTTAGAAATTAAAAAGAGTGGAAGCAGCAGCAGGATTGATTTAGGTGCCTTGAATAAAGGAAAGCAAACACCCAGTGCAGTATTGAGACATTTGGGTATTGAGAATGGGGGTCGGAGAGGAGGTTCAGTGGAGGACCTCGGGCAGACCTGCAGCTTTCAGGAACAGCCCTGTGGAGGCCTGACAGGCTACTCTGCATAGGTAGCTGGCACTAGATGCTTGTTGTCAGGCAAATAGCCAGTTACCACTGGTAATTCATATATTTGCATAGAGAGGCCTTAGATTATATTTGCAGCTCTCCTCACTCCCTTTGCTCATAGCCAATTCAAGAGTAAAGGAAAGAACTGGAAGCCTAAAAGACAAATGCAAAGGCAACATTGTGATATATTATTTTCATTTGCCCATGAATTATAGCCCTCTTTTATTCATACAAAAGGTTGGAACAAATAAAATTTACTATCTTTTGTTGTACTGGAAAGGAAAAGAGTCTTTTCTCTTGAAACAGGATTGAAGTGAGAATCAAGAGCTCTCCTCTCTTTCTGAAATTTAAATGTCGAAGCAGTCTGAATTCAAGAGTTTCAATCAAGGGCTATTGATAGCTCACTGCCTTTGCAAGCCATTGTCCTGCCTTCAGCATACTCATGAAAAAGCTGCAGCCCATGGCTTGGACAGGGGCACTCTGTGCTAGGTTAGGAACTGGCTGGAGGGCCGGGCCCAGAGAGTGGTGGTGAACGGGGCTGCATCCAGTTGG